>JAHHUM010001534.1:0-343073 GCA_036173005.1 Crenichthys baileyi | reverse complement strand
TGCTGGTTTTTTGCTTGCATTAGAACAAATAGTTTAATCACCTGGATGTAATGAGGGTCCTCATTATAACCTCTTAGCGACAACCCAGTACAGATTAGTAGCATTGCAAAAAAGCATTACTCCCCTTTCTGTTTACGCTTCTGCATTCAGAACAGCAGTAAGAATAAATGCAGCATGCTCACTACTTATTATTAGCACCCCTGGTAAAGATGTGTTGAACTAATTGAAATAAATTCATCTTTTACTTCATCTTGTCACACTGAAAACTTAGAATAATCCAACCTTTAATTTTAATATTGTGGAGAAAAAAATCAATTCAATGTAACCAAGTTGTGAGGATTTTTAGGAAAAAAACAAGCCCTTAGCATCACACATCATCTACTATACTTTACAGTAAGTTTTATACACATACTTGTCCTTTGTTTTACTCCAGACTTAACTGGAGTGTTTCTTGCTGAAAGGTCACTCTAGAGGCCTGTTCATTATAGTAGTATGTATATATGTATATAGAAGTTGCTTGCACTGCTGAACTGCTGGCTTTAAGCTTGGGGAACCTACTAAACTGCACATTTTCAAGTCTGTACATTTTCATTAGGATTGTTGTTTTATATTTATCTTAAAATGTAATCTCCAGAATATAAGCGGGTTTATATAACAAGCTCTGGCTTCTTGTTAAATTGTTGTGCTTCTGTCGCTGTGATTAGTTGTCTCAGATAAGAGCAATGTTGACAAGTCCCCCGGAAACTTTGCGTCTCTGCAGAGGCAGTTCCCGGCTATCATCTGGATAATTAATCATCTAAGCGCTAAGAAACACTGATGTGTATTTTTTTTTGACAAGATGGTAATAAACAACACTTCTTTGCAAAGTTTAGCTGAAAACCAGCCAAGAAGACTTGATCTAGCAGTAATGAAAGTGTTTCTATGCAGTAAAAGTTAGCGCTGACCCTGCTGATTTATCCACCGTAGCTGTAGATGTTCCAGGCATTTGGTGCTTGGCAGGTGTTTGCTGTTGAGACCTCCTGTACACAAATGGGATCAAATTAGTCCTAAATGGTTCCCAGGGGAGGAAATGGTCGGTTTGGCTCTACATCATTGACCTCAGGGTTGTCAACATGTTTCCTCCTTGCTCTCTCCTGTCAGTCTCCATCTCTGCCCAGCTGGTGAGGGTGTAGGGTTATTTCTTCAGGCAAGCCATGTTGTATAAACATCTTTTTTTATGAATCTGATCGTGTTTACAAAGAAGTTCAATACAAAAAGTGAAGCTTATATATAGATTCATGACACCTGGATTGATATATTTCAAGCTTTTATTTGTTAATTTCAACTTTTAGCTCTTGAAGTCTCATCCTTACTGAGATGCACCTTCACTGCATCATGTTTGACTTTTTCTTTACATATTCTGGGCCTGTATTGTTGTGATTTGCTCAAGCAAAAAATAGAAAGTGTTGAGACGCAATCTAACAATCAACCTGGCTCTGAGTTAAGCTTTTAATATAGCTTCTTCTCCAGTAGTTTTTCTCACTGCTGCCTTGAACTAATACATTTTTCTTTGAAATAAAGGGCCTTGCAGCTCCCCAGGTAAATAAAAAGAGAGAGCCTCAGGGGAAAACTCAGCTTTCGGTTAGGCGATATATTGTAGGTTAATCCATTACACTCTTAATGTGTGATTGTGTTGGGTAATATCTATCTTACTTTTAAAGTTCACTGTTCAGAAACAAGCCTTAAGGTGGAAAAATAGATTTAAGGCAGTTTTTTTCTATCCAGATTTGAACTATTTACAGAGATTTCAATAGAAATGCATATTTCTATAGAGTGATGTGAAAAAGTATTTGTTTCAAATAATCAACGTACAATCAGATAAGAGGAAACGAGCTATACAAGCCATCTGGGACCTTTGTGAAAATAACGTTGACCCTCCCTTAATCATGAATTATTTCTGATGAACCACGTATTTTGGCTCAGTTTCACTCTCCACAGCCTGGCCTGATTACTACCCTACCTGTAGAATCAGGAAATTACTTATTGGGGACCTGTCTTGCGGCATGAAGTAGGCTTAAAGATCTTAAAAATAAAAACATGCCCTGATCTAAATAAATTCAGGGGTTGAAAAGCAGTTGTTTACATCCATCAGTCTGAAACGGTTAACAAATTCATGTCTAAGGCTTTGAGGCTTCATTGAACCACAGTAAGAGCCAAAAGAGTATTAATGACTCTTCCAGGAGGTCACAGAAGAACCCAGAACAAACATCTACAGCTTTTCAGGCCTCACTTTGCCTCAGTTAAGGTCGTTGTTCATGATTCATGAAAAAGATGGGGCACAAATGACATCCATGGGAAAGCTCCAAGCTCAAGCTGAGAAACTGGCCTAAAACAACCCAAAGACTTGCCTCATGGTTGCCAAAAACATCTTGAGCCCCAAAACATTTTGGTAAAATATTCTGTGGAATGAAAAGAACAAAGTCAAACAAAGTTTTGCCTTCTGCCACATCTGGTGTAAAACAATTCAGTCATTCAAAGTAAAACATTGTGGTGATAGTCTGTGGTGCTTTGCTGCCTCCGGTATTGAACCGTTGGCCATAATTGATGGAAACATGAATTTTGCTCCTTATCAGAAAAATCCGGAAGGCAACGTTAGCCGGACATTGATCCAAACCACACCAGCACCTCTTAATGGCTCAAAGTTAAGTAATATAAAGAATTTGATGGCAGTTTTGCCTCCAAGGGTGACACAACCAGTTACTATGTTTAGGGTTCACTTAAGTTTTCACATAGGGTCAGGGTTGATTCGCATACCGTTTTCCCTTGATAAATTTAATCATCGTTTAAAACAGCTGGATGTACTTACTCAGGTTATCTTTGTCTGATCTGATGCCTTTAATGGTCCAAAAAGGGGAAAACAGGAAATTCTGTAAAGGAGCAAACACAGTTTCACTGCTCCTTTTATAAGGTGTTTTATTCCAGTAAAAACACAGTTCAACACAGAAAACAGTAACAGTTCAATGATCTGGGAACAGCAGAACTTCTCTTTTGAATCAGTAGTTTTGACCATCAGATGTAAAAGGAACATTTTCAAACATGATTATTTTTGGTTTTTGTTATTTCTTTTGATTTCTGAAAGGCTTAAATAACAGCCCTGACACACAGTGAACCAATGGCGTGAACATTGCAAGAATTTCCCTCCGCTGGTTTTGATTGAAATACAGAGAGTGGAAAAATACTGAAATTAACCATAACAGAGCAGTTTTAGCTGTTGCTGTAAGTAAAGGGGAGGCCAATAAAAGTATTTCTGAGCAGTGAGCTCATATATACATGCTGGGTATCAATGCTATAGCTTGGAGACGGGAAAAGAAGTCACTATGGAGCTTACTCCTCCTACAGACAGAACCTACAAATCTCCCAATCTTACCTTTGATCGCGGCCCACACACCCATGAGTGGAAGCTGTCTGAGTCCAACATCAAACACAACACAGTGCCACAATGGGAGGAAATGTCTCAGTCAGGCAGTGCTTTAGGCGACGTTTTCTGTTTACTTTTTAATTGTGGCTGTAGAAAAGTACCAAACAACATTGTTTCAATACTATCTGCTAACAACTATTCGAGATGTGGGTATAAAAAGCTTAGTTTGATCTGAGATCTTGCAGGAACATCCATCTGAAGCTTAGAGAAAACAGGTAATAGCAACTGATAAAATGTTAACTAGCGGTTAGCTTAGACCCTAGCTTGTCAAGTTCTTAGATAAGTGGACACGTTAATCTGAGGTCCAGAACACTCTCAAGAAGGTGTCCTTCAAACATCTTGATTTGACTGCCTTTGTCTTGGCCTTTATGCAGACTAGTCACCTTTTTCCTGCTACAGAAGATCATACCCACATCATGATGCAACCACCACCATGCTTTACATTAGGAATGCTCCAGACATGGTGCTGTGAGTTTAGGCCAGAAAGTAAATTTTGGTTTCATTAGACCACAGAATTTTGTTTCTACTCATCCAACATTATCCAAGGTCTATTTCTGCAAAGTTCAACCAGGCTTCCATTTGCATTTTTGTGAAGAATGGCTCCCATTTGGGCACGCTGCCACAAAGGCTTGATCAGTGCAGTGCATTTCCAATGGCTGACCCTCTGGATGATGACACTGGGGCTCTGCCTTGGTGACCTTTTTGCCTAATTACTCAGTTTGTTTGTGCAGGCAGATCGAGCAGGGTCCTTGGGGTTCCAAACCGTTTGGAATGTTCAGTGCTGAAGAAATTTGTATGAATTCATACCCAGATTTTTGCCTCAACACAGTCTGGTCTCAGAGGTCTCCTGGGACTTCATTTCTTGGATTATGGCCGTATATGCACTGATCACCGGCAGTGTTTTATTAACAGACATGAGCTGCCTCCAAATCAACTGAGCCCCACGCTGGCTTTTTTGTAGCTCTGTTGGACCAACCAGTGACCTTCAGCTTGCGGAGAAAGACAGATCTATCTGTCAGACATTTTTCAAAGCTTGACCAGCAGCCAGATTCTGCCACTGACGTCCTACTGATTATCCTCATTAGCTTATCACTCATGACTTATCGTCATAGCTTTTACCTAAAAATGTAGTTACAATTCTTCATTGGTGAAATCTAAGCCCCACTCAGATGCAAAACCTTTGAGTATTATTTGAAAAGTCAATTTAAAAAATCTAATTTCTAATGCAGAATTTTCCAAGAATAAAAAAACAGGTACAAATCGCAACAAAAAACGATATTTCCAAATATTGAATTTTCAGGCCTCCAGATATCAAAGTGGTTCATAAAAGACTGACTAGATGGTGGGAACAATGAATTATTTGTTTCCTATATTGGACAGGTGACTTTGGACTGGGAAATCTGTCATTGTGAGGCTAATGCTGACAATTTTTACTACAATAAGCCCAAATCTTACTAACTCTATGCTTTCTTTATTATTACACAATGTCCAAGCAGATGTTGATGGTGAATCATTATCGTCCAGTCAGATTGACTTTATCCCCGAGGAATTCAACTTAGACAGAGAGACAGAGAGATCACTACAGCTGCAACGGGTTCATCCTGATATGTTAGAACCAGAATATGACCCTGATGATCCACAAGGCATGCTGGGTGCTAGATTCAGAGGCGGAAACACACTGTCATGTGGATATTGATCATCTTCAGAACTTATGGGTATAGAAATTCCTTGCCGACATTTTTTACCCGATCGATTTTCGCACATGTTCACCGCTCAGAAATGTAATCTGCTGGTTTTGCTTTAATGCTGTGGTATGCCAGGACAGCCGTCAAACATATCCAGTATAAAATACATTAAGATTTCTGCAAAGAACATCTGGTTTCTGTCCTTTGGATATGAAGCCTTATTTATAACCTTATTCAATTCAATTCAAAAATACTTTATTAATCCCAAAGGGAAATTAAATGCTGTTGTAGCTCATATTCTGCAGGTTTCCTCAAAGAGCCGCTGTAGATGCTGATGGCTGTGGGCAGGAAGGATCTCCTGTAGGTCTGTCTTACAGCAGATCTGAAGAAGCCTCTGACTGAAGACACTCTGTTGTTGTAGTACAGTCTGATGAGGGATGCTCGGGTCTCCATAAAGTTCTTCTTTTATGAAAAATCCCCTTTTTGCTCAATGATCTCCAGAGGTTCCAGAGGAGTCCCCAAACAGAACCAGCCCTTCTTTATCAGCTTTTTTGAGCTTTTCTAAGTCTCTGGTTCTGATGCTGCTTCCCCGCCATGATGGAAAAAAAGATCAAACTCTCCCAAAAGACTTATAAAGATCTGCAGCATCTTGCTGCCAAAACCCGAGGGCCTAAGCATCCTCAAGAAGTACAGTCTGCTCGTTCCTTCTTGTGAGGGGCTGCACTGTTGCTCCCCTCCAGTCTGTTGCCAAGTGAACACGGGGTCTTTTGAGATGCAAAAAGTTTTTTCTAAAAAATGGTTGCATAAAAAAAAGGCTCTAGTAAAGGGCAGATCTCATATTTTTGCTGTTTTTAATTAGAAACTTGTAACCCCTAGAAGGGGTTACTATAAATAAACCTGATAATAGAAGGGCAGGAAATCAATTTACTTCGATGACTAATACCAACAATACACAAGTATAAAAAGAAAGGGCCCCTTATCAGAAGATTTCAATTTTAAACCAAGGAGCCTGGGTAAAACCAACAAAGGGAGAACCCCAAAAGAAAATAAAAAAAGGGTTTAATATGTAAACATTGTGGATCCATATTTACAAATAAAACTAAAATTGCTCGTTTGAAAAAAAAAAAAAAAAAAATAAATAAATACCCATTTTTTCGATACGTTGTCAAATATTCATTCAAATGTCCACACGTGACCATCGGTCACAATCTACAAGTTCACCGGCCCTCTGGGCTGGGCTCCCCACCCAAAGTTCAGGAAATTTTGGGTGGTCTGGGGGCCTACACCCAAAAAGTGCACTAAACCCAAAAAAACCTGACCTGGAAAAAACCCAAAGAAAAAGCATTTTAAATACGGATGCAAATATCAATAAGCTTAAGCCAATTCAAAGCCTTTCATCATTTCTCAGTTTTTTTCCATTTTTACAACAATTTCAAGTTATCAGATTCAATATTCCCAACATATCGGTAAAGTAAAGAAATTTTAAATATTGTTTTAAAAAATTATTATATAATATAATATTTTTTCATCTAAAAGTCCCAAATGAGGTACTCTATAACACTATTTTAACATCAAAAATGTGATTTGAAGCCACATTACTCTGACTTACCCCAAAACAGAAGTTCCCAAGCATGCCAAAAGAAAACACATTAAGCACCATAACCTGAATTACACCTTTAAAATTTTGAAGGGGGGGGTTCAATAGAAAAATAAGTGAACTGCATAAAAAAAAATAAAAACTCACATAATAATAAAAACTTAAATAAAAATTTTTTTTTTATTAATTTATTCTTACTATATTTTCCTTTTTTTTTTTTAATTTAACTTTATTAAAATTTTTTTTTTTTAAAAATTTTTTAATTTTTTACTTTTTAAAATTTTTTTGTAAAATTTTTTTCATGTTTTTCTTACCAAATTTCCAAAATTCTTCTCGAAAATTTTTCAGGACTTTTAGGCCATTAGCGAAAACAACATCACTCTGAGTCTAACGTGTCTAAAGCAAACTGAGAAAAATCCCCACACAGCATTAAAGGGGGGGAAAAATCAACCTTTTTGGTGAGTAAATCAACTGTCCAGCCTTGGTTTTCAAAACCGCCAAAAATTTACAAAAGGCATTTTCACAGTTTTTTTAAAAAATTTTAAGGTTCTTTTCTATTCTAATAAAAATATTTTTTAACTTTTTTTTTATCTTTTTATTTTTCCAACTCTTATTGTAGAATAAGACATGAAATCTATTTATACTTTTTAATCTTGTTGTAGAAAAAAAAATTAAATCAACATCATTAATTTTTTTCTTGTGTTTTTAACACTGGGTTACAAACTGCTGAAGATCATCAAGCTAATTTTTATTACAAACAAATAATGGAAGAAATTTGCCCTCCTTAAAAAAAAAAAAATTAACTGTAATTAAATGCTTTTTTGAGAAAATAATCCAGGCTTGATTACTGCCCAGCCTGGAAAAGCAAAATATTAGTTTAATAGGACCTGTCTGACAACATGAAATAGGCTAAAAGCTCCAAACAAAACCTTAGGGGCCCGATCAAAAAACTTCAAAAAGAGATGGGAAAAGACCTGATCGATCTGGAAAAATTACAACGTTTCAAAAAATTTGAAGTCCAGGACAAATGGGGAATTATCCACAAATGGAAAAAAAGGAAGAGAAAAACCTTGCAAAGCCTAGCTATTAAAAATTAAATTCTTTCTTTTATTTCCAAAGGATTTTGGGGGGTCCTCCAAAATTTTATAAAAAATTTAAGGGCCTTTTAAGAAGGTGTGGGTCCCATTACATCTGGTGGAAAACTAACATCGCATTACAGAAAAACGACAGTATGCCTACAGTGAAACATGGTGTTGGTAGTGTGATGATCTGGGGCTGCTTTGGTTTTCAGGACATGGACTATCAGAAAGAATCTGGAAGGGGGCAAATACTTTTGGTATTCAAGTGGGGCTCTGCAACATGCAGCTCTGGTCAGGATTTCTTCCTCGGTGGTGGCTCTCCTGGCAGTTTTATGGAAGTTAGATGATTCGCGCCACACATTCTCAGCAACTGAGAGCTTTCGTCTCTTTTAAATGACAAGTCTAATGCTAGCTAGTTAGCTGTCAGCTACAGGTTTTTGCCTTACACTTGTAATAGTGTTGTTTGGCTTGTTAAGCTGTCATCTGTGCTGTAGCTTCTGATGCGTGATGAGAGGCTGAGGGAAGCTGTGACTGTGTGACAGCTAGTCACATGTCTGCATCTCAAATAGCATGCATGCACAGCTCTTTGATTTAAGACTCCACCAGTTGAAAAGTATACACTAAATGGGTTTAGTATTTTTTCAGTCTAGCAGACAAGAAAAACGCAAGGGTGTTTTTTCTTCCGATGGTTTCTCAGTCTGTTTTATTAGTGCCTTTAAAGTACCTACAAGTCCTAATGCAGGATATGAGGAATTAGTGTGTTGTCAGAAATCTTCTTTCCTTCCAGGGGCAGTTTATTTCTATACAACACATTTGGCAGAGTTTCATGCTGCAAATCAGGATTTTTGTAACTTGACAGCTTTCTAATTTCCTCAGCAAAACACTTGATTCTGTAGCCGTCTTAGGCTCCCAACTGTTCCCTTTTGTTCACCGTTTCCTTGCAGGATTGGGCTCAGAATGGCTTTGCGTATTTGGATGAGTGTTACAGCAGAAACACCCCAGATCCATAATCACACACTTGGCAGGCGCTGGGAGTAATTTACTTAAACCGAGCTCCCTCATTTAAATACAAAGATGTCTCTCTTGCATTGCTGCTCTAATGAAATTAGCATGCAGCATGGAGGCTCTCGGAGGAGTCTTATTGTGCTGCAGCTACATGTTAATACTTAATGCTTTCTGTCAGTGAACTCCTTGATAGCTGTCTGTGGCAAGTCGCTGTGAGGATGGGAGGACTGAGCAATCACCCCACCTCCTCATCCTCTCAGCTCTGGCGTTTCAGAATCACCATCTCAGTTACACTGCATGTTTTTTCGAGCTGAAACCTTTCCTTTTCTGTTTCATCTGTATCAGCTGATAGTCTGCCCTCAGGGACACCGAGTCATTCTCAGCTGGGTCCCTCCTGTAGCTATCAAGGACGCACATGAAGAGAGCAGAATTGCTTCCACATCTTTAACTGCAAAAGGTTGTGGCTCGCCCTTGGCTGGTGTTAACATTACTCCGAAATGTAAACCTGATCTCTGGTGTCAGAAGGTGTCTTGGTGGGTCACACCGCTGCATGTTGGTACGTTCTGAGGAAATCACAGTGAACCTTATGAGTGTAACATGCAGCATATCCTTGTTAAATGCTTGGATGTGTACATCTTTACCCTATGCAAACCAGTTATGTATATAATTAGGCATTAGCAGCGATTGTTATTATTTTTTCCGTCAATTTAATTGGCTTTTTGGAGGTTTTATCATATTCAAAAACTCACCAAGTTTTGCACACGTGTCAGTCCTGCTGTAACATTACATCCGCCGAGCTGAACTAAGCCTGCCCGTACGTAATTTCGCGGCCTATACTACCGCCTGGTGGCCGAGTGTAGATCTGCGTGGCACACGATGAGGCAGCAGTGTGGGTTGCCCGCGATCACGACTGAGGTGCGAGGGCCGCAACAAGTTAATCCTGGAAATCTTAGTTTACAAATGTTCACTTTCAACTTTTCAGCATATTTTAAATAAATCATATGAGCTTGTTAGGTTACATTTTCACAAAAAATTAACAACTTTGTAGATCGAAAGGTTGAAACTCTTCCATTTGAACCAAATTACTTGCATCCTAAACTAAATATTGTTGGAATCCACAGAGGTACAATTTTTGTCTACTTACATTGTAATTTAGGAACATGTTTCCATGTACGTTCTCATTTTGCTTCTCAACCCGACGCTTTTGATGCTTCAATTAACCAAAAAAAGATTGGAACATGAATATTTTAGAAAATTAAATGAGCTAAATTATTTATTTTTGATGTGGGCAAAAGTGCATCCATAATTTATGCAGAGGAATGCAGGGCCTAAATAAACACTGTGACCTCTAATAACATTTAACAGGTTTAAATGTTTAAATGTGAAAGAGTGCATCATTTTCAAATAAATACAACTGAATAATAAATTAAATGTGAACCTAATAGGTCAGGATTAGCACCAAATTTTGGAGATATTCAATAGTAGGCCTTTATTACATAGAGTTCTATGTTCAAAGCTCTAAATAAAGTATTTATCGCCAGTTTGAAGTCTGCCAGACACAATTTGATTATTTCTAAACAAAGTTTTCAGTCATGGGAACAAACCAATTACACCCTTTGATTTAACGGCTTGTGAAACCACCTTTGCACCAATTGACTGCAAACTGTCAAGGTCCTGTGGCTGCAAAATGAGCCCAAATCATCACCCCTCGACCACCATACTCAACCGTTGGTATGAGATACTTCTGGTGTGCAAAAACATGCTTTAAAGAGGTGATCCTACTGATAATGATCAGTTAATCAGGTTTTGTTAACATCAGGACCTTGCTGCTACCTCCCTCTGAAGCTCTATGGGGACAGCATGGGGGGATTTAAGTTTTCTTCTTTTTATGTTTGTTATAATCAAAGATTAAGGCAGAAAGAGCAGATTTTTGACGTTAATTAGAAAGGTATTAACATGCGTTGGAGTGATTGAGGCACTGAAATTAAAGTGATTTCTTTGACAGTCGTGGCTTAGTCACCAATGCCAGTAATTAGGCTGAACCATTTTCAGCCAGTGCATTATCTTAAACCAAGGGGGATGGTTATGCACAAATAATAAAACCCAGTTCAGGAAACGAATTGATTGTGGTTCATAATTATTGCTGTTAAGATTTTTAACAAAGTAATCAAGTTAATTATTCATGACACAATCATGCAACCTCACATCTATTGCATGTGTGATTGTTGTTTGATCCTTGAGGTGATTAAAACCCTTGTTCTATATTTTGGCAACGTTGGCGTCCTCAGCAGGTTTCATTAAATTTTGACACGGGGAGATGCTAGCAAACACTGTATTCTGACACAGGCAGGAGGATGAGGAAGGTGTAGAGCGAGCAAATGTGAAATGACACATTGACATCCTCTCAACAAGCCACAATCAGCACTTCGTCATATTTAAATCTCCTCCAAGGTCTCTGCGGAGCGTTACCTACTCATCGTTTCCATTAAGGGTCCGATTATCAGCCTGGATCGATGGCAGCTCGCTGCACATAAATACTCAGATTGCCAGTTTGTGATGGAAGGAGCCGTTATCTTGGGTTTCCGTTAAAACTCCCTCTGGAAGACGCCAGTGCCCTCAAAGGTTTGGTTAGCGGTTGCTCTCTCATAATAACCTCTCAACGCTCCTGGGAAAGTAAGCAAATACGGCAGATGGGTAGAGGATAATGTGTTCTGCGGCCCATTAGAGGAGGTGAGAGGTCTGAAAAGCGGAACGTCTCCTGAATATTGCTCTTCATCTGACCTCCATATTCACAGCTTGATTGAATTGAGACACTCAGCTGTGTTTGTCGTGTGATTAACGTTGGCTGATGCCTGAAAATCTGCGCTTTGACTTTTGTCAGAAGATTTGGAGATGCAGAAATGTGCCTGGTTTGTAAGCAACGTCTGTGTTGGTGGAAGTCTCAGTCATCTTAATCACATTTGTAGCCGTCCTCACCAAAGAATGATTTTTACTGAAGATTTCTCTGTAGCTTCCTTGCTGCTTTTCCATCTTCATTCAAGTTATTTGGTTGTTCTTTGTTTTTCTGTTAGGTGTCGTTTGTCGGATTGTATGATTGAACATTGAAGAAGCAATTTAACAGTTTATTTATTTAAGAAAAAGGGCTGCAGTAGTGTGTGAGAGAACCGTACACAAATACAACAGCTTCTCCTCGAGGACTAGTGTCCTGCAACTTTTAGATGTTTCTCTTCTTCAGCACACCTAAATCACACTATTGGGTCATTAACCGGACTCCATAGTACTTCAGTGAATGCTGAGGAGGTGGTTGCAGTCACTTGATTCAGGTGTGTTGGGCCAGGGACACATCCTAATGACGTAGGTCTTCGAGGACTGGAGTTTAACAGCCCTGTCTTGGAGGATAGAGTTCATTTTCTAAGAGTAAAGATTTGGGATTGGAACTGGTTGCAGAATTGTATCCCAGTATCTCATTAAGCTGAGATTCCCTCCAACAAGGACAAGGGTGCAGCCCCTCACCATCATACTACCTCCTCCAAAAACTATTTAGCAGAGAGGATTTAGCTACTTTTCAACTGACAATCTCACAAATGTAGCACCTTCTAAGGGGAAATAAACAGACTTTTAAACATTTTTCGGTCATTTTACTAACAAGAAGCATTGTCACAAGAAGAAGAACAAAAGTTAATGAATAAAACACTGTTTTTGAATCCATGGCTCCCAGACTGGTAAAAGGCATCAGTGATTGTACGAAGTGACTTCTTGGCATTATGCTAAAAATACAAAAATTACATTATCTTGAATGGTAGCATAAAAAGGTGAAAACATTGAAATTTGGAAAAGTAGGGATGATGAAGGCATCATTTCTATGCTGATGGAGGTCCTGCTGACTACATCCATGAGAAAAACTGATGAGGATGATTGGGAAACAAATCCCCAGGAGAAAATGATCCACAAAGCAATCACCTGCAGCCAAAGTGGTGTGAATGCTGTGAAGTAATTTTGGAAAAACTCATTAAAAGCCTTTTTTTTCAGTTAGTAAGAGCAGCTGTAGGATTCTTCCACCGCTGCACAAAGGGGTTTTGCCTCGGCCCTGACACCGCAGTTATTTTCTGCTCCCTGTCAGTTCTGGGACCATCAAATCACAGAACGTTACTGACAGGTGAAAGACGAACGACAGCCATCACAGAGGAAGTAGCAGGCATGATGGGGGGAAGTATGTGTCTGTGTCAGGGCCAGGAGAAGAAAAGACACATGGACAGTGGAAGCAGCTGAAGGTGTCAGGTTTGATGCATTGGAAAGTGTCGAGGAAACCCTTGACCTTATGTCTTCTTTTCTTAGATCTATTATACAGCCTCTTTCACCTTCTCAGGAGCTCAGCTTTGTTTTCCTTGACACTGAAATACCGTTCAGTGTGCAGCCTGACTTGAGGATATCAGCAGTGTATGTGAATCAAAGCTGTTGGTCAAGATCATAACAAAAACAGCACCTTGAACATCTGTTGGTAACCAGGGATGTAAAAAAAACTCTTAAATAAATGTATATTTTATTGCAGTAATCTCGCCTTGAAGCATTTAGAAAAATCCAACCTTCAATCTGAGAGCATTGATTTGGTTCAGAATAAGATTTTTGGCAGCCCTGCTGTCAAAATTGTGGTTGGTTTGGATTGGATTTGATCATTTGAGCCATTTTTCTGGCAAAGGCTACAAGTTCATAATGCCATGCACTCGAACAAGGTTCCCAGGGCCTTTGGGAGTCAAACAGGCCCACAGCATCACATATCCTCCACCCTACCTTACAGTAGGTATAGTCCCACTTGTAGTTTTTGTTTCCCCAAACACTTAATCCCACTGAAACACATGATTTATGTAGATCAGAAGGCTTTTTGTCTGCCAAACATCCAGTTAGTATAAAAATATTGAGGAAAGTTATTATGGAACATTATGCGTTGTGGCAGATAAGCTCGGCTCATCGTCCAGATTTTTTTGTCACAACTCCAGTTTTTTTCACTGTTGCTCTGAAGGTAGAAATGGAAAAGTTGAGTCTAGCAGCTATGTTGTTGTAGGAATGCTCTCTTGTCTTTCCAATGTTGTGGAGCCTGACATCTTATGCTTTTATTCCAAAAGATCTAGACACTCTGATCAAATTCAACAAGTTGTGAAATGAACAGTGCTTCATTTACATTAGTTTGAGTAGGAATAGTCCCTATAATTGGGGCTAAAGTGTATTTTGAATATACATTTGTTGCTGTGGGACTAACCCACCACCCCTTCCCCTCCTAAACTCGTTGCTCCATGCTCTGTCTAGAGGCCTCTGCCAGCCCCACCAAGTCAGCCTGACTTTTTTTAAGGTAATTTTAGACTCCTTTATATCAGTATTCTTGTAAACTTAAAATTTAGCAGACTTTTATGTCAGATATAGCGACATGTTGGACAAACTTAGACTAAATTCAGCTGACGGTTGTCGCATGACGTTAGCCCTTCCTTTCACTTTTTCACTGCTGTCTCTGCTTTGACGAGCGGCTTCTGAGTCACTTTTATGTAAGCATAGCAAAACGAAAAGACCAAATGGTCCTCTTTTTTTCCCCCCTAACACATAAACTCGTATCTTTAAATTAAAGCTGACTCATGTCTCATGTGTTGTAGTTATTGGTGTGTTTCTTCTAAGAAGAAGATGTGATTTCAAACGGGGAACACATTTCTATAGGCCAATTTAAATCATGTTTATGTTGAAATACGGTATCACATGCAGCTGGGTGATTTCAAACAGAGAACCCCAGTTGGTCTTGTTTACATACCTACTGGTTGCACAGCTGTGATTCATTGAAAAATGGAGAACAAACTGGAAAAGCTTGTAATTAGTTTGCAGTGTTTTAAATAAATATTTGCTTTATTTCATGTGTGGCTCAGAAATACAGTGATATGATTTACTTTCTGTATCGCCCAGATTAGTTACCAAAAAACCAGTAATATGGAAACTTAATGCTTAATGCTAAACGTTTCTCCCCCTCTCTTTGTTTCCATCCCTAATAATTCCCAGCTGATCATTCTGATTGCGAGAGCACTTGCATTGATGGTAATTTGTTCATGACTAGTGAAGTAAAAAGCATTAGGAAGTACCCAGCACCCTGGAGATGAGGGAGAGGACAGGTATGGGAGGGGAGCAGATGCTGCTGTTTAAAAGCTAGAGCTGTGGGACTGCTAACAATAAATTAAGATCAAAGACAAACTAATATTTGTCAAATGTATCACATGGTGTCCTAATGAGCCTTTGTAGGAAATATTGCTTGTTACTGTGTTTGAACAACTAATCAAAGATTTAATGATTCCTTTTTCTCTCTGTTTCATGTTTTCCGCCCCATGTGGATTGTCTCCTCAGGTAAGACAGCCATTGTTCTTCACACAAACACACAAAACATCCATCCCTGTAGCCGCCGTTGGTCTCTAAGCGAGCATCAACCAAACAGCTGTCAGACACTCACAGCATCTACACCATCTGCATTTCCCTAATGTACTGTATAGTGACTGATACCTGCGCAGCCGATTGTGTTCGGCAGAAGGGCTCCACTGTGGAGAATAGAGGTTGTTGTTCACATTCAAGTATGACAGATGTGCGTGTCCTGTTGCGACGGCGCCGAGGACATTATGAATGCATGCAGAAGGCAATTCATCACTGACAGCCGCAGTGCGTTTAGCGGCTCCGACGAGCAGGGCGTTTGATTGAAACTCATGACTGTTCTGGTCTGTTCATGTGTTGTTGCTGCATATTTACATGCAGATATTTTTTATCTCCTCCTCCTCAAACTGGCTTATAAACATTTCATTGGATATTTCTGACTGTCTTTGGCAGATGATACATTTTCTGTCAAGGACAAGGCTCTGGTTGTTTAAATGTTGCTGCTTTCAAGCTAGTCGGATTGTGTAATTTCAGAATCAAAATCAGCTTTATTGCCAAGTTTGTACAGACAAAACAAGGTTTATCGGTTTAATGCTGCTTTAACTTGTCTAAAGTTTCCTTTTAATGGAAAAAGGTTCCTTTAGACAGGGAAATTATGTGATATTTCGCTGTAGATGCATGCATACACTAGGGAATATGAAAAATAGTTCAAGCTATTTTTGCTCCTGGATTCAAGGGAACTTCTACAAAGAAGCTGTTGAGTTACTTCAAAGCCTGCTGCTAAAGCTTCAAAACATCCTCCCTATCTTCCGTCCTGTGGATGCTGTCCTCACAGCTGTTTTATATAATCTACGAATATGCATTTTATACATGTACATGTTCAATTTGCTTTCTTAAATATGAAGGGAAATGCATATAAATTTTTGAAACTTTGCCAATGTTAGACTGCAAAGTAAATAAGGCGGCTTATACATTGTTTGTATCGTCACGTTAAATTTGTGGTGTGGTATATTTTAGGATTCTGTTCTTTAGGACAAATAACATAACTCTTTTCCGTGTAAAGTAGTGACATTTTTCTCTTAAGTATTTCACTTTACGGAACCGAGCAGAACCGCGGTTCTGTCAATTTTCTTCTAATGACTGATTAACTTTCCTCAGTCTCTATGCCAGTGAATTGCCATCAGCTTAACATGCATCCCCAGTAAACCATAAATCACCTCATGTGCACTCTTGTAGCACTTCTTTGTAGCACCAGCAGTGACTTTCATTTGGCCGTGTTTAAGTGGACCGCTGTCACTGGAGACACTGTTATAACTCAGACAATCCCAGTCAGGCAAAGTTTGACATAATTGAACACATTCCTACATGTTTAGTGTATAAACCTAATAGCTGCATCCATTTCAGTGACATTAATTCTATATTTCTTTATCCTCTCATATTCTTTCTTTCCTCCACTTCTTTTGTGGCATATCTCACTCAAACACAGCCAGTCTTATCAAGCCAGGCTACAATTTATTGTACGCCCTGCAGAGAAGCATTGGAGAGGTTACATTTTATCCTCAGATCGCACATTAGGGCACTAAGTGCTTCATTTTCTTCTTTTTACTGCCACTCACAGTCATCCAGGCTTTAGTTGTCTGCAGCCATATTAAACGCTGTTTTAAAGTATTAATGCGGGGGTGGTCACTTGAGGGAGCTACACCTCTGCAGCACTTTCACACTTTCAGGAAAGACTGTAATTGTGTCTTCTGAAGGGCTCATTTGTGCAGGATTCAGGATCATCAGGTGGACTTAAGTGATGTTTACAAACCCTTGTGATTTAGGTCAAGTTAATAATGTTCGCCTAATTTCTAAATCATGTGGTTCTGTCATGTCCTGGAGGTTTAAAGAACAAAGCTTTAGTCAGCGGCACACCATAAACTCAATTCTCTTGTTGACCAGTTTAAATTCAGCAAACACATTGTCTTGTTCTGCTCTTATCGATCAAGACGAGCAGCTGATTAGCTCAAAGGCATTAAAACAGCAATAGATCTTGTATCCTAAAAGAGTCTTTTTCATGTCACAAAATGTAACCATGTCATTCTATCCAGGAAGCAAGCAAATTTTCTTTAACAGGCAGCACGCTGTCTGAGATATGACAGAGAGACAAGCTGACCTTGATAAATGCAAAGTGGTTTCTATGACAGCTTTATTTTCTGCAGGCAGCATCTTTAAACAGCCCTGACATGAGGGCTGAAATGACATGAGCAAATCAGTGTTCTGTTAAAACTAAGGTTGAGGCTTAAAAGTATTCCCGTTTTGTCACATTACAGCCATAAACCTCTATGTATTTTAGTGGGGTTTTATGGGATGTGCAAACACATCGTCATTTGTAACCATGCTGGGAATAAGAGATCTGGAGAAAAGCCCAAGTAAGGGGGCAGCCAAGAGGTCCATTGTAGTTCTGGATGAACTGCAGAGATCCACAGCTCAGGTGGACGAGTCTGATAAAAGGAAAACTATTAGAAGGGTAGCGCACACATCTGCCCGTGATGGAAGAATGGCAAGAGGGAAGCCTTAGTTCAAAGAAGAGCCACAAGAAGAGACAAAAACTGAACAATGTACTTCTCCCTGATCTCCACTGTGAAACATAGTGGTGACAGCATGCAGCTGTGGGGGTGCTTTGCTGCAGCGGGAACAGAGAAACTGATCACAATTAATGAGAAGAGATGATGAAATCATTGTCTTGTTATTTCCTTGTAAAAAAAACCACGCCTCCTTTGGAAGGAAGTAGACGCTACGGTTTGAATAGGAGTCGATGCAACTTCTGGACTGTTGGGTGCAATTAAAGCTCAAAATAATAAACAGAAGTGTTTTTGTTACATTTTTGCTGCCCAAATATCATGCCAGACAAGGCAAACCAGTACATAATGAAGCAACTAGTCACCAATTTACAGTTCAATATAAAAATCGGTAAGAAAAGGGACCACAGCAGCGGCAGGAAAATCAGCAGACAAAGGCAACACCATATTATTGTTTAACTGGTCCACCATGACATCCAGTTACCTGCAACTCACAAAACACTCAAAGTTGCTTTTACTCCAATTCAGACTGTAGGGTCTACTTTCTCCTTAAACGGGGTACGGACATTGTGCAAGGGCTAAATACCTGGATGTCTGAATCTATGGCGGTAAATACAGGGCAATACTAGATAATAACCTGTTGGAGGATGTGCAAGACTTGAGGTTCACCTTCAAACAAAACAATGACCCTAGACTTACAGCCAGAGCTCCGACGGAACGATTTAGATCAAAGCATATTCATTTGTTAGAATGGCCTAGTCAAAGTCCAGTTGTACAATTTGTGACAAGACTAGAAAATGAAAGGTAACAGATGCTTTCCTTTCATTTTGACTGAGATTCAATTCTCCTAGAAAGCAATGTGTAAAGATTTGAGCCTCTACATGTGCAAAGTTGGCGGAAAACATACCCCCAAGGACTTCCAGCTGTACCTGTGGCAGAAGGTGGTTCTACAAAGTATTGACTCAGGGGGGACTGCATATACAATACACTATTTCCAGATTTGTAAAAAGATTTTTAGTATAACATGTATTCTTTTTCTTTTCACTTCACAGTACTTGACTGCTTTGTGTTGGTCTATAATATAAAATTCCTCTAAAACTGAGGTTTCTGGTTGTATGGTGAAAGAATGTAAGCAAGTTCAAGGGGTGTGAATACATTGGGGAGGCAATTTAATAGCATAAATGAATTTTGTTTTGGGAGTTATAACTTTAATACCATCACTGTGACATGCAGCTCTGTATGTATAGACAGACTTGTAGATGCTATCTGAACAGTGTTATGCTTTTGTACGCTCTGTTTGAAAAGCTGCTCTCAGCTGGAGGACTGCATCAGATCTCGGTCTCCTGCTGGAGCTTTCTGTCATTCAGTGTTTTTTTTGCTGCAGGAACAGCGTAACGAGGAGCCTGAACTGAATATCAGAAGTTGAATCAACAACAAGAGAGGAAAAATTTATGATGTTTTCTTTCCCAATTAGAGTACCCTCAGATTTTACCTTATAGTACCGGCGCCGGAAGGTTAAACTAGGCAGGGGCTTTGCAGGTGACATGGTTTGTCATTATAGTACTCTTTAACTACAATATATATAATTCAACACCTTTCCTGACTTAAAAGCCTGTGAAGTCGCAATTTTCTGTGACTGCTTGAAACCAAAACACTCCAACTCCTCCTTCCCACCCCGCCAGCAGCTGTAATCAGCCTCAGGACTCACAGGCTGAGCAGAGGAGGGCATTAAGATAATAACACCTGATTTTTAAGCTGATTCTGGAGTACGTTTTTTCACACCCGATGATTTTCACTTTGTTCTTCTCATAACAGTTCATCACAGACAGGCTAAAATACATCCAGTCCAGTTCAAGACTTGTTTTTAACTGAGTTGCATTAAGAAATATAAAGAAAAGCAAACTAGCTGTAAGTTTAAACTGAGTAAATGCAACAAGCTGTTTTTAAATGATGATTTTATTAAGAAGTAGCAGCAGTCTATGTGAAAAAGTAATTACCCCCTGAACCTAATAACTAGCTGTTCAACCCTTGCAAAAACTGTCATCAAGCCAAACTAACTGGAAGTGAGTTTTTTCTGGCCCACTCTTTTTTGCTGAAATGTCTTAATTCAGCATGAAGAGCCTGTTTAAGGTCACAGCATTTCAATCAGATTTAAGTTCAAACTTTGACTAGGCCCCTCCAAAAACTTGATCTTGTTGATTCTATTCCTTATTAGTGATGAGTTTTATTATTTGCTTTGTATCATTGTCCTGTTGGAGAATTCATGATTCCATCAATTACAGCAAGGCATCCTGATCCTGAAGCAGCAAAGCAGGCCAGACCATCACACTCCCACCACCATGTTTTCCTGTTGGTTCTGAAATGCTGTGAGCTTTAAAACCAGATTTGTTTCAGCAGTCCACAGAATAGTTTTCCAAACATCTGGAGGACCATCAAGATGTTGTTTTCGGTCAGCAGTAGGTTTGATCTCCCATGGAGGCTATTTTTGCCCATTCTCTTTTCTTGTTGAATCATAAGCTCTTTCAGTGTAGCAAGAGAGGCTTTAGATGTTGCTCTAGGTTCTTGTTGGTCCTCCTGGTAAAAATTGGTAAAAAAGAAAAAAAAAGTCAAATAAAAGCTGAGCTTTGTGAGAATCACAGACCAAGCTACTTTCTTACAATTGTTCATTTAGCTGTTAATGCCAACTATTGGACTGACATGGACATTTCTGCATTTTTGGAGCTTCTTCATTCCTTTAGTTGATGTTTTTTTAAATAATTGAAAAATATGGCTTTGAAAAATATGCAGAGGAGCGTGGACAGTCTTAATTGAATGTTATTAGGCTTGAATCAGTATTTTGTTTTTAATTATTTCGTTCTGCATTTTTGAGTATATTCCTGTCTGAATCATCTTTGTTTCAATGCTTAACTTTTTGCCTGCTGAAACATTCCTTAAACTACAACTTATTTGTAATACATCAGCTCAGGGTGAACAGTTTGAGAAGTAAGCCCTTCTTTTCACTGTAAAAATAGCTGCAGATTGTAATTTTCGTCATTTTCCTGCCTGTACTGTTAACTGTAACTAAAGATTGCCCGTTTTCACATTTCAGTACTTTGAGTCAATCATTCTTTGATGCCCTGCTCAGAAAATAAACACTCTAGAATCGGGTAGTCAAGCTTTCAGGATGGTTTGTGCTACCAGGGAGGAAGCCGCTCAACATGTCCTAATCCCCATGCAGCTGAAGTATTGATTGAGCCCCTGGCTTGAGCGTTGTCCTGTCGTCTGCTTGCCTCTAC
Organism: Crenichthys baileyi; assembly: GCA_036173005.1. Classification (NCBI taxonomy): domain Eukaryota; kingdom Metazoa; phylum Chordata; class Actinopteri; order Cyprinodontiformes; family Goodeidae; genus Crenichthys; species Crenichthys baileyi. The sequence goes on along the minus strand of JAHHUM010001534.1, from coordinate 322,024 downwards.
TTAGAGACGTGGAAGGTCGGTTCCACGGTGCCCGGCTTTGTGAGTCTGACATTTTTTTTTTTTTTTTTTTGAGGAATGTGTTTGAGGAGAGAGAATGAAACGGATCGAGTAGAGCAATTTCTGACAGCTGCTCTCTGAAAATGTTAAAAAAGAAAGAAAATCAACCCATGAAACAGACAGAGTGAGAGACGTGCGAGAGTGGGGTACGGAGGGAGTAATGAAGGGCAGGTTTCTCCGGAGAAGGTTCTGGAAATTGGCTGGCCCTTTGGGGTCTGTGACATTTCTTTGAAAGTGCTTTGAGTAGCACTTTTCTTGGCATGCTACTCAGACCAATTGTCCGTATTAGAGGACCAAAGTGACTGAGCGGAACCAACTTTGTTCGCACCTAATTAGACTCGAAAATGTCCCCATTTTGCAGCTCAGCAGAAATTAAACAGCCTCATCTAATAAGTTTAAATGCATATTTTAGTTTGTTTTCAGCAGTTATGCTTGCCTGCTTTAGAAGTTTGACAACCTTTTTTATATTTGAGGTGCAACCGAATCAGAACTGGAAAGTCTTTAGCTTGGACACTAAAAAAATCAACATATTTCCTGGTCAATGAACTTACCGACTGCTACCTGCTTTCCACTTTAGGGACATCTCTGAGGAACGAGTGCAGAACAATCACACAAATATCGATATTTCCTATTTTAGCTTCATACTCACCTTCATTTAAGCACACAATGATATAAATCCAGAGTACCTTAGCAGACAACAGGATCCCAAAGAGATTTCAAGAGACTCCTGTTTCAGTCTGCTGAGCTTTCAGCCTGTATTCGTCATGCAACATGTTAAATTTAAAAGGATTTGCAGCAGGTTGGAAAAACTGAGTCAGTGTGAGCTAGATTTAATAAGGCTGTGCAAAAATTTGGAATTAATTAAAAAAAGTTTTTATTTTGGCTCTGGAAGATGCGGACAGCAGCTAACAGTTATGAATCCACACATATGAAACTTCACGTGCTAGACGGCATCATTTCGTACCTGGAGTAAGCCGGGCATGAAACAACCAAATGAAATACACAAAACAAAATGGGCAGCTATTTTTTATCTGAACACCTTGGATCAAAATACACACAATGTGCATGGTTTGGTGGTTCTTGCATCAGTTGTTAACAATAAATCTGTGCAACCACCTGACATTTGAACAGGCAGCGATCTTTAATCCACTGATAACCAAAAGTACTGCATTTATTCCATATATTCATCAAATGTAAAACATTTAAGTATTTTAATGGATGTTAAATAGCAACACTTTTATATACAGTTTCCGTGTTATTTATGATCTGTCCCTGTGACATACTATATTATGCGTGTATTGGTATAATTCACTGTGTGCTAATGCATCATTTTTCCCACTCATTTCAGTTCTTTATTTTTAAATCCCACAATGGTCTTGCTCCCATCTTATCTTCCTGGACTGCTGAACCGTTATGCTCCCATCCTTCCCCTTATGTCAGCTGATCAGCTGCTCCTGAGCGTACCTCAGCCTAGAGGGAGCTGCCCTTTTGCAGCTGCAGCTCATAAAATGTGGAATGAAGTGAATTTGCACATCTGAAATGCTTCTGTCTGTTTCTGAAGATCTTCCTAAAATATGTCTGTGAGTGTTGAAACCAACTGAGATGTTAATATTACTTTTGTTACAGTTTTCTAAAAATATTTACTGTAGTTTTAACCCTATTCCTTTTTACTTCATGGCTGGTCCTATTTGTGTTATAGTAAAGTACTTTATAAGTCAAACTGAATTGGATTGGATTGATCAGGACACTCAGTTAGTGCTTCTCTGTCTTCGCCGTCTAATTTCTCTTTTTCCACGTTTGCTGATCACTTTTTCATGTGGAGGAAAAGGTTCTTTCTATTAGAACCCAGAATTGTTCAAAACAAATATTACGAAATAATAATCAGAAAATAAGGCCAACTCCACTGCTGTGTCAGCAGCTCAAAGCTTTCTGTACACCGACGTAATTGTATCTTCCTCAGCAGAGATGGAGTGTCTGCATAGTGCCATGTGGGGTTAAGTGTTGTTATTGGTGTAACATTTTAAGGTACATTTTGTTGCAGTGATAATAAAGTTTAGTACAATTATCCATGTGGCCCAGGCAGATATTCAATAGTGTTTCAAAGGATGAGCAGCTATAATTTGGCTTCTATTGGAGATATTTTGTAATTAATTTTCAGTTGGGTTTTATTTCTTCAAATACCTAAAATAAATATGGATATTTTTTTTGAGACAGATAAAGTTCTGTCCCTTTTTTGGTGTGAATATTTAAATATATGGTGAAATTATCAATTTAAACAAAAATGTAAAAAAATATATATATATTTTGCATCCTGTTATTTACCGTTCTTTGAGAAAGATCGGAAACGGCCAAAACTGGTATCAACAGATCAAACTGTAAAAAAGAAAACAAAAATCTGAACGGGCTTTAGAACTGCAACTTTAATTATAGTTCTAGATAGGACTGATATGTTTAAAAATCAAGAAAATGGAGAATATTTGGGATTTTCTTTGTTTGAGAAAGGTAAAATTGTTCGATCTTACTTCAGAGCTGTGTAGACCCTGTGCTCAACCCTTTAGGCTTGTCTTCAGGGCTCTCTCCAACCATCTAAGCCCTTCATACCCTGGAGCATTTCCTGCAGTCTCATCTAGAATATGTATCCCCCACACAGGACTTGTCACCGCTCAGCATCGGGGCCTGTAGCAGTGAGTGAGGGCTGCTTTCAGGAGTGTTGTAAGTGCCAGTTTGAATTGGTCATTTGTTATATTGACTGCGCACTGAAGGCTTCCCATTGATTCGCCATCGATGTGTAGGTGAGCAGTAGATAAGGCAGCAGACGGGGGGAAGATAAGCGCCTGCCATTTTCCCTGACAGCTATGGACGCCTCAGAGGACAGCGCAAAGTCAGATGTCTGACAAAGTCACCCATGGAGCATGCAGTACACCACTAACACACACACCGACACACATGGTCAAAATCACTCAACATTTTCATGCTTAATCTGGTCTGTTGCCATTGAGCACTGCAAGGCTGCTATATTGAATTAGCCATCGTCTCTGTCACATTAGAAGCCCTCTTCCTGACAGCACCGTATCAATCAACTGATTCATTCTTATTAGATTAAACTATGGGGGTGTCACGTCGTTAATGTGAAAAATAGGACGTTAGAGCCGGAAAATGGAAAATCTATTTCAACAAAAGGCCAAGAGTCAGAGGAAGAATGTCAACCTTACTGATGGTAATGTTTGGAGTTTGAACTAAGGATATTAATATTGATTGAATGACACCATAATCTGCCTCCATGCATGGAAATTCAGATGTTGTGATTCTTGATGGGCACAATAAGGATTCTTTCAGCAACCTTGGACATTTTACGTCTGTAAATCAATCAGAAAATGACCACATGTATAGAAAAAACCCGTTAGACTGTAGACACAAGTAAAAGGTGCTTAAGGAGGTCGGTTATCTTTTTTGGCGTGGGGTTGTGTGCGGTGCTTCTGATTTATAAAGTACGTTTCCTCTCATTCTGAAGGATTCTTGAAAGACAAGCCAAGTTGATTAAAGCTGAGACGAGGGAGAACAGGAGGCTTTGCTTTTCAACAGAATGTTACAGAAGAACGCAAACTGTTCCCAACCTAAAGTTTAGTGTAAATTACTATCAGATGCTGAAGAAATCTGGAGTAAATATCATCAGTGTGTGACACTAATGTAAGCCTTTAGAGTTTATTTCTAAGTAGGACAAATTCCGTCCTCTTGTGTTTGCTGTGGGCTTTAAAAAGTTTAAAATGTAATGGTTTGAGCATTTATTGCTAGAAAAGCTCTATGACTGTGTCACTGACCTACAACAACTAAATACATATTTAAAATACATGTTTTACATTTATTTATTCCCTGTTTTACACATTTAATTGCTAGCAGGTGTTTTGGGACTTCATTGAAGCTGTATAATAAATCAGTGGCACTTTATTCTATTTAATAAAACTCTTTTCAAAATTCACTCCTCTTTCAAGAAGTTCACATTTAGACTCGCAGCTGCATCTCAGTAATATGTAATATCACCCGAAAGTTAATTTATTTTAGTAGCTCAGTTCAAAAGTTTAACACATTGAAATTCATGACACGAAGAAAGCGACAATTCAAACATTAATTTCTGTTCATTTAGAGGATTATGACTTACAACTGTAATTTTACAGTTGTCCAGCTGTCACTGACACCTTCTACATGCAGATAAGCCTCAACAATGTATGTTAAAGAAGCAAAAATTGTTCACAGACTGCTGTATAGACGCATATTAGTGGAAAGTTGAGTGGAAGGAAAAAGTGTGGTTGGAAAACCTTTAGTGGATTGTGAAGCAAAGCATTTTTAAGAGTGGACTGCAGATGGAGTCAGTGTTTCAAGAAGTGTCTTACTAGGGCTATGGAGAAAAAAAACTGGACTTTTGCTTAGCAGTCCAAACTTTTTAAAGATGGAAGTAAATGTTACATTTTACTTGGAAATCAGGTTTCTAGAGGATGGGTGGAGATGAACAAAAAGTAGCTTAAAGTCCGGTATTGGATACCACAGTCAGTGGTGATTTGTGAAGCCCTGTCATCTGCTGGTGTTGGTCCGGTGTGTTTTATCAAGTCCAAAGTCCAACTTTCAAAACAGGAAGTTTTTCCTGTGCTGACTAGCTTTATGGAGATTCTGATTTCATTTTCAAGCAGAACTTACCGGCCCACACTGTCAAAGGTACCAAAAACTGTTCCAATGATCATGGTGGTTCTGTGCTTGATTGGCCGGCAAACCGGCCTCAGCCTAGTGAGAGATGAGAGACAACACACCCAACAAGGCAGCAACGTACATAGACTAACTTTTCAGTAGGTCAGTGTTTTTTTTTTTATAAAAATAATTTTTTAGTAGACTAACATAATATTCCAATTTTCCAAGAAGCAAAATTTGTGGTTTTAATTATTCTTGAGCCATAACCATGAAAATTAACTGAAACAATTGAAATATCTCCTTCTGTATGGAATAAATGAGTTAATTTGGAATAAACTTAATGACATGAACTAACTTTTAAAAAATATTCCAAATTAATGACACTGCACCTTGATGACCTATATACTGCAGGTAAGATACTGACTGCTGATAACATGAGCGGAGAACCCCATTGTCAGAAGAATTGAAACGACCTCTCTGGTCAGTTTGTCTATAAGGACGTCTTTATTTTTACAGGAGCATTCATTATGCATCTGTAGTCTTTTCTTCTACCAGGTCACTCTTTATTATTACTCCTGGTTTTATTTTAATAGTCACACGTGTTGAATCCTATGGCTGGTTTTATTTCTCCTCTTTGTGTCGGTAGCAGTTGTCTAATCTTCTCCACCTGCTCCTGATTATCTGGGTATCTTGGCATTTTTGCTGTTGTTTTTCACCCTCCTTTCCGGGGAATTTGGTTGTCCACCTGCCTATCCTCGTTCCTTACTCTGTGGTTGTTTTCTATGTTATCCTTTTAATTTGTAGCACCTGCAATCTTTTACCACAGAGTCAAATGGATTATGTTGTAATAGGTGTTGCAGGAATGAAAACAAAACAAAACAAATATTCACATTTAAATGTATTTATACAAAAATCTTTGGTTATCTATACTTGCACAAGTAGTAGCAGTTCACGTCTTTGCGTATTTGTACCCCCTCATTTTGTCCTTCCCCTTTAAACTAAGCATTATGTTATACTTATAAATATCATATTAGTATATTTGTGTATTTTGGATGAATTATGATGATAAATAATATGAAAAATGCTTAAACCTTACATTTAATTAATTTAAAAGTCAACACTTTAGTGGCATATATTTTAAAGTATCATAAACATTCCCACCAAGTTATTCATATAAGAAGTTGCAAGATTTATGCAATGAGAGCATACAATGTCACAGTGTCTATCTGTATAGTTTCACGGTAGCACTCTTTTAGCTTTGTAATTGGTCCTGCTGAGTTTAGACCCTGCTTCACCCAAGCAGTTTAGTCCTTATAACCTCTCTTGATATAATACACAGGATCAGTCTCTGCCTCTGTTTGAGGAGTTAAAGTATCTTGGTTTACTTGGGATGGGGCAGATGTGAGGACTACTTTGGTCTTTCGCGGTGAAGAAAGGGATGAGCCAAAATGCAAAGCTCTTGATTTACTGCTCTGTCTTTTAGATCTTGATCTCTTCTTTATTGTTATTTTAAATACTACTCGGGTAGTCTGTGGTGTTTAAACAATGCTTAGTTGGTACTTAGGCACCCTAAATGTGCAAGGAAGAATATGTCCTGCACCATTACACCACCACCAGCCTGAGGCAGTACTACAAGGCAGGATGGACCCATGCTTTCTTTTCCTTTGCACCAAATTCCGGACCGACCATCTAGACTCATCGGATCGTAATGTCCAGTTTTGGTGAGTCCTAACCCTAGTCTTCTGCTGCTGCTGCCAATCTGCTTCTAGGGTTGACATGATGTGTGTTCATAGATTGTTAATTTCGTGGAACATGCTCTGTAAACCTGAGAGATGGCTGTGTGTAAAAATCAAAGTAGTTCAGCAGACCATCCCATCTGGAACCAAACAACCATGCCATGTTCCAAGTCACTGAACTTCATCAGAAGGCGCCGAGCAGCAGCCACATAGTTCGCTTACTCGATAAAGCTCAGATGTCTTTTCAACCTCGAAATGGCCCTCAGGTTGGTTGGAACATCAACAGGTTAAAAGGCCATGCTATTTCTCTGCAGCAGTTTTCTCTGAAGATCATCACACTCTGACTTGACACGGCCAACCCGTGTTTTTAGCCACATTCATGCATTTCAAACCCTTCCATTTAGCTGGTGGCTTCTGTAACGGCAGCCCTTAAAACAATGCTCTCCTTCGGGCTCGGTGCTGGGGATGCTTGTGTACTCTGCTTTAAAGTCGGGGGAACAGAAACCTCCTGCGAGCAGTAAACAACACAGACAGCATGAATCCCTGCAGAATTTTCTTCCAGCAAAATATACACTGGTACATCTTGAATCTGCAGCTCGTTATAGAGCAATAGTATATCCCCTTTTCTTCCTAAGCGGCTGGCAAACTTTGCCTATAAATAGTTGTCCCCAATATCTCCACTTGCAGCAACTGCTAAGCCTTAAAAGTGTATTTTAGCATGATGTATTGGCCAGCATGTTTTATTCTTAGCACTACTAATTCTGCCTAATTGAAAAGAATACGCAGCTGGGTAGTGGAACAATGCTTTCCACTTGCATTTACTGATTTTTCTATGCCGATCAGATCTAATAAATTAGACAGCTGCAGAGAAAAAAAAATTTGGAAGGAATTCATCAGAAATGAAGGAAATGTTCAGCTGAAGCATGAATCTACAACAAACAGCCTTCTAAATGGTCCATTAAAGGCGCCGTGAATAATGCATGGCGATGTTAGCCAGTTAGTTTTAGGGTTTTTTTAATCTCTCTTTGCTGCGTTTTCCAGCGCCAGCTAATGCTAAAGCACAATCAAACGGTCAAACATTCAGAGGCACTCTGCCTCTTTGCCTCGCAGCTTGCTTTGGCAGAGTAAAAGATCCACAGTCCCCACTTTGTTCCTGACAGGGATTTCTTTGTGTGGCACTTCTTTTTCTGTCTAGCACTTGCTTCTGGGTGTTAAAGGCGAGGAATGGGAGTTGGTATCTGTTATCTGAAGTCTTCTGAGGCACTCTCTCCTGGCCTTCTGCATCAGAGTGGGTGTCTGCGAGTCTCATTTCCCCCTCGTCTTTCCTCCTGGGAGACGTGAGCAACGCTCGCCCACCTGGGCCTGCGCCATAGCAGGGGAAGTGAGAATCAGTGGGTGGTGATTAAAGGAATGTAAGGAGAAAAATGAGGTAAGGGTTGCTGGAATGAGGTGAACTGCAGTGTCCGCAAAGAAGCCTGTTTCTTTTTTATTTTTTATTACTGCATCACATATGGAAGCAACCCTTAGGGGGACATTGAAAGAAACAATTTGCCTCCTTTCTGTGGCTTTCTTCAAGGCACACATGCTGCTAGTAGAAACCTCCAAGGAGGACATAGAAGGAGGCTTTGTCACCATATTTGTGCCCTATCGTTGAAACGCAGTGTTTCTGAAGCATAAAGCTCTTTGAGACATTATTAGGTGAATGGTTTTGAAGTGAAATCTAAAACCTCCTAAGCCAGATGGCAGTCAGAAATTATTTATTAAATCTGCAGATTGCTCAGAAAAGTAGCTGATCTTGGCTTTGCAAACGGTTGATGGATTTGTGAAGACAGTGTAAAGAAGAAGTATCATTTACACCTCGCCTATAAATTCACAGCAGGATTAGCACTTCCCCAGAAAAGGTCTGAAGATAGAGCTGGGAATCTCTTTTACAGCCTGGAAAGTTCCTAATGAGATGCTTTGGTTTGCACTAAGAGCTTTCCTGAAGCAGTCTCTTGTGTTGTGGCACAGCATATCAGCATTATCTCATATCAGCTGTTGAGCACGATGGAGGAGGGTTGATAATTTGGGCTTGTTTTGCAGTCACAGGACCCAGTCACTTTTCAGTCAATGAGTCAAGCATAAATGACTCCAAAGTATTACTTATTTAGAGTGTAAGCTCCCCTGTTACAACAGAACTTACCATCTTCTCATCAACGTGTAATTTACAATCTCATGTGCTTTCATTTTTTGGGGTTATTCCAGTTTATTCCAAATCTCATCTTCCTACTTTTGTGTCAAAATTACCTCTAAACAGTCATGAGAAATGAACTTTATCATGAAATCTCAGCTTCACCTCATCACCCAAGCATCTTCAGCAGCACCAGCCTTTGATAATTTTCACTTTCTTCAATCATTGTGAAGGAAACTCTTCTTCAAGGCATTACCCCAGTGTAATTGAGGTTTGAGAACAAGGTTAATAACTGGGCATAACTCTTTGAAAATCCCTGGATTCTGGCTGCAAATCATCAACCCTCCACCACCGTGCTGACAGCTGCTATGAGGTGTTTCTGCGGATATGCTTTGTTTGGTTCTTTCAAGTGTGTTTGATTAGCAACATCTGTCTGTCAATTACAAATGAAAGTGGTAAGGGTGTACATAGTTACTTCAGTGACTGTTTTCATAGTGGAAACTCTCTCTTTACCACGTCTAAAGGTCATTTCAAGGACACAGACCTTCTACTCCTGATCCCCTGCAGTCAGTGTCAATATTTTGTTGTTTATAGGGTTGTCCAGGTAGAAGGAACGCGTGGTGAGATCCCCTGAATCTCATCGTCCTTCATGGGAAGGACCTTTGAACACTTAACTTTATTCTGAGATCATCAGTCAGGTTGATGCATGAACAACCAGGCTGTACTGGCTGCTTTTCTTCAAAAATTGGCCAAATGTTTTCTTCTCATGTGTTTTTTTCTCAGACTCTTTCTTTTAAAACCTGATTATCCCTGGTCTATTTTGATTTGGTGTAAAAATTGAATGATATGACAATAAAATGTTACTTTCCTTAATGTATAACAAGAAATTAAATCTGTGTGTTTTTTTTTACCTGTTTGCAAAGAATGCATTTAGAAATGACAATGTTTTTTTTTGTTTTTCAATAGAAAGCAAGAATTCCTCGTTTAGATTTCAGTCTATTTTTCTCCTTTATTTGCAGACAGATTGACCAGGGTGGTAAACATAATTGTGCAGCTCAATGATATCATATTGTACGTCCTCAGGGTTTTAAAGTGCAAACGGCTCACACAGTTGCCTCTCGCTACAAGCTGCTAACATGGAAGGCTGCCTGGCTCAGCTTTAATACCTTGTTTGATAGATAATAATTACAGCCAGAATCCTCCATGCGACAAGCAGCCGCTCACTGTGCCTGACAGCAAAAGCAGGGACTCCTATAGAGCCTGGGAATCTTCTAAACTTGTACTTACAGTACCTCCGGCTCAAAGCTCAACTCTCTCTGTTTGCTGCTCTGGGAATGAAGGCCAGGTGTCCATGCGGTGGAAACAGTCCTACTCTTGGCAGCCTCTGGGAGAGTAATTGATGGGTCCTGGTGGCAGCAGTGATGGGTTCAGCTGGAGGGACCCGCTGCAGCTACTGTGAGAGCCCGAATCACCTTATTGCATCAGCTTCACAAAGATATTGCACTCATAAACTTGAACCCTTTCCCAAATAGTAGAGAAGCACCGGCTGAAAAATAAAACATTTTGCCTCCATGCTTGATTAGATTTTTCTCTTTGCAGATTTTTACAATGCATTTGTACTTTTTATTTCGGAGACACTGAATTTTGAGGTAATCATCAAAATTACAAGAAATAAAGTTTTGAAATATTTTACTCTATGCAAAGTTTTAATTAATGCAGTGAGCAACAAGAGTTTTTGAACTTTTCCACAATATTCAATTGTTTTGGGATGTGGATGGATGGATGGATGGATGGATGGATGGACAAACATATATGGAAAATACATTGATGGACAGTGCAACTAGATAGACAGTAATAGACAGTGATAAAGCCTGTTTTTTAGCCTTTAATCTTGTTTAGAAACTGATGCAACAGCTCTGCTTCTTCTCTGCCAGGGTTTAATCAGATCATACATCCCTCCACATCTTCCAAGTTCCACATCGTCTCCTCTTCTCATACTGTCCTCCCAACAGTGAGGATCATTCCTGTTCCGGCACAGTAATGATTTGTAACACATTTGCAACTATAATTGTGCAGACTCGGATTAGCATAGGCTTCCATATTTATGGAGGAGGTCTTCACATATCCAGTTGGTGGCGTATAGTAATAGCCGACGTGGCTGATTAGGATGGTTGTTGGATGGAAAGGAGAGAATGTCAGATGGAGGAAAGGACGAGGGCTGGTGAGAGTTTTGATTCTGCTTCCTGTCAAATGAATTTTGGCCTCGGGTGACCTAATTAAGCGGGTAATAAATCAAAGCCCCCTACAGCCTTCTCATATTCTGTTGGTGTGAGATATGTCAGTGACCCTCAGGGGAGGCCAGGGCAACCTTCATCACTTCTGTGAATCAAGGTTAGTTATGAAAACCAGGCAACACGTTCCAAATCCAGCAGCTTTCTGATGGAGGCACATGTCTGACTGAGGCTTCACTTAAATACACACAGACACACACACACATGTTCCAACTTTAGAAGATTCATTCGAAGGATGCTGTGGGGCGGCAGGCTGACAGGTGTGATGGCCCTCATGCTCTTAGAGAAAGGAAGAAAATTGAGAGGGGTTTCAGCTACACTGAAACCTAGGCAACCCTGAGGGAAACGTCCAGCTGCTGGTCATATTGGTGGGGAGATGGAGCTGACAGACCTCAGTGGAACGATTTTTCTTTTACTCCTAGGTTCTCGTCTTTTACATCTGATCAGTTTCCATGTTCTTTCTGAGGCTCCAGGTGGATTTCTGAGTCGGTAAATCAGAATTATCCATCATGAAGATAATAAAATGCTTAAGTAATGTTCAATGGTTCTTGGAAACTGTCGCTACTATTCACCAGGCTCATGGTGACAGTCACGTCACCGTTGAACATATTTCATGCAGATTTGTGACAAATTCCAGAATTTAAGAATTTATAAGTAGTGTACAGAAAGGTTTTGATGAATTTCAGAACCAATTTGTGTGCTCAGGCTTCTACTAGAGCAGCTCAGACAGAAAGACGTTCATTGTCTGCTTCCTCTTGCTGACTGACTGCATTATGGGTAGTGAAAATAATACTGTTCCACTTTATACTCCAGTAAATTGCTGAAGTGAAACAAAAATTAAAGGCAAATCTGTTGATTCTAATAACGCACAATTAATAAGTTTTTGCTACTAATGTGAAAACTGATGCAGCATTTAGCCTTTGAGATCACCATGCAGAAATTTGTATAAATGTTAGCTAGTGTAGCGTTGTTAAGCTACATCAAACTGGATCGTACATAAATAAATCACATTAAGCATCATAATCTGAAGGTCGTGGGTTTGGACTTAACATTATGTCATGTTGATTAGCTTTGTTAAAAAAATCCATAGAAGCTGGTATTTGGCTTAATCAAGTATTAATTTTATTATTCTGTTTGCCTGGAGGTCACCTGGACCCTGGCAGCTACTGTTTCACTGCATTTGATGTCTTGGTAGAGCCCCATGTTGGATCCAGAACTGGGCTGAATGAATAAAAAACCATGCTCTAAAAGAAAGATAATATCGAAGTGGAGTTCCACAAATATATACACAATTGAACTGATGTAAATTAATGATGGAGTTGAATAAAATTCACTACTTCTCAATGAATAAAATACTGCGTGTCACTTAAATTTCAGGCTTTCATTAGAGATGGTTTGTTTTATGATGGCTGTGAATGTAACTCTTACAGAGTTACACACACAGACACACATGCTGCTCATAATCAAGTGTTTAACCCATGCCCAGTAATCTGCTCTTAATGAACTACAACAACATTGTAACATGTAAATTGTCAAATTTAGTTAATAGTTTTTATGCTTAGAGAGGCCTCAGCACAGAGAGGGAGTGCGATCTGAAGTCACAGCTGTTATCGGTGCACAGGGTTTGGACTTAATAGTAGTTGAAGTCAAATGATGCTGAATGGTAGATCACGTCTCCCTAACCACCACCCCAAGCTGGCTTTTCTTTTCACATGAACAATCGTATTTAGGCAAACAGCCAAGGTCAGGAGCTGTGAGCAGAGAGCTGCACCCTTCATTATCCTTCTCCAAGCTGGAACTCAGCGGGACCTAACTGCGTTGCAGACTGTGCAGCATACAAAAAGAAAACGAGAGGCATGCATGAAGGGACTTATTTACAGGAAGCACCTTTTTCTTAGTGGAGATGAGACATTTTCTTGCTGTAGAATATTTTTATGCATCACAATGTGAAGGCGAAGCTGCTTTGTGACAAGAGCTTTATTGAATATATGTGGTCTTCTTTTCAAGTAAAGTTTTCTGCAACTTGTAACTTAATACACTTAAAGTAATTGGACACTCAAGGACATATTCATCCCTGTGAATAGCTTCATTGTTTAGATGTAGCCTCACCACTGGGATGGGAACAAGAGACAGTATTCCCGCTGGTTCCCAAGCCCCTCCCTTGTGGTTTTGATTGACAGCTTTTGGTGTAAGGGCCTTGAGGCAGGAAGTCTTAAACACAGTGTTTTGAGCCACAGTGTCCCAGAGCCCTGGGCTATGCCAGCTGCTGCACTGATACCTCTCAGTGGGGTTCCTAAGTGGATGGATGTGCAATGCAGGAAACTTGGTTGCTTGTATTTTTTATCTTTCTATAAAGTTTTGGTTTTATTCTGGCTGTGGATAAGAGGACTAGATTTTTACCCTTGCTGGGTTGCTGGACGGGTCATAAGAGTTTGGCTGTTGGGTGAGCTTATTTCAACGGTAGATTGGACCTTACCAATGTTCCTTGTCACCATGTCTCAAGCTATGACCTTTAGCATGCAATGGAGTGATTTGCAGCAGGATGTGAAGTGGCTGGCATGAGAGTGACCTCCTCTTAGTTGAAGGGCAGAGTTAGGGTACACAAGGAGTCAGTTGGTGCCTCAACTGGAGGAGTACCAAGTATCCTGGTGTCCGATCTGAGCCTCAGCGGCAATAATGCTGCTCCTGTCTGTCATGCTGATGGAAGAGCAAAGCTAAAAGGTGAAGTGCTCAGTTTACCGGTCTATCTATGATCTACCCCTCACTAAATTGTGACTGATAAAACACGATCTTGGATACTAATGGCTGAAACAAGCATCCTTTGAAGGGTAACTGACCCTAACCCTCTAATCAGGAGGTTTGGAGGTTTTCCAACCACGTCCCAGTGGAAGCAGACCCCAGGGCAGGCCCAGATTTTGGATAAGAAACTATGTATACCTTCTGTTCTTAGAAGACCTTGAGATCCCCCAGAATTTGCTATTGCGTTGCTGAGGAGAGGGATGTCTGGGTTTCCCTCCTAGAACTGTAACCTGATCTTGTATGATATTACCTTTTTGAGTACAGGATTTGAGATGGAACATCAGTTACCTTTTTTTCTTTTATAAATTATTGGCTTTCGTTTATTAAGGTTTGTTGAGGTCTACATGCTTTCCTTTTCAGTTTCAAGTCATGTAAAGAATTTGCTGCTCCTAAAAACACAGCAGTGCTCAACTACTGCTGAGATAAGTTTAGATGGTAAGTCTTCATTTTGTTGGTTTAACATGTGGACAAACAGTGCTGGGGTTTGTTCTGATCGTCTGCTGAATGGAAGAGAGCGATGATGTCCATTGTTTATGCCTTTTCAGAACCTAATGATGGCATCCATTCATTTTGCGATGGATGTTGTGGCATTATTAACCATTCAATTAAAGACCATTTTTAAATTAATGGATAAGACAAGACAGAAATCACTTCTTTCCACTTGCTGATGCAGATTGCACTTCCAGCCAATCAGTTACATCAAAGCAGATGTTTTTATTTGCTATTAGCAGCAACACACACAGGGGCGTTAATTAAATTATGTTGGATAGATTTAACACCAAACATGCAGCCAATGAAGAAAAGAAAAATTCATAAATTAATTATACTACATGCCTCTGTTTTAAATCATCACCATTTATTCAACAGTTTTTGTATCTAAAATTTGTGCAGACTGCCTCATTAAATTTGACAATTAAGAATAAATGGCTATTTAAATTGCTTCTTAGGTATTCCTCTGCAGTAAAATCAGCTTGTTATTCTTGGATAAAGCGGAGCAATTTAAACTTGGACAAAAATAGCAGTCAGTTTTTGAAAAGTGAGTTAAAATATTTATTTTGCCTTCATACTGCTAACAGGACTATAAAAACACGCTACTTTAACACAATTCAGATCTAATCCTAAATTTAAACTCCTATATTGATAGATCCGGTACTAACATGTAACGATTTCGGAGTGACATCGGTTTTTATGACCAAATATGGACAACAGAAATATTTTTTTGTTATTAACGCTAACCCATACTAGCATGCTAAAATTCTACACCGACAAAGACCTATTCAACATTTTGTCACAAATTAAGAAACACATAGTCATGCTACATTTGAAATGCAATGCTGAAGCTTTGCATTGCCTTGAATGTTTTTGTTTTCCAACTTTCTGAATACTGTAAACATAGTTTACTGTTAGCATAAACGTTTAGCTGGTTAGCATGGTTATCATTATCTTGCTAGCCTGAGGCTGCAACCCCTTTCACTTTTTCTGCTTGAGTAGAATTTGTACTTATAAATTATACTTTATATTTTGATTTTTTGCACTCAGGTAAAAGTAAGATGTGCAAACTTTGAAATGGAAATGTAAAATAAACTTTGGAATAACTGGGCCCCACTAGCACAAAGCTAACAGAAACTACATAAATGGATACGAAATGAATGAGTTTTTATATTTTAAATATAGATTAAATACTAAACAGAGTAGACAATGCCAAAATATATTTAGTTGAAAGAAATAAAAATGCATCAGTTCTTGGGATTAACACATATGATGTGTTAAGCTAAAAAGATGAATTAGAGTTAACCCTTGTTTTTCGCGGGGGTTACGTTCCAAGAAGAACCCGTGATAGGCGAAATCCGTGAAGTAGTAACCTTTATTTTTTTACAATTATTATACAATGAAATACTCCATAATACAATGAAACCAAAGAACAAAAGCTTTTTACAGGCCCAAGCATTTGTTTAACAAATAAAAGTACTGTATAAACATTTTTTTTTTACAAATAACTACTCTACTGTAAAATAATAATTTTAATCATCAATACGAACTGAAGGCTTAAAATTGCGGAGATCAGCACCGCCCCACCGCGACCCGAGTCATTGGATTAGAACGAAAAATGATTACGTAAATGATTACGTAAAAAAAAAAAGTACAGTAGGACAAATAGTGACTCACGTGTATTTCACTGCTCTTCTGACTGAGCCGCTGCATCCTGATTCCGCTCTGTAGCGTTTTTTTTCTTCTAAAGCCCGCGGCGCAGGTGTGTTTTTTCGAGAGAAGAACATAGTTATCGGTAGTTGTTGTTGCTCTTTTTTCTTCTGGGCAAAAAGAGAGACTGTTTAGCCAATCAGAATGCAGAACACAATGCACGATGCAAATCTGTGAAGCAGCGAGACCATGAAAGTTGAACCGCGATATAGCGAGGGTTCACTGTATTGCAAATTAAATTAATCAAATTATTTTTGTAGCTGATAAGATAAAGTGCCACACATAAAAGACAAAGTATATAAAATATTATCTCTAATCTTAACCTAAATATTGAATAATCAAATTGAAACCAAGAAATCTGAAGAGTCATTTCTAAATGCTGTTCCACGCATGCAGGCTGGAATTCACAAAATTATGTAAGACCACTGCTGGAAGTAAAATATCAACATCAGAATATAGTGATAAAGAGATAATAAAATTTTTGGCACATTAGTTAATGAATCCTGTGGCATCCTTTTGATTTCCTGGCTGCCCTGGTAAATCTTTGGTAAAGACATATTGATCTAGCAAAATGTCAAGCTAAAAAGTTTGTTGCTGTTCTCCAACGGTTAGCGTTGGGTAATTTTGTTATTGAGATAAAGTTTGGTCAGGTACTATTTACTTTTTAAAAAACTATTTAAATATTGCTTTAACTACAGATATGCAGATCTTTCAAGTAGCAATTTCATATTAGCCACTTATGGCACATATGCCTTACATGCAATACATGTTCTCTTGTCATTCCTATTTTGAAGAGTGGTTTGTAAATGTTTTTCAGAATTTGGGATTTTTTTTTTACTCAACTGAGTAAATGGATACATATGAAAGATTTGAATTTTCTTGATTTTTCATTGTGACTTGTACCTGAAATTAAAACAAGTTATTTTAAGGCTTTTCTTAACAAATTTCACATTGTGCAGTTACTATTAAACACATAAACATATGAATACATTTGTATATGTATTAAACTGGAACTAAATCATTTTGTACACTCATTTTTTTAAACAAACAGGCTGCCAGACGTCTTTGCCCAAATTCCATTTTGTAATTGTTTTATGTTGGTCAGGACTTTCTATCAACCCTAAAAATCATGAGTGCTTCAGTAGAAGGCAACTGTATTAATTTTGTTTCTTAAAGACACTTCACCTCTCATCCAAAAGGTTCCCTCAGCACAACCTTTTGGATGAGAGGTGAAATGTCTTCAAGAAACGAGAGAAGTGATCATGTTACCTGTGACTTTAGCACTTATGGTTATCATGTCTACACCTGTTTCTTCCACTTCACAATTAAGATCTACATTGTGTTGGTCTCACATAAATGATAAATAAATACATTAAGTTTTTTTTAAACAGTGAACCAAAAGAAAGAACCAAAGGAGGTTTTCTTTGGCTTGATAAGGTTTAGTGTTAGGGAGTTTGTACCAAAACCAGTGAGATGTTAAAACTGTCATGGACATGTTGGTAAAATGTGTAAAGGAAAAAGGAGATGTGCCCGATGTTCTGGAGGGCATGAATATGGAAACTGTGGAGCTGGAGTTGAACCAAAATGTTGTAGTTGTGGAGGAGAACATAGTGTAGTTTTTTTGGGGATGTGAGGTGATGAAGAAGCAAACAGTTGTACAGCAAACAAGGGTTAAACTGAAAATAAAGAGAAGATAAAAAGCAAGAACAACTGAATGGAAAACCTTTCATAGGATAGAAACAAGTCATCCAAAAGATCATGGAAATGGATAAAAGGAAAATAGACAAAGAACAGAGGAAGATGGTAACATTTATTGCAGGAGTAATAAATGCGACGCCAGATGTGAAATCAAAGATGGAAAGGATTCGGATTTTTCAAATCATAGTTTGGTTATGAAAAATATCAGATGGGAAGATATAAGAGAGAATTAATTAACCAAGCAAGTCAAGAAGGATAATGGGGAGTTAATTTTGTAGCCTTCTTAATCCTACAGTGGAATGGAGAGTTTGGCTAAATAAAAATAGACAATAAAAAGAACAAAATGCAGGTGCACCATTTGTTTGCTTGTAAGCAATGATGAAACAATGATGGTGTCCATTGTGTCGTGTTTCACACAGGGTTGTATCTATTTAGCAAGTAGCATCTACTTGGCATCAATTTACTTATGTATTTGCTTGTTTGTTTGCATGCTAGATTATTTCCTGCCAAAAAGCCAAATCCACAGATCCTAATATGGATGAAGAGATACCCTTAGGTGACGAGTGACAGGTTGCTCTATGTAATTATAGTCCGAGCGCACTGTTACTGATACAGCAAGGCTCAGAAGATAAACAATAAATTGAGTTGGTTTTCGCTTGTGGCGAAACACGGCTAGTTTCATTTGTCATTCAAACCAAAGTAAAATAATTGCTTTTTTATCATTTTACTGTCATTTTACTGTCATTTTAATTTCTATTTATATAGCATGTTTTCTGCAAAAGGTCTTGCAATTAGTAGATTGCAGCTTAGTTAGGAAGAAAACTAATTTCCTGTGGAAGAAAATTAAAACTTTAATCATCTGTACAGATTTTATTTCTGCTTTTTCTACATCTTCATCATCTATGCATCCAAACTGAGACTTGCAGTGCTTTGAAAAAACCATTCCCCCTTCACAGATATCATGTTTGTGCTTTTTTGTCAGTTATATGTTTTGTAAATTTTAACATCAAAATGACCAGAGTAAAGAACTTTTTTAATGCATTGTTGGCTCTTGGGATGGTGTTAGTTTATTGTTGAAGCACTTTGTGATTTTTATCTTGAACATGCTATACAAATAAAGTTTGATGTACTTACTAATAATACATTGTGCATCCTTGCCTCTGTGGCAACATCAGCTGCTTCGTGATTTTGCTATAAACTGGCAATGAGCCTTACATCACCGTGGAGAAATTTTTGCCCACAGAATTGTTCTAATAAACCCAATTCATCTCAGTCATATGTATGTCCAGACTTTGACTAGGCCGCTTCAAAACCAAAATTTTTAAGCCATTTAGTGGTGGACTTGCTGGTGTGCTTATGATTTAGTGTGATTGGGATAAGGGCAACACACTGATTGCGGGACTTTCTCCTTCAAGATTTTCTCTGATAGAGCATGAGTCATGGCTCCATCTTCTATAGCAAACTACCAGGACCATACCTGGAGTGAAAGTGAGGCTTACAGGGCTTCACATGTTGTTCTAGATTCATTTATGACCTCTTGGTTGAGCCATACTATGCAACATAAAAGCAAAAACAATAAATCTTTAAAGAGAGCAATAACTTTCTTGACAGAACTGTGTACTTGTCAATATGTATAATTGACCCTCATCATCATATATAAGGTAGAGACTGACATTCCTCCTGAGAGCAGACACATCATTGACCTTTCAGGGGTTACCCAGGTTTCCATTCAGATGTGGCTGCATCCCGTGTCGTGTTGATTCGCAGGTAATCATCTCCATGCTCTGCTGCATTCTGAGAGACCGGTCGAACACCTTTTCTCACTCCAGCGTTAAGGCCACCGTGATGTAAACACACACTCGTCTGTGTCAGAGCGGAACGCCATCCTCTCACCGGGGGACCCAATTACCTGCGATTGCAATGCAGTGGTTAGCACACACATCAATACCCAGGAGACAGACGGACACCTGCTTCTCTTTTCCCATACACGTATATGCTTTTTGCATGCCACGGTGCATCTCATTTGTGCACTTGCTTGGAGAACCTTTGCATCCCTGCTGACCTAGAGAGTGTAGATTTGTGTATTGTGTGCTTGAGGCTGACTGGCTGAAGATTTTCAGTCTTGCATGGATGCCATCAGACCTCGCATGTTCTTAGTAGATGAGAACGAGACAGATTAAAAACATTCCAGCTGCAGTGCATAAACACATTTTCTTCACACTCTCTTTCCATGACTGGCAAATTTTTGCAAAGCAGAAAACGGTTGCAAATACTTATTTTGGAGATGAGCGTGATATTGACAAATTAGTGTGTTTACTCCCAGCTGATCTGATTGCTCCTAAGTCTGTGCTGTTTCTGGACTGAATAGTCGATCCTGAAGGGAGAACCGGTTCTAGGCCCAGCCACCCGTCTGCTGTGGGTCTAAATCAAATGCAAAAAATTTGACTGTTGCTGATTTTGCTAGCATCCTCTTTGTCGGTACCTGTCACCAGACTACATGAGGGAAAAACATGAGAAGATAACAAGTACTGCATGTAAGTAATGCCGCTTTTTATTTTTTGCAGAAAGTAAAAGAAACGTCTAAGTTAATCCCCAAAAGAAACCATTTTGAAAAACTTTCTTTAAGGAGTCTAGTTGCAAATCTTTGATTATGTTTGGGGGCAAAGAGTAACTAGGAGCTGTCCCAGCCTGGAGTCGGAAGAAGAAGAAGGCAGTCGCTGTGATCAGTGCTGCCCTTCCTCTAAGTCTATTATGCAAGGTTTCCTTAAACTTTGCAGGGGGGTTCAGTGGACTGTGGTTCACCAGCATGACTGCTCGTCTTCAGACGTCCTCCAGCTCTGATGTTACACCAGTGGAGGTTGCCTTTGACCTTTCCTTTAGGTGGTTTAGGTGTTCTGCCTTGGTCTGTTTTTCTATAGGCAACACAACCTGTTTTGCGGTGCTCCTCACACCCCTCCCACCTGAGTCAGAGCTTAACGATCTCTGACTTCAAGCTGGGAGAGCCAACATGAAAGCAGGTTCACAGCTATACTATTTCAGTGTAATTATCTTTCCAAATCTAGTCATGGTCATGGAGGTAAATGATGGCATTTCCCTTGTTTCTCCTAAACATTGGCATCTACTGAGACCAGCTGTCTCTGGGTCATGCTTGGTACAAATGCTGGATACAATTTTATTAATTCTACAGTCTAAGCATACCATAGGTTTCCTGTTGTGTTAGCAGCTGGAGAAGGCATTGCTTTCAAACTTTGTGGTAAAGTCAGGTCAGTACAACCAAACCACATTATTATCTCTCAGAAACATTGAATTATAAACCATTTTCAGTTTTTAGCCTATGTAGGTTTAATGCAGGACCCATATGGGTGCTAGATGTGTTGTGCACTTTTCACTGATTTTCTTAAGATCCATTTCAGACCCATCTAAGAGCACACAGGGTGCCTACTCATGTTCTATTTAGTCCGATACAGAAAGCCAATTGAGAGGCGAGGCCCATTTAGCCCAAATACACATTCTGGCTAGCTTAAGGACAAATAAATGCATACAACGGCTAAATAAATGATTTTACCCCAGAGTTCAGCTATGGAGGGTTGGAAATTATGCATCTTTTAGCCATAAATCCTCTGAGTTCATTTTCTGGTTGGTTGGGAAACCAGTCCAATTCTTTGTGGTTCAGGACATGATAGCCCCAAGTCACTTAATTTAGACAGCTTCTGTCACCCATTTCTTAAACCACCCTAAACAAAGCAATATGTACATTTTGGACACAGGTGATAATTCTTCACAAAACAACATCTGCATTTGCATCAGTAACACAACATTCCAGGGGAAAAAACTGCAGAATCTCCGTCCATCAGTTTAGTGAAGGTTTTGGAGTGGCCTAGTCAAAGTCTGGACTTAAATTCGGTTTTAAACGCTCTGTCATGACTTCAGCTGAACATTTCTGCTTGAAAACCCTACAGCGTGGCTGAATTAAAACAGTTCTGTAAAGCAGAGTGGGTCAAAGATGCATTACCAGTTACCACAAACACTTGATGGCAGTTGTTGCTACGGGTGGAACAACCATTTATTAGATGTAGGGGGTAACTCCTTTTTTTACATAGGGCCAGATTGGGTTGGATAGCTGGTATCCCTTTAATAAATAAAATAAAAATTTTGCAAAATTTTTATAAGTTCTAATGTTTCTTTGTCTAATATTAAAATTGAAGTGACAAAAAAAACCTAAAACAATCATTCAGGCGTGGTTTTAGAGGTCATCTAAAGCTGCCTCCATGTGGTCACACAGCTTAGATCCTTCAGAGAATCTCGCTCCCACCAGTACCAGACAGAAGAACTCAGACACAGCCTCCTTGACCCTCCACTGATTATGCAGATGATGTGTTAATACATCGGGAGGGAGGGGGGGGCATTGGTTCTCCTCCATTTCACTAATTGCTTAGAGAACTAGATAAGACTGTAATTACAGCGTTTCTGTGAGAGAAGAGCTCTGGGTGTCAGTCTTCTTCTGTGGTGATTCCCTCACTCCTTTAGCAAGCAGTTAGAAGCAGTTGTCAGTGATTTTTTTACATGTTCAATTTATGCTAGCTTATTCCAGTCTAACTTAAAAAGATTAGTTTTTAACAAAAAATCAAAGTTTCTTATCAAGTAATCAAGTAAATTGCACATTTAATTGGATTTATTTCTGTTTTCTTGCTCTGCACTAGCACTTGCTGCTCTGCCAAGTCCTACTACTGCTCCGATATCTGCAAATTAATGACATTAGCTGCAGTATTAGACATAAATGATGTCTCAGCTGCTATAGCAGCCTGCCTTTGCTCTTATATGTGTGCACTTTAGTATCTTTGTGTAGCTTCTTTACTTTTCCTGACTATTGCTACCGGAGTAAAAAGTGTGTTGATGCCTGAACGTTTTGGCTTCCTGCCACCTTAATGAGTTAAGGTGGCAGGAAGAGAGAGCACATTTTTATTTTATTCAATGTGATTAGTGAAAAGCAACATATTAACTTGAGCTTTTTAAAGTGTGTTTTATTTTTTCATGTTCTTCCATCAACATCTGCATGAAATTATCTTTTCTTTTACAGCACATCAATTATTTTGTGAAATCAACTAAAGTATTTTATATTTTTTCAAGAGAATATTTGAAATACAAGTTTCGAGTTAATCAAAAACCTTTTTTTCCTTTTTAAATGAGACGATCGTTAATCTCCTGAAGGACGTATCTGACTGACTTTAGGAGCTGTCCTTGGTGCTGAAACGATAGCACTGTATTCAAAGCTGTGCTATACTGTTGTATCTCAATCAGGATATCCTCGATTTCCAAATAATATGCTAAATTTACTTTCATCTGAAAACAAGACGTTCCAGACCTTGTTTCTTTTTCAGGAGGGTCCTAACAATTGGAGCTCAAGACCAGGATACGTCTGTATGTGTAGGGCTCTTGAAGCTCCTACTTCAGTTGCAGTCCATGCCCTTTGAATTTCCCTCAAATTATTTGATGCTTCAAAATCATCTCAAGGCTATGGGTTATCCCTGTTGCTTTTGCATCCTTTTTTAAACAAATTTTTTTCTTCCAGTCAAATTTCCATTAATATTATTGGATGTAGCTGTGCTTTGTGAGCAACCAGCTTCTTTAGCAATGATGTTTTGTGGCTTACACTTCTCGTGGAGGGTGTCAGTGACTGTATGCTGGAAAACTGATGATGTTCATTATTGGTCTTACGTAGTGTTGTGTGAAAACTGAAATATATAACACGAGTTTCATTTTTTTATTGAATTACTGAATTAAATGAATGCACAAGGAGTTCAGCTGATTACATTTTTTATATTTTACTGGAGTGGAACAGTTCGCTACCGTTAGCAACTCCTTAAAGATCATATGGTGGCTTTCGTTCACTCTTACTGTATTGATTTCCTGGAAGGCTTATATGTTTGTGTTCTGGTTAACTGACCCCAGTAGATAAAAGGGACTTGAAGGGGCGGTTTGTGGGATAAGACAGCGGGTGAAAACCCAACTGTTCAGAAGGAGCATTTGTTGAAGGCAAGAGCAGCTTGAGACAATATTCCCACACTTGTTTTGGAAAATCACCCCTTGTTTCAATGAAGAATCACAACTGAAGGAAGAGAAAAATAGGATGTCCACTCTGGCTGACAGATGAGTATTTTTGAGTCCACGCATGCTGCGGGAGGACCTCGTATGTGGCACAGATGTAGTCACGGACCAAATGATCCGTCAGGGAAAGCTGGAGGAGTGCACTGTAGACATGCGAAATGACAAAGGTGTCTCAGACAGATGAATCAGCCCAGTTGCTGTGAAAGGAGCATGAAAGAGATGTTCGCATTCATCCATCCATCCTCGTCAGCAGCCGGCGGGCCACCCGGCGCTCCCTGAACCTGATGCCTGACACGTTAACATACACACACAGAGTCGTATTGTTGCAGGAGACACGCTCCGGTGACAGGGCGCTCACTCAGTCACATACCCGTGCACTTAGCCTGCTTTTAGCTCCATAAAGCGCCACACAGAAGCTCTCTCCCTGCAGACGCCATCATGGGAGGAGGGGGAGTTGGCCACATCTTGTTGACATTTTCATAGGCACTCGGAGTAATTTATGTAAGGTTAGTTCGCTCCCAGAGCAGCAGGCCAGAACACAGTAAAAGCAAACAGAGGGAGAAAGAGAACAAATTGCTTTTTTAAATTGCTCCAACAAGAGGTGCTCTTTTTGCTCTATTAGGACGGAGTGCAAACACTGCTCCAAAGCAAGGGGGCGTGAGCTGCAGGAGTGGAACTGAATCAAACACAGACGGCAACTATTCAGTGTTTCCGTCCAACCTGTTGGACTTGCAACATTAAAACTGGGCAGTTTAACTTTATTTTCAGTCCTCATGGGAGGATTTACTTGCATGGCTTCATTTCATGAGGCTCGTCGCTGCTAATAGCTGAAGACACCTGAACATGCGCTGCAGTTACTCTTGACCTCATGATATAAACATCTTCCATCACTACTAATTAGCTGCTTCCAACACATCCTTTTCTCTCATTAGGGGAGGAATAACAGATAATGAGGAGTAGAATGTAAAGCCTAGGTGCTTCAGTGGTAATGTGTCCTGTTTGCATTTAATCCTCATTTTACTGTTATCAGAGGAGAAATCATTTATTGTGCTTTAAAAAAGTATATACATACAACCTTACAGATTTCTTCTCTTTATGCTCTTGGTCTTGGGGGTCTTGGGGGTTTAATTTCACTAGCCACACCCATCTCTGCTTGCTCCAGAATCAAGAAACCACTTACATAGAACCTGTCTGACAACATGAAGTAGGGTAAAAGTTCTCAAAAAGCAACATGTCACAAAAAGAATAGATGAAAAACAAACTCATTGATATCTGTCAGTCTAGAAAGGGTTACAAAGTCATTTCTAAGTCTTCAGAGAACCACAGTGAGAACTAATATCCACAGATGGAGAGTGAGGATCCTTCTGAGTGCATCAGCAACTCATCCAGGAGATCACAAAAGAAGCCAGAACATCTACAGCTCTACCGACATCATATGCCTTAGTTAAGGTCAATGTTCATAATTCAACAATAAAGACAAAATGGCCAAACACTGCCCTAATGGGACCAAAAATCCCACAAAGGCTCTTCTCACATTAGCCAAAAAACACCCTGATGATCACCAAGATTTTCAGAAAAAATGTGTGAACTGATGAGACAAAAGTAAAGTGTAAAACTAACACAGCATTTTAGAAAAAAAAAATTATACTATCAGACAAACATGGTGGTGGTAGGGTGGTGATCTGGGACTGTTTTGCTTTTGCAAGATCTGGATGACTTGCTGTAATTGATTCTTCTCTCGATCAGAAAGTCCTGAAGGAGACTCTGTTTGCATCAGTTTGTGTGTTAAGAGAAATCAAGGTGTTGGTTTGGCCTAATCAAAGTCCAGTTTTAGATCTGGTTGAGATGCAGTGGCGTGACCTCATGCAGACTCTTCAATGTGGCTGAATTAAAACTATTTGAGTCGCAGCTGCATTTCTTTTGTATCCTACTATGATGGTTTGGCCAGAAAAGTCAGAAAATATTCTCTGACTTATTCTTGTCTGAGGGAAATCATTTTCCTCCATAATTATTTTCACAGGACTGATTTTCTTTTTTGGCTCTGAGCCAACATTCTCTGAATAGAGTCTGAATAGTCATATCAAATTTTGTGACTCTGGGCATTTTTTTTATGCTGATATTTTAACCATAACGCTGTGCTGCAGGAGGACAGCTAATGATGAAATTACAAGGAGCTGGGAGTTGAAAAGAAGTTACAAAAGAAATGTTTCTCATACTTTTAATGCAAGTCTTTTCCTGTCTCTGCTGTGTCTCGGGTTCTGAATCCTTCTCTGTCCTTCTACCCGTTTCCTCTCTGTGATCCACCACCTGCAGTTCCAGTCTGTTTTTTTGGGGGGGAGGGGGGGGGGGGATTGCTGC
The DNA here is from genome assembly GCA_036173005.1 of Crenichthys baileyi. NCBI lineage: Eukaryota > Metazoa > Chordata > Actinopteri > Cyprinodontiformes > Goodeidae > Crenichthys > Crenichthys baileyi. Next base: position 295,934 of record JAHHUM010001534.1, on the reverse strand, counting down.
AAGGATTTTGAAAAGCAAAGATTGGGTGGCTTTCTCTAATCCTGTCAGGTTAAAAATTAAGTTTTCAGTGCAGTTGAGGTCAGAGCCTTGGAAAGACCATTCCAGGAGCTCATTGTTAGGCAGCTTTATCCATTTAAGAACCAGTTTCGAAGTGTTTCATTCTTTATTATTCCATCCACGTTGCATACTACTAGCACGAATTTCAGCTAAAGGGTCCCCACATCATGATGCCACCACCACCATGTTTGACAGTTCCACACATACTTCTTATTATTATGGGCAAACAGCTCAGTTTTTGTCTTCTTTGACCATAAAGTTGTTTGCGTTGGAGCAGGTGCCCTTTTTTAGTCAACATCGTTTAAAACCATCTTGATGTTAAGCCTGCTTCCCAGTCGGGTTCCAGCAGCGTCCCAGTTATGCTAGGCGTCAGCTTTGGTGATTCCTGAGACGTTCCTCAACATCCCAACTTATTTCTTTTTATCGGAGCTGGAATGGTCCCAACAGGACAGTGGTCCCAAAAGCAACATCAAGACAGGTTGTGGAATGGACAGATTGGGCTACTGAGTGACCTCTGACCTCTGTTCCTGGAAACCATACAAATAAAATGAACTCTTATTAATTCTGCCAGGTTGAGTGGTCAAATATCCAACCAACATTATGCCAGACGCTGGCAGATGATGTTTGGGTTGATAAGCACATTTAACCAGTACTCATGACAGGTTGTATGTATATACTTGACTATATTTGTAGAAACATAAGCCTGTTTAGATCAGAGAAAACCATCATTATATTCAGTCAGTCAGTCAGTCATTTTCTGCCGCTTATTCCATAGTGGGTCGCGGGGGAGCTGGTGCCTATCTCCAGCAGTCTATGGGCGAGAGGCAGGGTACACCCTGGACAGGTCGCCAGTCCATCGCAGGGCAACACACAAACAATTATATTAATTTTGGAAATTTACTGAAGCTGGAAATTGTCTAATTAATCAAAACTGGGAAACAAAGGATTAAAATGCATCCTTTAAGGTGCGAGTTAAATGAGAGCAGGAAGTGTGTGGGCAAGTTTTTACTGTATATCTTTTAATTGGCCATTGCCCTTCTTATAGCCCCCTTTAATACTCCACAAGCATACATAGAGGGAGCCATGTTGGCCATCTAGAGTAAGCGCGCCCCTCGGTGAGACCATGGCCCGTTTCTGGCCTGAACCTCAAAGGTTTCTTGTAATCCTGTGTTGTTAATATGCGTGTTTGGCCTTGCTAAAGCACGTCCTTGGAGAGACAGTTGATGCTGCAACGCTGCCACAAACACAGCTGGTCATCCTCTTGCTGGAGCATGCTCAGAAACAGCTCAGCACAATCTCTGAGTGCACATATAGAATACAATTATACACACCTAAAATTCATAAAGTATGCTCTTGGTTCTTTAAAGTTTGACTTGTACTCTAGTGCACAAACAGACCGCTTCACTCTTTCGTGCACAGTTGGCGTTCATGTTGACTCACAGATGTTGACACACCGTGGATCTGGGCACGCTCAGACAAGCCAAAGATTAGCAGAGACAAACACCTTCTGCACCGTCTCCAACTGGAGCACGCGCTGCACGCTTTTGTTGGTGTTAAATGGCTCGATGGTCTTCCTCTCTGAACACTCAGCAAACATATAAACTGTCTGAGTCGGCTGCACCTGCATGTGTTGCTCCAGTGCATCCAGATGAGAACTACCAGCTCTGTGATTTTTCTACTTCCTCTCTGTTTCAGCCACTGAAATATGGGTTTATCGGAGGAGGACACATAGCTGCTCCTAAAGAGGCATTTTTCATTATAGGACAATGATGTACTGTGGGTGCAGTTAAAGAGGGCAAATCTGCAACACATTGTATGTTTTCCTCGATGTGCTAAAGTGGAGCTTTGGTGCCGCAGAAGAAAATAAATTGACTTCTTTTTCTGGTTTCAGTTTTGAGATGCCGACACAAATCACTCACTGGTTGCTGTATGAAGTCCAATAGTTGGAAAAAGGCAAAAAAAAGGAGACTTTTTTTCTGCTTCTTCATGAAGAAAATAGTATAAAAGCAAATGACTGTTAAAACCGGCTTTTCCCTTTATCTGTGTGATGGTTCAGTCTGTATCAGAGATTTTCTCGCTTATCATCGTTACATGACTGATGTCTCACACAGAGACGGGCTGCGTTTTGTTCCACGTCGATGAAACCATCAGAAAACCCTCTTCCCTAACAAGGTGATAATGGTTTTATGTTGAAGTGATCCCTCTCCTGTGGTCCCTTGCGGTCTCTCCTTTCTTTTCCTCTTTTTCCCTGTCAGAACACGGTGTTCCTCTCCGTCACCGCTGGGAATATGAAGGAAGCGGCTGCTGCTTTGCTGAAATGACGAGCTGCCTGTATCATAGAAACATGGCACCATCTTTTTAGTTGAAGGTGGACAGTAAAACTGTCCTCATGGTTTGCTGCTCCTCATAGAGATACTTCCTTTACTGGTGATACGGTGCCTGGCAAAAGTATTCACACCCCTTTAACTTGACCTCATTCTATGTTTATTTCTTTTGGATGTGATACACCAACACGAAGTAGGGCCTTCATGGATATGCAAAACTTATGATAATGACCTAAACGTGCAAATTTGTGGGAGGGGATATCCAAATATAATCCCTTACCCTCTGCAATGCGATTTATAAAACCTGAAACGGACTGCGGTGCTGTTTTTGCGTCTAGATTTAGCACGTTTAAAATGCATGTACTAACTGGGACACAAAAATGTCTGCTGTCACTTTGGCCAGAAGGAGGCATCGATAAAATGACAGACGACGGAGAGAGCGAACTTTTTGTTCATGTGTCAACAGGTTTGGGTTGTCAAAAATAGAAAAGAAATAGAGGATTCTATGTAGGATTATCTAAGCTCTGATTTGGAGACGATCACTAAAAAAACCATGATATCCCTCTTTTATAATAAAACTCCTTGCAACACTTTTTACCTTGAGTCTGGATCATTCCTGCGCACCGGCGCTGTCAGTGAGATCATCTTCTGCTGAAGCACCGTATCACGGCAAAGTGCGCACATAAAAAGAGTGAAACTTTGTATCCTGGCATTTTGCTGAGTTTTTGCTGCCAGTTCATCACAAAGGTCTGTTTAGATGCAGGGACGATAAAAATAACATCTCACTGTCTCTCCACTGTGCAGTACCGCTGCAGCTGTCGTCCATCTTGCTAACTGCTAACACCTACCGCTGGCAAAAAGTGGCATCAAATCCTTGATTGTTGCCACTGGAGTCGCAGTTAAAAAGATTAAATGCGATTCGGATTCAGGACCACCTGTGAACTTGGCTGAAATCTGAATGGACAAAAATCAGATGTGGGCCAGATCTGAGCGGTCACACTTGTTCTTAAAAGTCTGACCTGGTCACTTGACCCCAAAAAATCTGATTTGGGTCTCATTGGCCTGCAGTGTGAACGGGGCCTAATAGTTGTCCTGTGAGGAGATTTCATTACCTGAGCTGAGGATTTCTGCAGCTTCTCTAGAGTCAGCTGCTTCTCTGGTTAATGCTCTCCTTGCCTGGCTGGTTAGTTTAGGTGGATGGCCACGTCTTGGTAAAATTTCATTCGTGAATTTAAAAGAATTTAAACTAACACCACCATCAAATACGACTGACTTACCTGTTTTTCAGGGTTTCTCAGTTTTCACATCACAGTATAAGATGCTCTGTAAATTGAAGAATGTACAGGGGTTGGACAATGAAACTGAAACACCTGTCATTTTAGTGTGGGATGTTTCATGGCTAAATTGGACCAGCCTGGTAGCCAGTCTTCATTGATTGCATATTGCACCAGTAAGAGCAGAGTGTGAAGGTTCAATTAGCAGGGTAAGAGCACAGTTTTGCTCAAAATATTGAAATGCACACAACATTATGGGTGACATACCAGAGGTCAAAAGAGGACAAATTGTTGGTGCACGTCTTGCTGGCACATCTGTGACCAAGACAGCAAGTCTTTGTGATGGATCAAGAGCCACGGTATCCAGGGTAATGTCAGCATACCACCAAGAAGGACGAACCACATCCAACAGGATTAACTGTGGACGCAAGAGGAAGCTGTCTGAAAGGGATGTTCGGTGCTAACCCGGATTGTATCCAAAAAACAAAAAACCACGGCTGCCCAAAATCATGGCAAATTTAAATGTGCACCTCAACTCTCCTGTTTCCCCCCAAACTGTCCGTGGGAGCTCCACAGGGTCAATATACACGGGGGCTGCTATCCCAACCTTTGGTCACTCATGCCAATGCCAAAAATCGGTTTCAATGGTGCGAGGAGCGCAAATTTTGGGGGCTGTGGACAATGTGAAACTGTATTGTTCTTTGATGAGTCCCCTTTTTACTGTTTTCCCCACATCCGGGAGAGTTACGGTGTGGAGAAGCCCCAAAGAAGCGTACCCACCCAGACTGTTGCATGCCCAAAGGAAGCATGGGGGTGGATCAGTGATGTTTGGGCTGCCATATCATGGCATTTTCCCTTGGCCCAAACTTGTGCTAGATGGGCGCCTTCACTGCCAAAGGACTACCCAACCTTTCTTGAGGACCATGTGCATCCAATGGTTAAAACTTGTATCCTGAAGGCGGTGCCGTGTATCAGGATGACAATGCACCAATACACAACAAGACTGGTGAAAGATTGGTTTGATGAACATGAAAAAAAGTTGAACATCTCCCATGGCCCCTCCAGTCACCAGATCTAAATTTTATGAGCCATTTGGGGTGTTTTGGAGGAGCGAGTCAGGAAACGTTTTTCCTCCACCAGTATCACGTAGTCCCTGGCCACTATCCTGCAAGAAGAATGGCTAAAATCCCTCTGACCAACGGGCAGGACTTGTATATGTCATTCCCAAGAAGAATTGATGCTGTATTGGCCGCAAAAAGGAGGCCCTACACCATACTAATAAATTATTGTGGTCTAAAACCAGGTGTTTCAGTTTCATTGTCCAACCCCTGTATGTGTCAAAGCTGTTTGTAATAAAATCATTGTGTCCTTAGCAGGTCTCCAAGTAAACTGAACAAAATATCAGCTGAACAGCAATGCATGTTGTCTTTCTAGCTTTCAGGTGCATATTAACGCAATGCCAGGGTAGAAAGGCATCAGCAATGCTGCGCCTCAATCGACTCAGAATAAAATATGCTGTTTTCTTGAGTCTGTTAGACTATGCTGAGAAAAACCCTTCCACAGAGGGAAAAGGGAAACATTCCTTGTGTTTCTTGTTAGCATCCATCTCAAACACACAGCTGAAAGAACAAGAGCATCCATCATGCAATATTCACCTGGTTTTAAAATGTAAATCCTTACAGTGGGAACAGCTTACTGTTGCTGTAGATGTTGTTAATAATTCAGTTGTTGTGGCTTTTATAACAATCTTATTTACCAGCTGAGTTAGTAATTATTGTTTAGCTGAAAGACGAGGTAAATCTGTCTCCATGCGGCTACATTCGGAGTGATTTTAGCTGTGCAGAATGAAACAAAAACACTTTCTTTTTTTCTTTTATTTTACAGGGCTTCTGTTATGTCTGGGATTTATTTTTATAATTCTCAAAGAGTGGATAAGTATGGAAAAAAGAAAGATGTTGGATTTTCCAGACTGTGTTTGTGATTGGCTTCTTACATTGATTTATTTTAAGACCACTTCCCTTATCTTAGAATTTCCACATTAACACATTTGTATCCAACTTATTGAATAAAATATAATGCAGACTCATTTAAGAACCAAAAAAGGTCATAATTTCACTGCTTCTGTGCCCTGTTAGAGTGAGCACTGTGGTTCTTGAACTGGATTTGGTTCTGATTCCAAAACAAAGCTTTGAAAATCATCAATTTACACCAACAAAATAAAATTGTAACATATCTTATGGTGTAATCTGTCGTATTAGGGCTTTATATGAGAAAAATCTGGAAATTTAAGAAGAGGCTTTATGTAATGTAGGTTAAACCAATCTGGGTTTGTCACATGTATGTTTTACAGATTTTGAAACGGACCTGATTTAAGTGATAAAACAGCCCTTTACCCACACTGCTGAATTATAAGCTTACACCATTGATGTTTTAGGGTTCTTGGGAACAGTAAACACGAACTCTGTTAATGTTTTGTAAGCGAACGTCATGAATGTTAGAAAAACTATTGGAAAATCAAAGAAATTTGAGTTTAGAAGAATTCCTGAAAGGGAAAAGTTGTGGGAACAATGATTTTTATCTATTAGTGATGCTACAAGTTGGCATGGAAACGCTGATTACTAAATGAGCTGAATTCAGTTTAATACATTTCTAGATTGAATGTTGTAGTACCTCCTACCCACCAGTTGCTTTGACTTTTTTGACAGTTTTATAAATATACAGGATTACAATCCCACATCATACTTAAACACAATGTTAACTTGTAAACTATTTTTAAGGTTAGTGGTTCAATTGTTTGTGTGAATTTACCCACAAGACAAAAATGATTCCAAATGGCAGAAATTCACCATCATTTTAGTATTTTCCAGGTGTGGATAAGTAAAGAAAATGAAATATAAATTATGGAAACAAATTTATATTTCCATATTCTGTTTTCTGTTCTAATGTCTAAATGCTGGATCCTCCCTTCCATCATTCCTCTTCTTGTGCTGACTGTACTTCTTACAGCCACTCATGAAGTATAACCTTCATCTTCTACACTGTCATCATTCAGTCTGTCCTGTGCACATCCATCACTGAGTGGTTTGTCTCATCCACAATCAGGTCTGCAGTGAGGATCATCAGGGTTGAACTGCCCTCCATGCAGGACCCGTACAGGTCTGGGATCAGGGAAAGGGCAGCTAACATCTCTGCAGACCTCACACATGCTGGATACTAAACTGTTTAGGCTTTTACCTTCAGGGCGGCGCTGCAGAGCGCTGTTTGCCAAAACCAGCCGCCACTGAACAGTTTCTTCCTCCAGGTTGTCTCTTTGAGGAACACAATGAACTCCTTACAGCATGAGTAAAAAGCATATTGCACTATTACATCTTGCTTTTAAGAATAAGATCAAATATTGCGTGTATATTCACATATGTGTACATATTGGTCTTTTTATCTTCTAAAGTTGATATATTTATATTTATGTCTGTCCTCTCCTTCCATCTTTCCTCACTTCTACCCTGCTACTAAATTGACATCCAAGTTTTCCAAAAAATCTAAATAGAGAATTATTAGAGAAAGCATAACTGTGATTATAAATTCAATGTAATATTTTTTTTAAATGTTACTTGCCTCTTTTAAATACTAAACATTTTCTTTTTCCTTTACAATGTTTTGATTTGAAAATATTAAAAGTTACCAGCCAACCATTCAGGGATCCTGTAAATTCAGTCTGGTTCTTCATATTAAGCCAGACATCTTGACTTATGTCCACCCATTTCATTCAGAAACAATCAGACTGGAGGAAATTGATCAGCCGCTGCATCTGAAACAGCCATTACATGTAAAGTTATGTGCATTAGAGGAGAGTTTTAAACCCGGTTTTCATAAAGTAGCCTGGTACATGTCAGTCAGACCTGTACTTTAAGTCTAATTAAATGTACATTTGAACTAATTGCTCTCCTTCATCTCATTTCTGCCTCTAAGTGTAGGAAACTGTGTGGACAGGTGTCAGTTAAAGCTATACCTTAGCCACTGCCTCAAGTTGTGAGTGAATATGAGTCATATCTCCTTAATGGATTTGAACTATGTGTTGCTGGTAATGTATTGTCAGGTTTCAGCTCACATGGTGTGTGTCCTCCCAGAGCAGCCAAGGTGCCCTATTGTTTTACAGCGGTTCACAAAACAAAGGCAGCCCGTATCAAACTTTAATGGCACAAAAGGCCCTCATTCTTCTAATCTGCAGGCCTGATTTAAAGACGACTCATTCACAGCGGCCCTCTGACTAATGGGGTCTTCGTGTGCTTTATTTCATTACGTTAATAGTGCTCTATTGTGTGCTTTTAATGAGAATCAAAGGGACAGAGAGGAACCAAGAGAGAGAGGTGTGCAGTGACCAGGTGAGTCCAGGCAGCAGCACAACCCATTCAGATTGTTTAGGGTTTTAATTCAGAAGTTAGGAACAGCTTTAAGGAGCAGATATGTTTAAGAATCATACATTTCCTTGCAAAAGTATTCAGGCCCCTTGACCTTTGTCACATTTTTTCACGCTACAACCAGAAACATCTTTAAAGCATCATATTGGGATCTTATGTGATAGATAACATGTGGGTCTTTAGACCCTCCATTGTGGCGCTTCTGAGCAATGTTTTAAAATATGAAGGTAATTTAAAAAATGCTAGCCTACCGTTTCCATTCAAAATATCCATTACATTTCCACAAAAAGTGATGCTTATAGTGTAATACCTTCTTATGAAGTAATATATTTTTAAAAATGGTCAAAAATGTTAGACTACCTGCATTTTCATAATGTTTTTGGTAATTTTCTATAAAAATCGAATGTCCTATTGAAGAAAATGTATGAAAACTACAAACAATAAATGCTGATGCTGCCACCTTCGGTGGTGGTAGCATCATGCTATGGGGATGTTTTTCCTCTTCAGAGATGGGGAAGCAGATCCAAAAATTAAAAAACGTATTACAAATAAAATTACCCCCCTTCACTCAAATACCCCTAAATTAAAGCCAGTGTGTTATTTAATCTCAGGATAAAACCAGCAGTTCTGTTAAAACCTCAGAGGTATGTAAGAGAACCTTAGAGAACATCTTTGGATTAGTTTAAAGCAGTTGTTAGGTTTTAAAACAATATACCAAGCTTTAAACATCTCAAAGAGCTGTGTTCACTGTGGGACTAAGGTAGAGGAAGCAGGAAAACGATTCCTAAATACTGGTTCTCAGATGGGGTACCTTTCAGGGGTCATCCATGCATAAATCATTCAATAAAATATGACCATAGACCTGATTATAAAGGTATTTGGCTGTTTAATTTTCCTGCTCTAAACTGGTTTGATCAAACTTGGATCGTGCAAAAGTAGAAGGCATTTTGGGCTTGAGTTACAGGAACACCCTGACCTAGTAGATAAGCTTCAAAGCAGCTTCTTACATTTACTTCTGCATTTTTTAGTGAAACCTCCTCCTCCTCAACCACTGTGATGAAAAGAAAACACAGAAACAGACTGAATCTGGAAAAGAACTGGATTACAACAGCTGCCTCCAGGGAAGGCAGGAAATCACAAGTTTCTCACTAAACTAAAGAGCAAAACAACTCATTTTAACACAATTTAATCCAGTGATGACAGTTTATGAGTGCTATTTCATCAACAATAAAAAATCTATTTGTTTTAATTTACAAATAATATTACCATGTTTATTTGTCACAACGCCTAATAAACAGCACAGCTCTGTCGTTTCCACCTTTTTCCAACCAATGCTTGTAGAACCACTAGTTTCTACCTGACTTAATGTTCAGACGCTGCAGCTGATCTTGATCTCTAATGCTAAGGAGAAAGTGCAAATATTTTAGCCTCTAGTTGCAGTGAAAGGTGGTTCTATGAAGTTTGAGTTTGTAACGTAACCAAAAGCAAAATCTTACAAAGGATATTGGTTCTTTTATAAAGCATTGTACTAATGAATCTGAGAAAGGCAGTCCTCGGCTACCGAACGGAATATGGTTTATTTTATCAGAGAATTAGGCTGATATATGTATGATCCTGTCCTAGCTGTCCAGCCTCCCAACTAACACCTTAAAACAGGCAGCAGTCTGAATGCTGATATGTTCCTCTCAGGAAATTAATCACCTCACCGAAGCTCTTTTAGTTAAATCGATTGTCTCAGAACGAGCCGCCCTCTCACTCTCTGTCACTTCAGCGCCCATACATGCAGCACAAAGCAAGCCATAGTCCTGCTGGAAACGTGCGATAAGAACAAAGGTGCCTATCACATTTAATTCACGACTCTCATAAGGGGAGGTTTCTATTGTGGTCGTATTGAATGCTCCGTCTTCTGATAAATGGAAGCTAATGTCCGGATTTTTACTCAGCTTTAATAGCTCATTGCTGCTGTCTAGTAATACCGTTTTTTAAGCTTGTTAATGTAACTGCAGCTTTTTAACAAATCATTTTTGCACTTTGACAGCCAGTCGTGTATTCTCCTGCTCCGACTTTTTGCTTTGACGTAGCAGTTGTCCACGTGTCAAAGTGAGTTTTATCCAGCTCTGCCTGATTGACCCCCCCCCCGTCAAACACTGCTACAATTGATGCAATCAGTGTTTATGAATCTTTTTGTGAGCTCCCAATGCTAATAATTCAGTCAAATCATGTAATCATTGCTCTATTACACTGAAATTTATGATGTTTTTTACCCAAATTTGCCACAATCAGGTGAAGAGTAACTGTTTTATCACTGTTTAGAGGAACTTTGAGCACCACAGAGGAAGCTGGAGGGATAGAGCTTGTTGTTTTTTCTGCAGAAGATGAAAGTGCATCCAGCATCATTACCCCACCTGTCAGTTGTAGACTACTTCCTGTGTCTTGCTGTTATTCATACCCAGTGGTTAAAAATGGCCCCAGAAATAATGCAGCAAACGCCAGCGTGGAGAAGTCGTACCTCATGCGGCGTCTCGGTGTATTCTTCTTTTTTGTCTTTTATTGCAGTGATGGATCGCAGCTTTTAGAGGCATCCCTGTCTTCTGAACCACAGATACTAAAGCTTAAATGTAAAGAGCTGTAAAATGAAACGAATTCAAAAATCGGTTCTGGTTTCACAGGCTGAAAAGTTGAAAAGAAGCACGATAGCGGAGCACGATTCATTTCATTTAAAGGCAAAAATACCACTTGTGGAGGCATTATTAAAACATCAGAAGACACTTGAAATTTGCACTTCGTATAATAAAAGCCTGAAATCTCAGCATGCAATAGAGGACAGAACAGCTTTAATGAATGACTTGATATATTTCTAAAGAATCAGCTTTGTGGGAAGAAGGTTTTTACCCTTAGGATAGAAAGTTAAACTTTTTTTGCCATGATTTTTCAAATGTTAAAGTGACAAAAAGGATGCAACCCTGTGGAATGAGTAGTTTATTTTAAGGTGAACCTGGAGGTATTTAAAATCTGTGTGCGACCTTGTGTCCTCAGGGTCTTAACATCAGTGTGTACAAGTTTAAATGTTGCTTGGACGCTTGACTCTCCGTTGGAGTTGCAAGTTGTGCTCAAGTGCTCCTAGTTGCTTCGTTTGAAGCCAGAGAGGGTTTGTTTGCATATTAAGCAAAGAGGGGTCGTTGCCAGGTTTGACTGTAGGTGGAAACAGTTTTTATTGAGGCAAAATGAGAAATATAATGCAAGTATTTATGTGTTTGCAATGTAATGTGCATAATGTGTACTCTACATTACAAACTGCTGGCACCAAATAAAGCATGGTAGTAGATTGTGGTTCTGGGCTTGTTTTCCTGCCTGTGTTACAGGTTGCCTTGAACAATTAAAAAAAAATTATATTTACAAAGAAAATGGTTTTGGTAGAGTAGAGGTGAACATTTATTTTACTAATTTAATCCAAAAATGAAACTCATAGATTCTCTATGATATATTTCATGCATTTAAATTTTGTTATTTTGCATGATTGTGTCTTACAGGTTGAAAAAACCCAAATTTCACCTTCTCAGAAAGTTAGATTATTGCATAAGATTAACAAGAAAGGATTTTTAATGCAGAAATGTTATGGTGTACATGATAATGGGGAAGACTGCTGACATTACAGTTGTCCAGCAGTCATTGAGCTAGATCAGGGGTGTCAAGCTCCAGTCCTTGAGGGCCGGTGTCCTGAACTTTGAAATGGGTTCCTGGTCCAACATACATGAATCAGATGGCTAAATTACCTCCTCATCATGCAGACAAGCTCTCCAGAGTCCTGCTAAAAACTTAATTATGTGATTCACATGTGTGGAAGTAGAGACACATCTAAAAGTTGCAGGACGTTGACCCTCAAGGACTGCAGTTTGATACCCCTGACCTAGAGTTTTATGTCACAAAATGTCATTGCTTAACAAGCTGGAAAGTTAAGTGGAAGGAAAACGTGTGGTAGTAAAGGAGACCATAGAAATACCATAGTAGTAAAGGAGAATTGACGAAGTAGCTTTTCTTTTAAAGCAACCTGGGCATCCAACTTCTAAGCAGATCTATAGACTGATCACCTCCATGCAGGTCACATGCTACTCATGTTTTGGAGATCTCAAGATGCTGGAATAAGAGGTTATTCTGGCTAGAACTATGGTTTAGCAAGGATATTTTGAACTGGCCCAAAGAAACTCAGCCCTCATAGATGAAAGGTCAAATCTGAGGTGTTCATGGGCACTTCAGTAGAAACAACCTTTAAAATAAAATGTTTTTTAATATAAGGGCAATAATATCAGATATTCGTGCAGAATTAACAATTTATGCATGTTTAATTTTGTTTTTTTCTGGTGACCTGTGGGCCGCAAAATCCTCAGGTCTGTTCTAGACTAATTCCACTACTTCATTTGGACGTTAACAGATAACAAATCAAAGCCGGATCTTAACCTGAACCATGTTTTAGTTTATTTCCCTTGCAAATAATCTAACATGGCTAAAAAAAGAGCAGAATACATCCAAATTATTTCAGTGAATCAGGTAAACAGGTTTCTTTTTCAGTACCTGACGACCTAGTGGATGAATCAAACGCATTTCCCCATACTAACTCCATGTTGGAGCAGAATATAAAAGATGGACACTTTTATTTTTCCAAACAAACGACTGTTATCTAGTCTAGATTGAAACACACATGTCGGAGTCTTTTTAGAAGATTTTATGGATTTATCTTCATGAAATCCTTAACTGTTCTGCTGTATTTTGCCTTGATGTTGTTGAGAAACCTTCGGGAGGCTGGAGAAATATTGATCAAACCTCTTTAAAACATTAAAAAACGATCTGGTGGCTTGAAAAAATATTTGCTCCCTTACAGATTTCTCCTGGTTTTGCTTTGTTGGGACACCTGAACCATAAACACTGACCTAAATTAAGGGAAATGAGGCCTGCAGAGCTTTACATGCTGTTCTGGGTTCTTCTGTGAGGTCCTGGATAAGTCAGTGATGCGCTCCTAGAGTAATTTTGGTAGGCTGGCCATTCCTGGGAAGGTACACCATGTTTTGTGGATAATATTTTAGCTGTGGATCACTGGAGTCCCAAAGAAAAGAAAATTCAGGATCTGAAACATTTACTGTTTAACGTATCTGCCAGCGTTAAGTTCATGTGTGAGCTGAATTATCAATTATAGTTTGTAATCCACCCACATGCATCATATTAAACAGTAATTCTGGGTCATTCCTGCTGAAGCACTTTTTGGATCTGTGGGTGTGGATGCAGTGCCTTGTCTAGAGCTCCTGAGAGATGTTGATGCTGCAGCGTTGGCCACCCACAAGTCTCCCTGCTGACGGAACCAGCATCCTTCTAGTCACTGGTCAGCCAGTATGTTTGGCCCAAGCAGCCGCCCTCACGTTTATCTGGCGATTACGTCCCGCTGCTGGTGCAGAATTTGTTTGCACAGGCAGATTGAACACAGCAGAGGAGAGAGGGGGTAAGGCTGAGTGGGACTCCAGGGAGAGGGATATAAGGAAGAAAATAAGAGGGGTACTCGGAAAGAAAAGTGAGCCTTGGTTTCACATCTTTCTCTTCAGCCTGCTTCACTATTTTCAGCAAAACACAAGAGGCCAATCACATTTACATCCCAACAGCCTCTGGAGGACCCCTAATCAGCCACAATTGGAGAGATGGGTTCTTCAAAACGAGTCTTTGATGTGACGTTTTAACATTTGTTTTTTGATCTAATTATATAATAGACCGGCCACCGATGTCGGGGTAGAACAGGGAACATTTCTCATCGCTGAAACCGTAACTGTGAACGCTGTTGGACATCCCACTGGGAGATATGTGTTAGATAACAGGGCGCCTGTTTGTTCTGAAGTTTTTCATGTTTGATATTGTTTAAAGCTTTTTATAGATTGGTGTTTTATTTCAATCAACACAGTATGCATCCGTGGGGATATGTGGGATCACTGGGATTCAGGTTTTCAACATTAATACATGCAGTATTCCTTTATTCTAGGTTCCTAAATGGATCTTCAGAGAACAGTTAGAATTCATGTATTGTAACTAGAGACCAATTAGTTTTTATGTACATAAAGTAAGGTGAAGATATTTTTTCTAAACACAGCTTGAATGTCCTTTATAATTTTTCCCTTTCTCCTTCTCAGTACGAGTTTCTTCTGCTTTTAAATGCTTTAAATTAAGGCTGTGCTGTAGGTGTACGCTGTACTATCATAAACAGAAAGCTCTTTGAAAAAAAACGAATGATGCTGCAGAGATTCGATGTCAGCAAGCCATGTGAAAGATGACGTGGGGTTTATAAATCCCCAAACATAACACAGAAACTGCAAAGCAGTCCTCTGCCAAAGAAGCTTCGCTTTCAACAAATCAATTTTGTGCACAAAGAAACCGAGGTCCCTATTAGGGTTCCCAGAAGAAGCCAAGCTAGACGACAGCATACACTTTGGTTAAATTCATTAGAGCAGAAACAGCAGCACATTTTTCCAACTATTTTTGTTGTTGGATTCTTGTTTATTTGTGGAGTTGTCGTTTTATCTCATCGGCGGTCATCTTCTCTAGTTCATACCTGAATCTAGCAATTATCCGAATAAGCAATTAGTCTGAAACTACTTCATAGAAACAAAAATAGCTTTGAGGATGATTACCAGTAGATTGAAACCTGTGGAACATAAGAGGTTTCACCCCAGTGACTCTTCGTAATTGGAACATTCACAGTGGGAGACTGGTCAGGCTTTAAATATAGCGGGGCAGTCTTTCACTTATCTTCTTGCGTTCTCTGCTGCTAATACAGTAGCCGCAATCCATTTATTTGAAGGTTACAGGAACATTGGTCAATAAATCACAACGAGGAAGATTCGACCGTGCTTTACTTTTTCAGCCTGTTTGCTGCTGCTGCTGTTTAATTCATCAGGGTCAGCGTTGACAAGTACTGTCAATAGATGCTGAGATGCAGAAGCAGGTAGACAAGATGTTTCATTGTTGGGCTAGGCACAAGCTTGTGATAACATGCAAAACAAATAGATGCTGGTTAGCTCAGTCATTGACAGAGCTATTGCTGCTATTGACTCTGTGTGCTATTTTTATTCTTTTCCATAGAAAGCACTCCTTGCTCAGTGCTTCTATGTGGAACTATGTCTATGTTCTGGTTTGACACTTTCACACACCCGATTCTGGCAATATATTTGGGCACTCTTTGTTTTTCTATTCCACAGAAAGTATACCTGGCTCAATGCTCCTATGTTTAATTTTGTCAATTTCTTGGATGAAGCCCTTGACATATTAATGCTATTGAATTATTTACGTTTTTGCTTTTCCATAGAAGGTACTGCTTGCTCAGTTGTCTCTCTGTTTAGCTGCTTCTCTTTCCTGAGCAGAAGTATGGATAGAACTGTGGCTGCCATTGAGTCTTTTCCTTTTAGTTTGCTTTTCATAGAAAGTACTCCTGACACAGTGCTTTTCATCTTTAGCTCTTCCCCTTTCCTGAATAAAGCCACTGCCATTAACTTGTTTTTCAATTATTTTCCTTTTCCATTAAAAGTTCTCCTAGCTCAGTGTTTGCATTTAGCTGCATCTCTTTCCAACACAAATATACTGAAGCAATCAATGCAACCATTAACTTTGTGTCCTATCTTAGTTTCTTTATAAAATAAACTACTCCTGACTCAGTGCTTCTACATTTCTAGATCTGGCTTTCTTTTGCAGAGTTAGCAACTTAAAGTAGTATGGGGTATTCACTTTCACTTTATTTAATGGAGTGCGTTAAAGGCATTAAACAAAAGAGTGGCTCATCTTCAAAGTCCGGCACCTTTAGAATCTGCGGTTGTTTGTGGGTAATTTAAAGCTATCAGAATATCTAAACTAGCTGAATTAGATTAGATTTTTTTACACCTTTAACATGTCCCGTCAGGCATTTGGATGAAACATTTAACTGGAAAAACCTTGCTGACTAAAAATCTTCTTGTTGTGTGGAGATCCTGAGGAGTCACCTGCAGGAAGAAGAAATACAGGGGTTGGACAATGAAACTGAAACACCTGTCATTTTAGTGTGGGAGGTTTCATGGCTAAATTGGACCAGCCTGGTAGCCAGTCTTCATTGATTGCACATTGCACCAGTAAGAGCAGAGTGTGAAGCTTCAATTAGCAGGGTAAGAGCACAGTTTTGCTCAAAATATTGAAATGCACACAACATTATGGGTGACATACCAGAGTTCAAAAGAGGACAAATTGTTGGTGCAGGTCTTGCTGGCGCATCTTTGACCAAGACAACAAGTCTTTGTGATGTATCAAGAGCCACGGTATCCAGGGTAATGTCAGCATACCACCAAGAAGGACGAACCACATCCAACAGGATTAACTGTGGATGCAAGAGGAAGCTGTCTGGAAGGGATGTTCGGGTGCTAACCTGGATTGTATCCAAAAAACATAAAACCACGGCTGCCCAAATCACGGCAGAATTAAATGTGCACCTCAACTCTCCTATTTCCACTAGAACTGTCCGTCGGGAGCTCCACAGGGTCAATATACACAGCCGGGCTGCTATAGCCAAACCTTTGGTCACTCATGCTAATGCCAAACGTCGGTTTCAATGGTGCAAGGAGCGCAAATCTTGGGCTGTGGACAATGTGAAACATGTATTGTTCTCTGATGAGTCCACCTTTACTGTTTTCCCCACATCTGGGAGAGTTACGGTGTGGAGAAGCCCCAAAGAAGCGTACCACCCAGACTGTTGAATGCCCAGAGTGAAGCATGGGGGTGGATCAGTGATGGTTTGGGCTGCCATATCATGGCATTCCCTTGGCCCAATACTTGTGCTAGATGGGCGCGTCACTGCCAAGGACTACCGAACCATTCTTGAGGACCATGTGCATCCAGTGGTTCAAACATTGTATCCTGAAGGCGGTGCCGTGTATCAGGATGACAATGCACCAATACACACAGCAAGACAGTGAAAGATTGGTTTGATGAACATGAAAGTGAAGTTGAACATCTCCCATGGCCTGCACAGTCACCAGATCTAAATATTATTGAGCCACTTTGGGGTGTTTTGGAGGAGCGAGTCAGGAAACGGTTTCCTCCACCAGTATCATGTAGTGACCTGGCCACTATCCTGCAAGAAGAATGGCTTAAAATCCCTCTGACCACTGTGCAGGACTTGTATATGTCATTCCCAAGACAAATTGACGCTGTATTGGCCACAAAAGGAGGCCCTACACCATACTAATAAATTATTGTGGTCTAAAACCTGGTGTTTCAGTTTCATTGTCCAACCCCTGTAGTTTTGACTAGACCTTTGGTCCTACAAGGACATTTGGAAGTGGCTCAGAGAAAAGCAGTATATTTACGCTAAAGGCCTTGCTACATAACGAAATATTACGATTTAGAATTAGACTTTGTGTGACAACCAAAATTATCCCAAAAACACAAAGTAGAGATGCACCATCTGCACTAAAACACAACAAAAAAACCCTATTTGTTTTACCTATGCTATTACATTAATGATATGTATGAACTGAAATATTAAACATAAAAGAAATTTTTTTGAAAACCATCAAGGCCCCCCACCTGGCTCCAAGCCTGTTAGGTTTAGATTTCTCACTTTATCTTCCCGTATACCATGGAGGCATTCAGGTGCTGTATTAAAAGCTGGTTTACTGCACAGTCTACCCTAGCTTAATGAGTCACCATGGGTATCTTTTTCCTTAGAAGTTGTGAAGCTTCTCAAATAATGCATGAACACTGATTTATTAGTGTTAACTTTTAAAAAATGTATCAATCATTGTCGTGAAAGGTTATCATTGTCATCTGTAGCCACAGTAATGCACTGCGGCACTGAAAACAGTGTTGGACCTCTGTTTTCATACACCGCTTGGAGGCATTCTGTCTCTGGCACTAATAATAAAGGGGGGTTTGGGGGGCCTGGTCTCTCAATCCTGTGCTGCTGGACCCAATTCAGCTCTATTGATCTCTTTATCTGCCAGCTCCATGCTGGCTAACATTTATCAGTTAACTGAGCTTAAAGCTGACCCTGTTGGATCAGGTCCATTTTGAAGACAACAAAAAATTGTCCAAGTGGCCGAGTGGGGAAGTTTAAAATAAAGGAGAGTCATTTTAATCTCTGCGACAAGAAGTTGTGAAAGTTGTGAGCAAAGTTCTCTAGATCAACAGATGTTTTGAAAATGACTTCCATTATTTTCAAAATTAGATGCTGGAATGAACTTAAAAGGCTAGTTCCTTCAAAGACTTAACCATAAAAATAGCCAAGAGGCCTATGGTAACTCTGGAGGAGCTGCAGAGATCCACAGCTTCGGTGGATTTACCAAGATAAAAGCCATTGTCAAAAGAAAGCTGCAGGACGTCCTGTTTGCAGTACACCACAAACATGTGGAAGAGACCAAAATGTCTCTTTTTAAATTAACAAATTAACTATGCTTCTTTAATTACACAGTGTAGAACAAGCTTCTTCAAAGATTTTCACACATTGTGATGGTTGTGGCCACAAACCTGTCAGCGGTGCGTGTTGTACCGCATTTGACGAAGGCTCTTAATACACCATGGCCAACATGAAAAATGGTAGTGGCTGTATCATGCTGGGTGAACCTTTACTTCTGTAAGGACAGGGAAGATGGTCAAAGTTGATGAGAAGATGGATGCTGCTAAGTGCAGGGCGACGACCCTAAACATACAGCCTGAGGTACAACAGGACGGTTTAGATTAAAATATATTTGTGTGCTATAATAGCCTAGTCGAAGTCCAGACCAGAATATTGACGCAGTCAAGCTCTCTAGAGCTGTATTAATGAGCTAATATTTGAGGCAGGTGTCTTGAAGCAGAGATTAAGGTTGCTGGAAGCAGACCCTCAAGGAAGTCAGTCTGAGATCTGACCTTAAACTGAGATGATTAAAGCTGGTCAAGACCTCCCCTATTGGATCTGCAAAGTATTGAATCAAGGGGGCTGGATACAAATGCACGCCACACTTTGCAGAGTTTGGTTTCTAAAACAAAATATAAAACACCAAATCCTGTCCCTTCCACTTCACATTTATGCACTCATTTGTTCTGGGCTACCTATAAAGTCCTGTTAAAATGGTTGTAATGCGAGAACATTTGAAACAGCTGTAGGGGTTTGAATGCTTTTAAATACATGCATCATCACTGCCAGTGCCTCATCATCACATTAACAGCATATATGTTTACAAATTCATACGTCATTCGCCACTCCATCCCTCATCAATCATGCAAGCAGAGATGAAAGAGAAACATGGCTGACGATGATCTACAATACAAACCAGCTATCTTTTAATAAAGCTGTTTGCTGTTGCTCCCACAAAGCTTTTCTCATGAGATCTAATATCCCATCCTTGCATTGGTCACAGCTACAACTCTGCTTCAGCTCAGCCACTGTTAAAGAAGGATTATTTACATTGATGAGGTTTCCTCTCACCATGGCTCTCCCGGCCCCTGACCGCCACATAAATATTCTGCCGGTGTTTTTCTTCCTTGGAGATCATCAGCAGTTTAAAAGCATCCGCGATTGTGTTGTGGTTGAGAATTTGTTTGATGAATGGAGCCATTAATGATTGATTCCTGGCTGGTGAGCGCCGCTTGGGCCCCGCCGGGGGCGCAGACTTTGCCCACCGTTGGCAGGCTCGCAGCTCCGTTGTCATAGAGACGGCTCGCGCTTTCAGGTCGTCAGACACAACAAGAGGAACAAATACAAATTAAATCACGAAGAGTCAGCCTTGTACTGATTGAGCCTTTGAGACAACAGCACAGCCTAAAAATACTGGGAGATGTTTTGAACACTATTTGTGGTTTAACTCTCGCAGAAAAGGCTACAGAGCTTCTGGCTTCAGTTAACAACTTTGATGAGGCTCTTTATATTTATTCCTTTCTTATGATTATGAGATATGTTTGCTGCTTTAGTTACAGTCAATAAGTTTCTTCCAATTATAACTTTACCTTTAAGTTTCTGGTTCATCCCTCAGTGGGTTAAAGCCTTCTGTGGCATCGGCTAGTTTCTGGTTTTACAGAACCCACTTACAGTGACTCTCGAAAGTATTCACACCCCTATAAAATCTGTGTGGATGCAACGCCTAAACGACAAAGTACTGATATACCTAAGCTCATCTCCGTTTGGACAGGGCCTAAGCTCAGCAACTTTTCCACAAATTCACTAAAAAATTTAGAAAAACTTAACTTGAGTGTGTTTATTCACTGCTAATTTATACTGAGAAAGTCGTTGATAGTAGTCGTCTTGCAATCCATAAGTTGTGGGCTACATGTTGATGTGCCCCTGGTCTACATGTTCCAACCCACAGTATATAAATGAGATCAAGATCTGGGTCTTGACTAGGTCCATTTTTTAATTCTAAGCCAGTCCTTGGTGGATTTACTTGTCTCTTTGGGTCTGTTTGTCCTCAAGAAAAAAGGAACTTTGTTAGCATAGAATCATAATAATGTCCTTTAATTTTTTTGTCAATTAAACCATCAAATTGTACAGTCCAACTCTATAATGTCCCCAGAGCCAGACCTGGTAATTTAGTTCCCTATTTTTATTTTATAGCTGCTAAAACATCTTCCCTGGTACCAAAACATCTCTGTGTGGCATGAAAAGTTCAGAATTACCATAAAACATCCTTAAACATCAGATTCCTTCTACTGAAAGCATGACCTGTGGCTCGGACAGCCATTTCTCTGGCTTTGCTTTATGGCAACATAAACTCTAATGCTTCTGTCTGAGGCTGAAACAGCTGTTTGGAGAGCCTTTTGGGTTTTTAAAGCCATCAGGCGAGGATAATTCTGTGTGAATCGCTCACTCTCGCTGCGAGTAACCAGATTTGACAGAACAAAACAGCGTTATGTGTTGTGTTTGTGGGCGATGTTTTAATTTAGCCTGCAGAGAGCGTGCACCGGCATATAATTTATTGAAAACAATCAGTTTTCATGTTTCAGACCTTGAAGCAATCTCCGTCGACCCAAAATGAAGACGGACGTTTTAAAGGTGCATCACATCTCGGAGTGCGTCCTTGTTTAGATTGTTTTCCTGCAAGTTTAAAGGCGGATAGTCGAAGAGAAGCGGAGGGAGTTCATAAGGAAATGGCATGGAGTGCCACAGTTAGTCTTTACAGTTTTCTTTATTCTCTGCAAACAGCAGAACGCTGTTTGGACCAAGCGAAGCAGGGAATTTGAATAAACCTACATCGAGGTTCTTTCAGGCTCTCATTTCCAGAATTTGGATTGGTTTTCTCTTTTTTTGGAGCTCTGACCTTGCTGCTGCTGCTGCTTTTCTCATTTTTTTCTGTAAATGTGGAGATTCAAAGCAGCTGAGTAAAGCTTGGCAGAAACATGTCCTGTTTTAGATTTGATCCCACAGAGGCAATGACATGTCAGAAAATCAAGTAGGACCTTGTGTTGCCATTCGAATCTCCTTATTTTTACACAGTAGGTGGAACAAGGTTTGTGAGTTATAGTACCAAGGTGAAGTGCTCCAGGAGCAATTCATTCAAATGATTGCGTCTGACTTGTGCTCCATATCAAGGTTGTTGAGAACCGAATACTTGACCTGTGCAGAAAATAAAGTTGCTTTATTGATGAAGCTCTGTGAAAGTCTTCTGTACTTCGGTTAAAGCCAGGCACAGCCAGGTTCTATGATTAATCTGCTCGCCGTTGGCAGATAAACCTCTAATTGTGTTGCAGTTCTTAATCAAAGCTATTCCCCTAAAATGGCTTTGATTGCTCTGACTCAGTCGTGTTTTTGCATCACTTGCAAACACTGTGACCGCCTGAATTAGGTGCATGAGAAATGAGGAGGAATGAAGCTTCCATTGAGTCCTTAAGGTTGCATGGAGACCAGCTCTTTTCATTCTTAAAACACTCAGGTGTTTTAGCAGACTCACACTGCTAAAACTGAAGAAAAATAAATGTTGAATTTGCCAGAAAGACTTAGTTTGGCAAGCGTATTCTACATGAAAAGGAGATTTTATCTAACAGACCAACACAAAGTATTGCAAAATTTTTCATACTATTATGCCGTCATGCAAAATGCAATTTATAGCAGGAAACTAACACATGAATCTGGTGGTGGCAGCATCATGATGTGGGTTGCATTTTGAGAAGCTTATATAATTTTCTTTCCACTTAACAACTTCCTGCTACTTTGTGTTGGTCTATCACATAAAATCCAAATAAAATCTAGAATTTTCTGGCTGTAACAAGACAAAATGTGACCCATTTCAAGGTATGAATCCTATGTTTTCAGGCTCAGTATAGAACTATGCTGCAGCATCTTAAGTTATGTTTCCTGGATTCATCTCCTCACGTTTTGACAGCAGAAAACTCAGGCCACCCATGTACCATTTCAAACTCAAACGCCTCTTTTCTTTCATGCAGACTTCCTCTCTTCGTCTTATCTCCGCAAAGTCGACCAGAACTTTAGCACACATCTACTTTCTGAGGCTTCTCTGGCGCACAGCAAAGACATAAATCTATAATCTGATCTGGGAGAAAAGCTTGTTGCCAGCTGAGTCCATTTTTAGCCACAGAGCAAAGACGGCATCGGGTCTCTTTACCTCCCACTGATGAGAGACGGCAGAAAAATCCAAAGACTTGCCTTTTTCTTTTTTGATCAGTCAAGCAGTAGATCAGCCTTTGATCCGCACGCTCTTGTTGCCTTTAAGTGTAGATGCATACATGCTTCAGCGGGTGTATTTGTTTTTGTGCGCGCCAGAAAATGGTACCTCTCTGCCAGCTTTCTTCGTGAGTGCCAGAAACGTGAACTGCAACTCCACACTTCATTCTCTCACTGTTTGGGACTCTATTTCTGGAACTACCTATTAAAATTAAAGGGGTAAATTGGGAAAAAAACAGAACAAGCTTTGATACAGAGGTTTCTTTAAAAAAGATGTAATCAGTCTGAATGCAAACAGGCAGACATGGTTGCACAAAGATACAAAGGCGGTTAAAAATCCAGCTCAGGTTCAGTGCCTGGTTTGTACTTTTTTTTTTCATTTCTTCTGGCTGGAGCAGCTTTTCAGGGTGTCAGACTCATTTGTCACCCTGAAGCTACCAGCAGTTACAGTTTGAGAGAAAACAAAGCTGTTTGCCTTCATGTTGCAGGAAAGATTACTTCCCGAGACAATATTCAATCTTGTGAGCCATCCATGCTATAAATATTAAAGAAGGGATTCGGAAGCCTCTGTATACCAGGAACATTTAATTTGAAAAATAGTTTAAGGTTTTTGGTACTGGTTGTGAGTCGGTCTAGTCATTGATTTGACTTTAACTATAATTTGATGTAAAAAGTCTGCTCAGTTTTCCCTACTTCTGGTCAGAACCGGCCTAGATGAGATGTGGCCAGAACAGTTCTGACTGAAGCAGTTCCAGTGTTGGTTCGGAGCCAGATTCTAAATTAAATTCAGTTATTCCTGTGCTGGCAGCTTAAGCGAAAGTCCTTGATCCAGAAAACTGCTGCAAAGGTGGAACTAACTCTTCGAAGGCCTCGTTATTACTGGGGATGGATCACGTCCTCCGGTGGGGTTCAGAAAATGTTTTCCTTCCACCCAGCTCTGCCTTTAAAGTCATCTTGTTCTGCCAGTGTCATTCAGGGTAAAATGAAATCAAAATGCAATGAAGGACACATTCTCCAAGACCAAATGTCAAGAGAAATTGAAGTTTCCAAAATATTTACAACCCTACGACAGCTTTAGAAATGTTTACATGATAAAACACCAGGGTAATGACGTCATGGTATGCAGCCGGTTTTTCTGTCCTGCTCATGTTAAGAGCAGAGCTCATCATGTTTGCATCTGAAACTAAATTCTATTTATTTTACCTCCATTGAATCTAAATTGTTCCTTTGAGTAAATATTTGCGTTGTCTCCTTGGTACAGATGTCCAACCTGTGTTGTTGTTGTTGCAGGTGTATTTCTCACCGTGCTTGTTTGCTGACTTATCTTTCTGGCCCCTCGCCACCTTTGTTTGTGTTATGTTGCTGAACCTTTCTATGCTTTTAGGTCAAAGCATTTTTATCAACGTTGGTGTCCTGTTTTCTTTCTTGCCAGTTTTGCTGGCATGTTGAAAAATGCACACAACGTAGGTCTAAATGTGAGGAAATTAAGTAGATGTGAAGCATCAAGTCTTGTTACATCATGGAAGCACATTGGCTTATGATATAGGACTTGTATTGTTTATTTTAAAACCCTTTCTACATATAATGAGGCATATCTTGCACAATTAAAGAAACAAATAAGTAAATTTATTAGAGGAGGAACAGCTGCAACAGCCTGGTTGCATTACTGTGAATCATCTTGAACTAATTCCTTGCCTTCGTTCTTCTTGAGTTCCCACCAACCATTAGTTGAAGTGAATCTGATGAACCTGAAATAAAGTTCAGCTCTCCTTGAAGGATTTCCTGATATTTGTACATTTTGCATCTTTTAGCCAAAGCCACAGTTTTCAGAGAGGTTGTAAAGTATCAAATTAATCTCATTGCACAAAGGTTAATGAGTCAGGAGAAGAGTATCCATCGCATTATGTATAAACGTCATGGAAAACTGAGCAGATGGGTTTTTTACATTGGCAGCAAACTTTATGGGCAGAGCCTGTTGTCAGTGGGCTGTGAGCCCCCTGCTGTCTGCTTTTACACATATTCGGATGTTGAAAGTGTGAAAATATGAGATGGGTGTTGCTTTTGCGTTTTGAAGAAACATTCAGAGCGTTCAAACTCGTTACAGCTGGTCTGTAATCCCTGAGGAGAAAACCCCGGAGCAGCAGCAGCGTGGCGCTAACATGCTAACAGAAAGTTGTTTATTTTATTCTCTTGGACTTTTAAACACTATGGACTAAAGACAATATTGGTTCTGTAAATGTTGAAAGCCTGTTGGAAGAGCCTGTCGCAAGGTAAGAATATTTACAATGTAGAAATTAAACAGAGATGTGGCCTAACAGTTAGCGATGCTAACGTGACTTACGGCTAAAACCTCTAAAAACTTAAAAATGCCACCATCAAGTTTTAGACCTAATTTCACTTAAAGAAGAAACTAATATTTCATTGAGTTCCTTGGTGCGACTTCTCTAGGTCTCTTATTTACACTCATTATCGGCTCATGAATAATTAATGAGCTTCTACAGCTGAAAGGCTCACTAAATTAAACTTAAGGTGGGATTTTGTTGCTAGCTGTGGCAGCTTTTTAGATGAATTTATGGTCGACACCAGGTGCTGTTGTCAAGTCACATTCTGAAGTCTATTAACTGATTTAGCAGAAATGCAGCATAGTATTAATAGATGCATAAAAAGGGATAATCATGTGATTAGAAATCTTGTAAATGTGAAGGTATTTGATTGAAGGTGTTTTTTTCCTATTTTCTACATATGGTCAAAAAAGCCAAAGATTTAACCACAATAATCGGTTTAATTTACTACCGTTATTTTAGAGATCAAGGAAAAAAATTTTCTCTTTCAAAACATGTTACCAGATTATTACTGCATTTGTCTCTTAACTGATGTCTTCAATGTATGGATTTTAACCCTTATAATACCACTTGGATCACTTGCTGTCACTGCTGTTATTTATGTAAAATTAACAATAATGGGTTACTTTCCATATAACAAATGAGTGAAAGATTGGCTTGAATCAGTGAGGCTCCATCCTTTTCTCACTGAGGCCAAAACCGTTTAGTCAAAATTACTCGCAGGCCAAAGAAATTACATTTTTTAGAAAACTAAAATCACCAAAAATTCTGTTTGAATTGTTTTACATGCTCCACAATAAACTAAGCGTGCAATAGGTTAATTAAAAATCTAAACTAGTTAGACATTGTTTTTTAAAAGTAATGTGTAAATCAGAGTAGATCCAAAGATTAAAAATGGCTTTGTCTTGTTATAGGAAAGGATTGGTAAAATAAATAAATAAAATTAAATAATGTTGACTCTTCTTAGCATTAAGAAGAGGATTTGTGTCTCTCTTGTTCAGTAAAGGTTACTAGACAGATGTGGTCCTAATTATTTTGAAATTAAAGAGGAAAGTGAGGGCATTAAAAGACAAATAGTATGTTTTTTACTCCAGTTTCTTCTGTAAGAAGATTTTACTTTTTCTATAATAATATTGCCCTTATTAAAAAATGAAACGACTCCATCTGCATTTACATCTACTGGTTGAGCAAATTTGTTTCATTTAATTCTTATATTGCAGTCAGGGGTCATTTGGACTCACTTTGGACACTCCTGACCTAAGTATTTAGGCATTTTTAGATTTTGTGTAGCATTCAGTTTAAGAACTACTAATCTCTGAAGTTTATTTTTTTTCCAAAAGCAGAAAAAATACTTGACAGTTTTATAGCATTTTGTTTTGGAAGAGGACATTTGTGATTTAAGGGAGTAGTACATTTCTTAGTTTTTTAATGGTCTGCTTCAAAGCACGATCTACGCGATCTACATGGAGGTGGACTGCCCAAATACATTGTGTTCTGTAATACTAACAATCCTTAGCATGTTAGTATCTGCATCATATTCTGCTAGTCAACATCATTTCTTAGCTCAGACAGACACTAAAGATACTCTGCTCTCTTTTCTTTGTACTTTGTCACGCTTGTCCCCTATTACCACTTGGCGCTCATGGCGGTTACGAGTTTAAGACCACCTCTAGAGATGGATCAGGGGTGTGATTTTGGTGGGTGGCCTTTAACCCCCATTTCCATGTCTGGACTTTTCAGCTGGTTATGAAGCAGCATAGCAAAAAGGAACAAAAGATGATCTTAAAAAGGCTTTTGTTTAGTTTTAGTGTCACTGCTCTAGAATGACACCTAGTGGTTTCCTTTGGTTTATCTGTTCGGACAGTTACAGGGGATGCAACACAAAAATTATCTTTTGTTATAGAATATATTGTGAATCAGTGCCTGTTTGGGTTAAAAAGTTCATTTCTGTAAAAGCAGAAAATGGCAGAGAGTATATAGATTTAACAAATACATGGAAAAACATAGAAAACAGTTGTCCATATGTCATATTTTTAACATGCTGGGGTTTTATTTATCAAGGAAAACCTCACTGTTCAGCCACTATCTCCTTTAAGCCCTAAACCAGTCAGTCTACAGAAACTCCCAAAGCTTCATATCTCCATGACACTTTGAAGGCGC
This sequence comes from Crenichthys baileyi, assembly GCA_036173005.1. NCBI lineage: Eukaryota > Metazoa > Chordata > Actinopteri > Cyprinodontiformes > Goodeidae > Crenichthys > Crenichthys baileyi. The sequence continues at coordinate 268,718 of JAHHUM010001534.1, read as the reverse complement.
AAAGCAAAGTGATATGGACTTTCAAAGGCTGATGTTTCAATCTGAGTTTGGCTGAAAATTGTGTGGATTTCAGACATTTCCACAGCAACAGGAGCAACAGACCATCGCTGTCCTCATGAACAATTCATGCAGGATTATCAGAGCATCATTGAGATATAAGAAGCCAAACAGGCTTCAAAAATATAACCCCCTTTCTTCCTTTTTTTTATTTTACAGCTCACTATCCAGTGGTTGCACTTGGTCCCTTATGACTTTACCCTGCTTAGTCTTGAGGTTGCTTCTTGAATTTTATTTATTTTGTCCTCTTTCTGTTAGATTTACCCCTAATTTTCACAGAGGATGTCAAGACAGGTGGACTCTCAAAGCAGTGGACAGTCTTGTAGTTAGAAAACATGCATCAAAGAAGCTTTATGCGCATTATGCGCACATGCCTTTTTTGTCCATTTGTGTGGACCAGAAAGGCATGCATGCAATACATGTGGCTACTGCAGGGAGGTGAAGTTGAAGTCCTCCCTTGAGGAACTGGAGTACCTTATGGCGACCCTCAGGTGACCCTCTATATATTCCCGTGTGAGCTTCTCCCTCAACCCAGAAATCTTTGTGGGACTCAACGGGAAACAACACAAAGAATATTTGTGTTTCTTTTAAAATCTCATCAGACTTTTCTTTTGTCAGTTCCTCTTAGCGACAAACTTCTCACCCCCTCCCTGTTTTCACCCTTGCATTTCCTCTCATTGTCTGTTGCTCTGACTACTCTTTTCTGTGTCATAATAGCCTGTAGAGGCAATTCATTTTGCAAGCAGGGTGTAGGTGGAGGCATTGTACTTTGAGCGGTGCTTCTGCAAAATTACTGCCAAAGCTCATACACTCACTATTGCTTGGTTTGATACGAGCCACATTCCTCGTGCAATCCCCAGTACTATTTTTATATTAAGGGGTTTTTGTAGACTTATAAAAAAAATTGATGACATCCTGAGAAGCAGCATGATAGGATGAAAGAAAAGATGCCTACAGGGAGTTGTTTTGTGAAAAATCAGGCAGCATATTTGCTCAGTAAAAAAGGAGTGTCAGTCGTTGTAGAAAATACTGTTTTGCCATTAGAAATTAGAAGCTGGATGGAACAATGAGACACTGTTGCAACACCTAAATCAGCTGAGGTATCAAGTCTGAAGGAAAAACTAAAGGCTTTGTTGGCGTTTAAACACGTCTAGATTAGTCAGCGTGGAATGTAATTACATCCTCTAACAGTCTGCCGACAAATAAATGATTAGCTTTCAGTGGCAATGCAATGTCACTAATCTGAGGGTTTAACCTGGGAGGACAATTAGGACGGTGTGGAGGGTTAGGAAGAAAGGTTTCTTTGTACGCTAATCGAGAAATCAAACAGATTTAGCCGTTGCAGACATAAAAGGACACTTTGAGGCTACTGATCTGAACTATTTAATTTATACCAAGATGTGTATTTGCATGACATGTACAGAGTGGGTGTTAAATAAGTGGAAAAAGTAATATAGCACAGATTTATTTTTCTGTTTAGCGGTGCAGTTCCAGGAATACACAGCTGCTGCTGACACAGATGTTGCTATTTTGGGTTGCAATGAACAGCTAATATACATTCCTTTTATTAGGTACTCCGCTGCTTGTTTACACAAATGGCAAAGGAGCCAATCATATGGCAGCAACTCGGAACACTCCATCTACTCTAACAGGACAGGTCCAAAACGCAATGAACAATCAGGTCTGCAGAGAGGACCAATTAGAGTTGACCTTCTCTCCATCCTTCACTTGTACAGCTCTAGGGTCAGAAAAGGGCAACTAGCATCTCTGCAGACCCCACACATCCTGGACACAAACTGTTTCGGCTTTTAACTTCAAGTCAGCACTACAGAACTCCCCCAGACTGATTCTCTTTAGCTCCTTTAAAGTTTATACATTTCTAATTATGGTTTGGACACTCTGGGTTCACTTTACACCAACGGCCTCCACAACCATCAGATCTTAGTCCAACAGAGGACCTTCGGGTCGTGATGGAACAGGAGATTAGCAATATGGATGTTCAGTGAAGAGATCTGTTGCAACTACATGATGCTATCATGTCAAGGTCAACCAAAATCCCTGAGGAAGGATACCGATACCTTGTTGGATTTATGCCATGAAGAAATGAGGCAGTTCTGTAGGCAGAAGGAGGTCCAACCCAGTACAAGGAAGGTGTACCTCATAAAATGACCCTTAATTGTATGTGGAGTGTAAAAAGGTACAGAGTTTGAGAGTTTATTTTATTTTAGAAATATAAAGCAATGTTTCAGGAAGACCAACTGTATTAATTGTTTTTAGGCTCTTTATTTCTACAACAGATGATGGATGATGGTTACCATTTTTCTCTGTTACAATCCATAAGCCTCTTCAAAATATGAATTTGAAAACCCGATGTTAAACTGAAACGCACGCATATTAAAAATTTGAAGATTTGGTATAAAATCACTTACTCCGGGTAAATTCTGACATTCTGTTTGCTTTATATCTTTATAAGGTAATTTAAAACCCCTTTAGTGACAAAACCTTAAGTCCCAACTCTATATTATATTTGAACAATTTGCTCATGCACAGGTTTACGGTCTTCAAATATCTGTTGACCAAAGAGCTAAAGAATAAGGCTTTCAATACTTAATTTTTCTCTTACATTCAAGAAATAAAACAAATAGGTCATATCCAACAATGGCCTTTCAATGCTTTCTGAATTCCTCTCTGCCTGTCTGGTGCTCCGCTCCAATCCTGTTTGTTCCTTCTGACTGAAATCCGTAAAAATGGGTCAGAAGTCTTTTCTCTTCCCATATATAAACAACGATAATGGTATGTAGTTAAGAAGAATAAGCTGCTGTATATCAGGCCTCCTTTACACACACAATGCTTCAAATAGTTCCCTGCTGGCTTTGATCTGTTTAAAGGATTTATTCACAATATGAAGAATGTACAAACAGCAGATTATCCTCTAAAAATCAATGCTTAATTTCAGATATTCTCTCCTGCTGCACTCCAGTGGGCTTAACTGTGGTTTCCGTGACAGAGTCATGCACTCTGTATTCAAAACGGGCAAACGAATCATTTCTTTTTCAGAATGCATTGCTGAACTGGATTAGTGTAGGCTTTATTTGCTTACAAAGGCAAAATAATAGTGGTTGCTGTAATAATATTCCTATTACTGATATACTAAATGAGGTAGCGGTTAAGATACAATGTAGTTTGGATTGAAAGAGCTTGATCAAAAGCACACTAGGATTCCAGGAAACCTCAGTAAGTCTCATGATAAAATAAAGCTTGAAATTTGTGCCTTCTCAAAATGGAGTCCATCCTGTTCGATCTATTGCACGGAGAAAAAAAACAGAAACCCCACATTTTTCTTACGATTGATGTATTGATTTTGAGTAGTTGGGAAAAAGGCATGAAATTTGAATTGTAGCTGTAGATAAATATGGGAAAAAGATATTTTGCAGACTTTATTCTAGCCCGTTATGTAAATTGTGTATTTGTCCGTCCATTCCTCCATTGTACAGTCTCATATTACAGGCCTGACCCCTGTATAAACATCTGCCACACAATTAAGGTGAATATTCTGTAGTTATACCTTTAAATTGGCCTACAAAATTCAATTCAATTCAGTTTATTTATATAGCGCCAACACATGTCGTCTCAAGGCACTTCACAAAAGGCAGGCACATACATTCCAATTAATCCTAATCATTGAACAGTGCAGTCAGATTCTGTTATTTATTCAAATTGGATAAAAAGTTTTTCTATCTAAGGAAACCCAGCAGATTGCATCCAGTCAGTGACTTGCAGCATTCACTCCTCCCGGATGAGCATGTAGAGACAGTGGACAGTCACTGGCGTTGACTTTGCAGCAATCCCTCATACTGAGCATGCATGTAGCGACAGTGGAGAGGAAAAACTCCCTTTTAACAGGAAGAAACCTCCAGCAGAACCAGGCTCAGTGTGAGCGGCCATCTGCCACGACCGACTTGGGGTTTGAGAGAACAGAGCAGAGACACAAAGAGAACAAAGAAGCACTGATCCAGGAGTACTTTCTATGGGAAGGAAAAGGTAAATGTTGATGGATGTAGCTCCTTTAGTCGTTTCACCTAGAAAGAAGGAACAGATAAACTCTGAGGCAGTTTTCAAGTTTAGAGTCTGAAGAGAGCACATAGAGTTAGTTACAGGAAAAGCTCAGTCAGTAGCTATGTCTAGGAGAGAGAAAGGGTTAAAAACTGAAAGACAGGGCCAAGTGGATCATCGGTAGAGGGTGAGCATTAAGTTGTTGCCAGCAGAAGCTTGGACGATGCCCCTCTCCAGAAAGGTGTCACAGGTAGACACAGAGTCAGGCCAGGTGTAGCTTCTATTAAGAGAAAAGAGAGAGAACAGAGTTAAAAGCTGAAATAACAGAAAATAATACAAAATTGAAGAGTAGTGTGAGAAAGTAGCGAAGAGGGTGAAAGTGGTCATTATGTCCTCCAGCAGCCTAAGCCTATAGCAGCATAACTACAGAGATAGTTCAGGATAACCTAAGCCACTCTAACTATAAGCTTTATCAAAAAGGAACGTTTTAAGCCTAGCCTTAAAAGTAGACAGTTTGTCCATCTAGAGCCCACTGATGGCCACTGTTATACTAAAAACCACAACGATTGGGATATCTCTCTCTGTCAGATTGACCATGACCATTGGAAAAGAGAGGGGGTCATACAGGTAGCAGAAAAGCAGTGGGAGAGGTGGAAATTTGAGTGTGGAATAGTGTTTTTTTCCCCTAACATGGTTTAGGGGCATTAAACCATAGCAAGACAGCTTGTACCAAAATGCAAAATCTTATTATCTAGTAAATATCTTTTCTCCAAAAAGGGTTATATTTATTTCTGTCCAGTGGCAGGTCCCAACAGAAGTCATTTAAGACTGTTTTCTATAGAACAGATCTGTTCCTTCTCCTTTTATTAAACAAGCTAAATTGCCTCATGACATTACCGTCTTAGCAAGGTTGGGCCTTTGCATTTCTCCAGCTGCTTGTATTTTGAATGCCAGAGTTATGCGGTAATGTGCACCAATACAGTTGTGCAACCTGGACACTGACTGGTTACTGTTCCTAAGGTATAGGACATTTTTAAAAATTACGGTCTCAGAACCACAAAAGATTCTTATCATTTCACTTTAATATAATGCCAATGTAATGTCACTCCTCCTTTACCTGTCTGACGTTCAGTTTTTTACGTGTTTTTCTTGTTTACAGGACAGAACTCAGAAGTTTGCTAAGTCTTGGCCTAAAAAATAAAGTAGTGCCATCCATTATTGTCATGCTTCTGTAATATTCAATTTATAAGTGAATAGAGGCTGGAGCAGCAAGGTTAAGCTGCAGAGTGCAGGCTAGCTAGCTGAGCTAACGACCCAGCTAATCGAGCAACTTAGTCTTAGCTTCTTAGACTTCCAGTGTTGCTCTGAAGAGTGTAAAGAAGCAATAATATCCTGCTTAGTACGCATGTTTACTACTAAACTACTAAAATATTTACTTCACCACTTGTGACTGACGTAAAGTTTTCAGCGCCCCCAAGTGCCAACAGTTTTCTTAGATCTACGTTTCGATAACTGTTTCATTGTGTGTGAAGAATCGAGGGCAGACACCTGAGTAAATATTAGCTTTTAAAATTAGCAGCACATCCACAAAACGATCATGTTGGAAAAAAAGTAGAAAGTAAGCTGTGCAACCTTAAAGCGCCACAGTGTAAGCCAGAGAAAGCAGAGGGCAATTTTCTCTCTGACTATTCTGTCTGTGACTCTGTACTCGGATGACTCAATGGAGGAGAAAGAAAAGGACACCTGAGCAGCAGGCGCTCGGATCGATACCCAGCAGGCCTCGACAATACAAGGGGTCAGAGCGCTGAGCGGCTGATTGGTGGAAGGCTTGAAAATAACTCGTGGCTTGTTGAGGCGTCTGTGACCCCCATCATTGACACCACACTTGACGAGATTGGAGCAACATCAACAGACACAGACGGTGGAATGAAGCTGTATTGGATTTCAGCTTCAACAGCCTTTTGAGTTTTATCCTCCCCTACATTCTGATTTTTAGTCGACACTCTCTGCTCTGGCTTCCATATTGTGCTCGTTTAACTTGCTGTGAAATTGTTATCTGTTTTTGTCTCTCCTGCAGAGAGGAGAATACATCCCCACCATTATGCTGCTTTGTGAGCCTGCTGTGTAGCACGCAGCGTAAAAGTTGAAGTACTCCTCACTTTGCTAGTTCATACGAGGATTTTTGTATAAACTTGCATCATAAAAAAGTACATCACCTTCCATGATGTTTACCTAATTTCAAGCGGCTGGCATACAGCCTAAAGGTTTTCTGTGTTCAACTGAACGGGGAGGCTTCTGGTCTGAATTTAGTCATTCCTTTTCTCCTAATGTTTAGAGAAGCAAAAATGTTGCCTGTACTGTTTTAGGTGGCAAGTGTTTGTAATATTTTTTATGTGAAAACAACGAAAAGCTACTTTCTTGGTTCCCCTCTTCTTAGCTGGGTATTTTAGCCTCTTCTTTTCATTATTTAGGTGCTCTGATTTGTAGAAACAGTTTTCTATGAGACTGATTTAATAGCAATTTTATTACACATTTAGAAATGAAAAATCTCAAACACTTAAATGTACTGTATTGTATATTCTCTTGTGTCCTAACTTACAGAAACTTTCAATAATAATAATTCTGTGTTCAGCTCAGGGGTCTTTCTTCCAGCTACCATAAAAGGTGTCCCTCAAGGCTATGTGTTTGGGCCAAAGCCCATTATTAATTGTTATATTAATAACTTGGGTCAGAATGTAACCATGGATTTCTCCATCTTTATTCTGATCACACAGTTGCCTTGATGTTGCCACCTCTGGTACCTCAGTTGAATTTGTTTCTGGTATTTTAATTGGTGGCAGCTTTCTTTTAAGTCCCAAATTGAACATCCATTAAAAAACCTAAAGCACTTGTTCCTTTATAGACATAAATGTCTTTTATGTAACCTGGAAACATTTTGTTCCCATCCCATTTTCTCAGATTGACAATGGGAACATTATTTATTTGAATGCTTCTGTTACAGATGCCGGTTCCTGTTTATCATTGAGCACTGAGATTCCTCACAGGATTGCAAACCTCTTACCGATCCTTGGATTTTATGCTCTCTGGTTAACTAGCCTTAATTGCGTAATGTAGACCTTTGCTCTGGTATTTTTTCATATTACAAATGAATCATTGATTTACAACCACTTTATCTAGCTTCATATATGTCACTCACTGGAAGATGTGAGGGTAAAAAAAGAAAAGTAATTATTATTGAGATTTAAAGTGAGAGTTCAGATTTTAAGTGGTGTTGTGTGAAGCTTTTATCAGCAGTCAGTAATCAGGCTTGGAGAGTAATGTTAATAGTACATAGAATAGAAATACATTAAGGTGTTTGCTCTGCCAGTCTACACAACTATAGGTTCTGGCTGCACAAGTTAAAATCTCCCAAACATGTGTTGTGTTGTGTTGTGCAAGCGTGTGTGTCTCCAGTGTTGCGCAAAATCAGACTGCACCATGTTCACTGCTGAGTCCACAAAGGTTAAAATGAACCGATTCATATTCAGACCACGCTCAAAAGTCCCAAACTGATCTAGTTTTGGTTAATAATTGTTTTTTATGAGTGTACTGCAAAATTAGATAAGAAATATCTCTACGATGCCATGCACTAATTGGCACTTTAACTTCTCCGTCATGTTTTCATTAGTTTCCTGCTTTGTGGCAGCCCCTTAACATCTGCTTGTTTCTCTCATTTCCTTTCATCTGTGTTCACATTCACTTGTATTTGGACTCAAAAACCCAACATAGCGGCTCAGACTGAGATAAAGTTGTCTGTAAGTGCTTCTCTGGGCTGCTGCTCTACTTCTTTATGTCTGTGTTGTGTCTGAACAGTGAGGTTTGAATGCATCTCATGGCAGCAGCACCCTCCCATGGGATGTATGCAGACCCTGGATCTGTAAAAAAGTATTTGCCCCCTTAAAGGCTTCCTGCTTTTTTGTCACAATTAAGTGTTTTTAAATGGTAGAAACGACGGCCACCAATGGGCCGTTTACATCAGTTTGGCCAGCTCTTCTTTGCAGAATTGTTTTAATTCAGGCACAGTAGAGGGTTTTCCAGTTTAAGGTCATGCCCCATTGTCTCAGTGTAATGTCAGTCCAGATCATTACTTTGTGACATTGTCCTGCTGCAATTAAGCTCAGAAATTTAGTTTCATGATCTGAAACATTTAGGTGGGAAGAAAACGCAGAAAGAGAAAAAGTCTGTTGGGTGGAAAACATCTTTCCACAGAACTGTAAGCTTTTAGTTTTGATCTCAGAGTTTACAGTTACATGGAAGATATTGAGTTTTTATGTTTATTTATACAAATTATTTAAGTTTTCCTCCCAAAACTACAAGTGTATGCAGATTAAAATATCCCCAGACTGTTAAGAAGAAATTATCCCAACTGAACCCATTGAACGTTGTCAAGTTAATAAAATGCAGCACCACATAAATGGACGTTTTTATCCGAAGCCGCTGAGCTGAAAATCATTAAATATTCCTCCCAAACTGTGGCCACCTCACCTGACAGTTTATGAGAGAACCCTTCTTAACAACCACCACCCTCCATCTGCTTCACCATCCTTAACACCTTAAATAAATCCTTCGTCCATCTCAGATGACAAGATAAATACTATCTACCAGCTGACTGAAACAGAAACCTGTCCTCCCCCTGAGAAAAAGCCCTCACTTCCCTGAAGGGGAGATAAGGAAAAGCAATGGTTCGTGAACAGAAGCTTTTAAAGATGAAGTGAGGCTCCACAGAAAAAGCTTTGGACGCGTTAGCTTTTTGTCCTAACATGAAGGGTAGTGATTATCACAAATGCTTCTGATAGGGTAGATATACCAGTGCTGCTGGATTATTTCATACTTATCTGCACGTTATTACGTTATTACTTGTTTAGATGTGGAGGGACAAACGCAGCCTCTGTTGATCAGCAAATCGGGTATGCATTTACACCAGATTATAGACCAAAAGAGTACCAATCTGCAGTTCAGTGCATATAGTTCTTCAGTTCAAAGCTGTTTACAGCTTTCTTCAAAAGTGAGGATGAACATGGGGTTGTTTCCATGAACACTTATTTCTGCTAGACCTGACATTCATCAGCGTCATTACAGGGACAGACATGGATAACTGCTCAACTGTTTAACTTGGAAAAATAAAGTTTTCCTAAAAAAATCAGCAGGGACACACTTTGAAACCAGAGATTTAGAACAGTTTACATGCAAAATAGGTTCGAAAAAGGGACGTTTCTAGCAGACAAAACACCCATCCTGTTACGATAGGGGCCAAAACTGAAAGAAAGCAACCATAACGACTTGCAGAAATGACCAGAGAGGAGGTGCACACATGCATCATGTAGACTGCAATAAAACATGAGCAGAAACTTCCAATATGAAGAACTTTAAGCTGTGTGAATCATACATGTGCAAAAAGACTAACATACTACACAAAATAAATGCAAAGGAAAAACAAAAACCAAGTAATTAAGAGAATCTTGACCCTAAACAGAAGTAGAATCGATGCAGCGAAAACTAAAGAGACAGAAAGATGTAGAAGCACCAAATGGAAAAGAGATAACTGTCATTACATCAGGATTTTGAGAAATAAGAGCAGATAGAGGAGGAATGTTGTTCTTTAGTGAAAAGTTGGGAATGGAAAACTGAGAAAGGTGGGAGCTAGATGGATTTTTACTGAGCCGTTTCTATAATTATCTTGGCTTTGTCTCTTTGGCCACAACCTTTCTCCTGCTCTCTTGTTTGGTCCTCCTGTTGCTTGTTTATTTTCCATCCTCCATCAATTATTCAGCTGCTCTTGTTTTCCTTTTGTCTTTAATTTTCCTCCAATTTTTCACTGCACGTCCAGGACTTTATTTGTAGTGATTCTTGGAGATTTAGCGCAGCAGAACAATGTTTTCCCACTCTTCAAGAACTGCTTGTCCTTTACATAGGCCACAGAGCCCTACTGTCTGTTTCTTTTAACCTTCTGATTTCTCTGTGTTGAAGGGTTACCAGATTTCCCACTAAGCTATGAAGTTATTAAAATTAATAAGACATTTTCCCTCCCCTATCTGACTATGTACACTTAGATCTTGGCTAAACCTTATTGCAAACAATGCCGTACTTGACCAGTCCATGTGTATTTTGAAGATATGGAGAAAACCGTATGACTGACCTCGATGTATTTAGTGCTGTAGGAGTTAAGGGTGTCAGGAGTCCCTTTAAGGGCTATCAGGTGCTTGTATACCCAGAGCAAGGGCTGTGTCCACATTTTTTGCTAAATATCGAGCTTGTTTCCAATGCAGGTTGGACTCTGGCAGAGTTTCCCCTTGCCACTAATCTTGGTTGTGGTCTTCATGGTCAAAATCTCAAGGAGTAGTCTTGGACCTTGGAAAATTGGCTCTCATAAAGCCCAATGCCATGGTTCTCCACCAGAAAAGGTAGGGTTCTCCCTCCAGTCTGGGGTCAGACAAGTATCTTAGTGGCTTACCTATGAGTGACGATGGGATGGAACAGGATATGAATAGACTGATTTGTTGCAGTGTTGATATCTCAGAACCTTTAAATTCTAGCCCTCACCTACGGCCATTGGACCATATAAATGTGGTCCCTGATAGCTGAAATGAGTATCCTCCACGGGGGGGGGGGGCCCTTGGGGTGAGGAGCTACACAATCCAGAGGAGAACTTGAAGCAAACCTAAATCAAAATAATAATACAATTTTTGGCCTAGTCAAAGTTTGGATTTGAATCAGATTAAGATAATGTGGCATGACTTTAAAGCAGCCTCAACCTACCCGTCTAATATTGTTTATACAGCCCTTTTTCACAGCACTACTCACCTTAGGGTCCCTCAGTGTCCCTGGGGAACATGGATATCTGGGTTTCCATTCTAGACTTGTTGTTCTTATGAACCGATGGATGGGTGTATAAAAGAGGGAGAATATGACCCCGTATTCGTCATTTAGAAAATACACTCAATCACAAAATAATTCCAAAATGAGTTTAGCCCTCCAGAAAGCAAACACTTTCTCTGCAAAGCCTTTCTCTGAAAGCTCCTCTCCAATAACTTGGCCGTGACCTGATGGAAGAAATACTGCACACTAAAATACGGTGGCCAACGTTGTAAAACTAGCAGGTGTTGCTCTAATTTGGGCCAGAGAACTGGAAGTAAAAGCAAGCAGCCGCGGCCTGTGATGGGAGATTTTACATTGGGAGCAATTCAGAGGGCTGGTGCCAAATAAAAAGAGACAGAAGGCAGCAGAAAACAAAATCAGGTGAGACAGCAGCACTGATACAGGATGCTTTACATGTATACGTGAGTGTGGGGGTTTGTTTTTTCCTTCAGCTCCCTTAATAAGGGCATCTTTCTTTCTGAACACCAGCTCCTGCCAAGCTTGGATTATACACACTCGCTAACATGCATTGGAGATGAGAAACTACCATCACCTGATAGATGCTGGTTGGCTTATTCTGACATATTATCAATGCCTCAGATCTTACCCCGGTGCCTTCTTATTTAAGTTATAGAGCAAGGAAACCAATTAATGGACTCTGTGTCCTCTTTAGAGGCCATTAGATTCAGAGATGATTAGTATTCAAGCTGGCGTGGTTTTTGAAATACAACTTTCATTACTACTTCATGCTCCACCAATAATCTGAGTACGTTGTAATTATGTGTGTACGGTTTTCAGACATCAATAAGTGCACACTGCTGCATTATGAACATGCAGTTCCCATTTCTGCACATCAGAAAAAAACATGCACAGATCAGATGGAGGGAGCTGCATTGAAACAATTTCTCAGTTATTCTTGTTCAAGGGGATGCAAATGTATTTTACAGCACCACTTCATACCACTTCACTTCACAAAATGTATGCAAATAAAGCAACATGATCAAAATTAATGAGAAACCTGCAGTGAACAGGCCGTTTACGAACAGAAGTTAGAATTACAATAATCTAACTTGCTGAAGGAAAAGCATGCTCTGTATTTTTGTTTCCTGCTTTGACAGGAAACCCTTTATTCTGACAATATCTTCAATATAATAATACATTTATTTAGTTATCAGCATATAAATGGTAAAAGATGACTTAGAACTACCTAAACTGATTTTAGGAGACCTTTATGTACATTGAATAAAAGTGGCCTGAGAAAGGAGCCTTGAGGAACTCCACATTTGATCTATTTGCTGATATTTACAATTTTCAAATGACGCAAAGTATTTCCAGTCTGCCAGAAAAGATCTGAGCCAATCTAGCACAATCCCACCCACTTTAATCCATTAGTATGTTTTGATCAGCCTAAAGGGTTGTGGGAAGCTGTGAAAAACATAAATAACCAAAGCAGCAAACATCAATATATCCATCAAAGCAAATGCCAGCTCTGGAAGGAAATGTCATCGATCGTTGATAATGAGACTGCCATCCAGGGGAGTGAGGCAGCGACACATGCTTCCGAAAATGCAGAGTATGCCGCAGATATGAGGCAAGTGGTAATGGGTTTGAAACACAGTGACTCAGTGGGGTTAAACAGATGGAAGTTGTATTTGGAGGTGACAAATTAAAGGTAAAAGACGAATGAAAGTGCACAGATGCTGAGGAGATTGAGCCCTATAATTAACCTTTTTAGACCATTGTTTCCCATGTAAGTCAGACTTTATCAGTTGCATCACATCCACCTGATATTAATGGAGTGTTTCAGGCACTTTAGGGAAATATTTAAGCAGGGATGTACATTTCTGCCAGTTGCCACGATGCTCGTTTCATTCATTTTCCAATCTAATGGATCAATGTGGATGTGTGGACAAAATTGGATTCCATTGTGAGCAGTGAAGTTCGCATCAGGGACAGTTTTTCATGGATGGATGGATGGATGGCTGGATTGGGCAAAAACTGATGGATAAAAGGTTGAATGCATCTTCTACCAAAGAAAATACAATCTGAAACTACAAACTGTTCTTTCCAACATTTATTAGTATTTCCACAATAAATGTATTGAAAATATGCCATAATCAAAGCATAACGCGTTCCAGGGAAATATTAAAGTATTGCTTTTACCAGACTGCAAACATCCAAGCAGAAACTCAACTTTTTATGGTCCGCTTTAGACTAAAAATGACACCGTCTAGGGAGAGATGTGGTCACTGCAGCACAATGCTTTTCTGAAACCTTCATCGTTGGCTTTCCTTTTTATTGGTCACATGTTAACAAATCTTTTGGCAGTAAACTGCTGCATCCTTTCTGCAGAGAACACACAGTTGCAAGGATTTCATATAAAGAGCTGTCCATTTCACAGCTCACACCCTTTTATTTGCTCCCGACACCTCCCCGTCCTCTGCAATTTTTATTAGGTGTCATTCTGCCTTGGTCTGCAAACAACACATCAGCTTACTGCTGTCTCATTAGCTGCTATTAGCTCTCCTGCCTACAAACAAAAAGTGGATAACTGTTTTTAACAGCAACAAGCAGTTTTGCTCAGCATCTCTAGGACTACAAAAGGTGTCAGAGAGGTCATAGAGGGCGTTACTTCACTGAATAAGTTGGTCCTTTTTCTCTGACTGGACAGCTGATTGTAAATTGACATTAACCTGGCAGACACAATGATGATGTGAACATGCATACTATGATAAAGTACGTTTCTGCTTTTTATCCACACATAAATGTTTCAGATTATCACACAAATTTTGATATCAGACAAAAATAACATTAGCATTAACTTGATGGAGAGAAAAAAGTTAGTCAAACCAACCTAATGAGAAAAGGTCATCGCACCATGAAATAAAAGAAAAGAATCATGTTTTGGTATCCTGGGTTAAGTTTCACTAACCACTCCCAGGTCTACTTAATGTCAAACTTGTAGAATGAAGAGGTCAGTTAAATAGAACCTGTCCGGCAGCATGAAGTAGGATAACGTAATATGCCCCGATCTAAAGAAAGTCATCAAAAAATGAAAAACATTGAAATCTATCAGGGTTACAACAATGGTTCTCAAACTTTTTCCACCTTTTGAAGAATGAAAAATGTTCACACCTCCCTGAAACTTTAACAAAATGGGTCAAAAATGTAACATCTATTGAAGAAGATAAAAAAATTATGGCTGTTCTTTAAAACAATAACATACAATCTGCAATCACATATTTTAGAACAGTAAAAATAAATTTGTGTGCAGAAGAGTAAAATCAGTTTGTGCCAAATAACTTAAAGGTTTCACAGCATTACTCGCTACAATGAGACTTTTATCCACTGCACACCGTTTCAATAAGAACAATAAGGTGCAACCTGATTAAACATCACACCTCCTGCAACCTTAGGTATGCATATTCCAGGCAGTATGAAGCCTTAAAGTTGCTGCAGAACGATGAGACATTTATGTGTTAGCAAGGAGCCAGGAGTACCTTTGCTGAATCGGTTAGCAGAGCTTAACCAAATCAGCGCAGGAACTTTAGGGATTACACACAAGTATAGAGCCAAAGCATGTGTGCATGTGTGCATCTCTGCATGGGGTCTTTCATGTTCTGCATGGGCGAGTTAGTTTGTTAATTGGGTGAATTACAAAGAACTTCGTTTGAGGGCTATTTTGAATGGTAATGGATTCTCACACATTTGACAAGAACATCAAGAAATAGCTTCTGATGACGGAGGGAATGCTTCAATATTTTTTTTGTAAATGCAGTAATTTGCTTTCTCTGGAAAAGAAAACTTACTTAAATTTTGCTGTTTTGTGCAAATTTTCTGAAGATTCAGACAGAAATCTTTAAATAGAAACAGCAGAAGGAAAAATCCTAAATGAGTTGTAATAGTTTTTCCCCTGTCTGCCGTACATAGTGTGTTCTTTGTGTTGTTTTGCTGACTGTGTGTAAAATGTGGAGTAACAGTATTTTTTTGCTGTCAACTATAAAACTTTATTTTCTTTTTTTATGTATGAGGCATACCATATGGTTATGCATGTGCAGGACAGCTTTGCTCTACAAAAAGGGTATCTGGAGATGGGATCCCAATGACTTTATTGACTTTATTAAGTCTGAGGTGCATCTGGCATCAAAGTAGACATTAATGTCTAATGTAAAAGGTTGCATTAATAAAATATGAACCTGTGTTTGTATGACCTTCAACCTTTTGGACTATTTGTTTGAATGTGTTAAGACTGAATGTGTGCGTAGAGTAGGTGTGTGTATTCAGTGTCACCTGAAATTGTGAAGATGTTACAATAGTGAGAACAGTAGGAACCTCACAGCATTCAGCACCCCGGCGCACCAAGGGGAAGGTAGCCTCTGCTCCTGGACGCCACAGCAGCCCTAGGCAGATAGGCACCAGGCACCCCCAAAGGGTAGCCATGCTCCCTGCATGTTGGCATGTTGGCAGGTTGGCAGTGAAGCACAGGGCCCCCACGTCCCCCAGTGCAGGTCAAACCCACAAACCGATCACCCTGGCACCCACACAAGCCCCCAGCAGCAGAGCCTCCTAGCACCAAGGCGTAGGATCCATCCCCCCAAGTGCCAAAAACCTGCTGGGCAGGCATTAGCAATCCGCAGTAACACGGACTCAAAACCAAGAACAGGGGGGTGGGCACCATGCCACCCCAAACCAATGATATTTGCCAATTGTTGAGGTGCAACCAAAACTAGTTATTAAAGCTGATGAAGTAGTTCTCGCCATTCTGTTTTTTTCAGCTATAAAAGAAACATTTTCAAAAATGCAAATGGCATATTAATGTGTGTGTTGCTGGTTTAAAGTGATACAAACCATCAGAAGTCAAAATCAACATTTTATTGTTGCAGATCTGGCTAAGTTTACATGTTGTATCTTATTGAACTTGAACCTGAACTTCCCAAGTCAAAATTCTGACTGCACAATGCTGTTCTGTTTCCATTTTTCCTGACTGGAAACACAGAAGCTGGTAATAGAATCCACACAACCGACGTTTTTCTGAAGAATGTTTCTGATATTATCTTTTCCCATTTCTAACAGATTAATAACCATGGATTTTACTTCAACATAGTAAGAAAATATTTTCAAGGGTTAAGGTTTTAAAGTGATCTTCTCACTCCTGGTGTTTGGCAAAGTATTATTTATTTTTATCGGTGGCTTTGCAGTTTGTGAAATTCCAGTCTAAAACGATGTAATATCCGTCCTTCCCCAGCAGGGGGTGATAATATCAACAGTAAATTCAATCACATCAAATTTTAAAAAAGATGCAGAGCTTGGCTAAAGATGAACCCACCAAAGATGTAAATTATGTTTTCTTTTACACATTTTACTCTTTCTTCTCGGTCATTAACTTTAAAAGTTTAATGGAAATGGAGTCGGGGAAAAGTGAGACAGACATGGAATAACCAATAAATGTGGTTTCTAGCACAGAGAGCCAGAGTGGGCATGTGCAAAGTGGGCCATCTTTTTCCTGACTTTTAATAATCTCTGGATATCTATTGTACATATACACCACAAGCAAAATTTTTAAAAATGTCCACTTTTTAAATGTGGACTAAAGGGGCAAAAGGAGAGGAAAATCTCAGTTTTGCAACATGTCCAGGTTGGGGTGAACGGCCTGAGTCAACTGAGCTGTCTACTCTGCGTAACCACATGAAATAACAACATTATTCAGAATATTCTGAAATATTAATGTCTTCTTCAACAAGATTAAAATAATTTTGTCAAACATAATAGTTTCCTTCTTTGTGGTGATGGAGGCACAGAAAAAGTTTCTTTATTTCTCCATCCTGGTGGCTTTGTTCACATACATCAGAGAGCGACTCGGGTATGAGGCTCCTGCTCGAATGCACTTAAGTCCCATAAATAAAAGACTTCAGACTCGAATTAAACTTGTGCCCTAAAGACTTGAGACTTGACTTGGACTCCTGGTCTTAGACTCAAGTCTTAGTAACGTGCGATGAAGAGAAAGGTAGCAGGTATGTGAGTTACAGACTGTTTTACTGTGAAAGAATGAGGTTGATTATTAGACTTTTGTGAGCATCTGCTGCCATCAGACTCTAAATAGCATGAAAAATGCAAGTTCATAACATTGGAATATATTAGCCAACAATTATTTTACTCCAGACAGTCCTCTGCGATATAAATTTTCCACACTACTTACTACACTTTGTTCCTTCGTTCATTATGCTGTAATTTTTACCTCTAAATTTAAACCTCTTTACTATTAAAAATTGAGAATTCAGGTTTTAAATTGTGATTTAGAAAATGGTTTCCTAATATTAATAAAAATAATATTTAAAAAGCAAGGAAGAGAGATGTTTTTTGTTGGACTTTTATGGCTGCTTTATTGCAATTAGCACAAAACGCCATGTTAAGAACATGTTAAGCGCCTGTTGTTCTTGTAAACCTGCCCCTCTCTCGGGCTATCTGTTTGGAAAATGGATGCTCTCTGGTGCATTCTTACCCAGATTATATCTTGAGGAAACAGCCAAGGCCGTGTTGGACTTTGCTTCCAGACGACAACAAGCCAACCTAAGACGTCTCTGGGGCTCAGTGTCCCGGTGACGCTTGGATCTGAGGACTCCGCAGTGAAGAGCGAGAGCCGGATAGAGGAGCAGCGAAAGGATTAACATTAGAGCTGGAGGCACAGACATTGCCCACAGGTCAGATTAGCTGAATGTAAAGCTTGCAGTCCTTACACTGTACTTTGAAGTAGGACTTACATTTATAGCTTTATCCTATCAAGAAGTGGATTCAGTGTTGAAAAGAAGCATCATTTCAGCGTTTCCGTTTTTTTATATGTGGATTTGCTCTGGGTTACAGCAAGCCGAGGATCACATCAGGGACTAGAAGTTGTAGCTGCTGTCAGTTGAGGAACTTCACCTTATTTGGCTTCTTTCTTTCTGCACATATGATCGTAGATGAAAATGACCCCCATAAATAGATGCGCTGTAAATAATCAGATTTGTGTTTTTTTGACACATAGTTTGTTTCTCGTAACATGGATGCATTTCACAGCAAGCACTGCATTGGCGGAGTCAAAATGTAAAATGTACACTCCCAAATTTATAATAGAAACTGTGAAGATGATATAATTCATAATCTTATTTTCTTGTAGGCTTAGGTAACAGTTTTTACCTTCTTAATGTGAATATTATTATTTCTACATTTGGTTGTGTTTTCCTTTGGTGCAATTTTCATCCATTTTAATAATGACTATTATTCACCATAATTGTGACAATAAAAAATCAAGAACTACTTGACTGAGATGATGAAAATCGGAAATTTAAACGCCTAAATTGCAAAAACAAGCCCATTTCAGAGACGCTAGGATTTATTTTGATTGCATAAATCAGACATAATGACCCCTGACAGCTGGAGAGCATGAATTAACTGCAATGTGCCGGCACTTTCACAAAATCACAGTATTAAAATAACCTTTTTAAATAAAAAATGTAAACTCGTGTCACAGGACTTTTAACAGAAATGCACCACTAGTCAGACAGTAATTTCAGGTTTTATTTACTTATAGTTTAGATTTAACACTTGAAAACATTTCAAGTAGTTTAGGGTAACACTATTGGTTAATTCATTCAGGAAGTCTTTAAAATGTTTGAGAAAATTTGTTCACTTTGTTGACTTTTAATATAATTAGCCTACTTCGGGTGTAAGCTTAAAGGACTAAGTGCTTCTCTTCTTGTATCCAGACCAAAACTGTCCCTGTTTTTTGCAGTTTTTTTGGTCAGTTTGTTGTACCGAACAAATACAGCGTTGTTTTATACCTGAACACACGCAAGATGTTTATGTGAGGAACTAAGTTTACTATGCAACGTTGTGTAGGGAAACTATAAAAAGTGACATCAAATCAGAGAGGACTCCTAGCAATCACTAAACTGCTAGTTGGAAACATTAAGGTTTCTCATGCAGTTACAGTGGAGAAAGACAGGTTGAACTGAACCAGAACTTTGTCAGCATTTTTCAATAGCAGTAAGGCACCGTGGCTCACTGTGCACGTAACTGAATGACTCACCTGAAACATGGTCAAGCTGATGGTAAACATCTCAGCTGGCCTTAAACGCTGCACAGCTGAGGAGTCCCTCTGACCAGAGGGGATTTCCCAGCAGCCCGTTTTCATGTTGCGTTCAAGGACATCTGGTACTCTGGATGGTCTAAATATCAAAACTCGAAAGTGATTTACATGTTTCTTATTCTCGAATGTCTTAAAAAAGTCTTAAACAAGTTTAACCATTTCAAGTACAAACCGGATTCCAAAAAAGTTGGGACACTAAACAAATTGTGAATAAAAACTGAATGCAATGATGTGGAGATGCCAACATCAAATATGTTATTCAGAATAGAACACAAATCACAGATCAAAAGTTTAAACTGAGAGAATGTATCATTTTAAGGGAAAAATATGTTGTTTCAAAATTACATGGCATCAACAAATCCCAAAAAAGTTGGGACAAGTAGCAATAAGTGGCTGGAAAAAGGAAATTGAGCAAATAACGAACAGCTGGAAGACCAATGAACACTAATTAGGTCAATTGACAACATGATTGGGTATTAAAAGAGCTTCTCAGAGTGTCAGTGTCTCTGAAGCCAAGATGGTAAGAGGATCACCAATTCCACCATTGTTGCGCAGAAAGATAGTGCAGCAATACCAGAATGGTGTTACCCAGCGTAAAATAGCAAAGACTTTCAAGTTATCATCATCAACCGTGCATAACATCATCAAAAGATTCAGAGAATCTGGAACAATCGCTGTGCGTAAGGGTCAAGGCCGTAAAACTCTCCTGGATGCTCATGATCTCCTGGCCCTTACACATCAATGCACCTCAAACAGGAATGCCACTGTCAAGGAACTAACAGAATGGGCTCAGGAATACTTCCAGAAAGCATTGTCAGTGAACACAATCCACCGTGCCATCTGCCGTTGCGAGCTGAAACTCTACAGTGCAAAGAGGAAGCCATTTCTAAGCAAGCTCCACAAGCTCAGACGTTTGCACTGGGCCAGGGGTCTGTTAAAATGGAGTGTGGCAAAATGGAAGACTGTTTTGTGGTCAGATGAGTCACGATTTGAAGTTCTTTATGGAACATTGGGACGCCATGTCATCCGGACCAGAGAGGACAAGGATAACCCAAGTTGTTATCAACGCTCCGTTCAGAAACCTGCATCACTGATGGTGTGGGGTTGCATGAGTGCTTGTGGCATGGGCAGCTTGCATGTCTGGAAAGGCACCATTAAAGCGGAGAACTATGTTCAGGTTCTAGAACAACATATGCTCCCATCTAGACGTCATCTCTTTCAGGAAAGACCCTGCATTTTTCAACAAGATAATGCCAGACCACATTCTGCAGCAATCACAACATCATGGCTACGTAGGAGAAGGATCCGGGTACTGAAATGGCCAGCTTGCAGTCTAGATCTTTCACCTATAGAGAACATTTGGCGCATCATAAAGAGGAAGGTGCGACAAAGAAGGCCCAAGACCATTGAACAGTTAGAGGCCTGTATTAGACATCAATGGGAGAGCATTCCTATCTGTGATTTGTGTTCTATTCTGAATAAAATATTAGATGTTGGCACCTCGACATCATTGCATTCAGTTTTTATTCACTATTTGTTTAGTGTCCCAACTATTTTGGAATCCGGTTTGTAGTTTTATTGTTCTATCCATCCATCCATCCATCATTAACAATATGGGAAATGGAAACTAGTTTGGAAGCTGCCACTATAAAGCCATCGTATACCTTGCTACCAGAAAGAAACTCATACATTGTAACTACCATGGCAACCATGCTGAGGAAAGAAAGGACATGTAAATATTGCCTTCCTTGTTCTTGTACTGGCAGAACTTGGTGTAATAACCTATGAATAATAGCTTATTTCATTAGGGTTTGTGAAGCATCGCCTGTTGAACGTAGAGACATTTGTTGTACTTCAAACCTACAGATGTATTTATATTAGATAAGGTACTAAGTCATTATTTGTGTAAATGTTGCTGAACGTTAGCATGTTTTTCTGGTTTATTTTACCCTTACAGGACAAAATGTGTCCCTGTTCAGTTTCTGCATGTCATGATGCACTGAAACTATTTAAAAGCAACGAAAAGCGATAAAAGCTGTAATTTAAGAACATGGGGATTGATTTATTTAGTTTTTATTTTTGGAGTTCAGATTTAGACTATTGTGTGATGGTTTTCTCAGTCTGCCTTTATGTTTGACATAAATTATGCATAGTCTAATGTGCTTTTCTTCTTTTCTTTTGGTTTCTGTCTTCTGTTTTCTATGTGCTTCCTGTGTGACCAATGGGACGTCCACGCATCCGCTCATCTCATGTCCTCTGTCACTGGCATCAATAGGTAAGGCAACCAAACTGACTGCTTTGATGGATTTTATTGTTTTGATATCTTTGGAGCTTGCCGTTGGGACTGGTGTGTCTCGGCAATCCGAAATCCCTTGATTTCGTCAGTTTCAGTGTTGGTTCCTTTTGTTGCTTTGGTGTTAGAAGACATAAAATGGACAAAGAAGCTGAGAAAAGGTTTATAGGAGATCCTTGAGAAGAAATCTGAACTTGAATCAAACCTGCACAAGCCAAGAAAGTGATTGCAAAAGCACAAACATGCAGGCTCAACGGGCATTTGATAATTGCTCTGGTCTTGCGTGCATAAACAGGAATTGATGAGTTAAAACGCATCTAATTTACATGCTCTGCCCACTTGCAAGGTGTTTGCATGCATGACTTGAAACTAAAGCAGAACAGAAATGGTGTGGAGTATGTAGTAGGGTTTGATGATTGGCGTTGGTGTGGATGGGAGTTGCTGTGTCAACACCCACACAGCTGTACATTTCTGCAGTAAAACCAGCATTGCAGCCTATCAGAAACAGACATTTAGTGTTGCCCAAGGCTTCAGGAACTCTGTCCTGCACTGTTGAAATTGGTTCGCCCCATGTCTGTTCATTAGCATCACAGGGAGAATGGTGCATGGATTAGGAAATTGATCCTCTGCAGTATTTGTTCACCACATCCCGGATGTCATGACAGTCAATCTGCAGAGAGAGTCTTGTTTCTGAGTCCAGTGTGTTCATGTACAGTAAACGCTGCTGTGCTCCGTATTTTTCCTGATTTTTGATGTAATATTTTGCAGGAAACTGGATGAGACATCTAAAGTATCTCACAATGTCTCCAACTACATCATTTAGCTTCTAACTGTGAGTGAGTCAAGGTGTTCATGCTCTCTGTTAAGTTTTATCCAAGTGGAGAAAACTTGTTTGGGTCAACATTTTATAAAATTAGCTTGTTTTTCTACAAGGTTGAGGATTACGGTCGTTTTAAGGTTACACACGTTTCAGTGTTGATTGTGTAATAGTATTACGCCTGCATGGGTTAATAAACAAGTGCAAGTTAACAGGATCCCCCCCAAACAAAATCTGGATGTGTTTTGTGTGTTTGCATGTTGCAGAGCCCCTAATCCTCTAACAGGATTACAAACTGCATTGTCCTTTGTTCACTTGTTCCTCTCCACCCACATATCCCAGTATCGGAGATGTCAGAGCCCACATTCAGGATTATGATTTAATGGGTTCACAAAAGCCCGGGTGAAAGGGGAGCCTGCTGGTTAGTTGCTCGGGTCACGTATTCCCTCTCAAGGGTTTACTTTGTAACTTGGCCTGAAGTTCAGACTGTTTGTCATCTGGAAATACGTGAAACAACTGGTTGATTTGTGGCTCATTTGAAATGGAGATGCGGTGATTAAGTTTCAAAGCTGGTTATGATTTTTAATGCTTGAAAGAGAAGATCAGACTTTTTTTAATGTTTCTGGCCCCATACTGTACGATAATGCAGGAAATATAATTTTTATCATCTACAAAGCCTCTAAATGACATAAAATGCACGTGTTCTATGTAATATCTGTGAATAAAGGCTCTGATTTATCGTCAGATGTGTTAGGTTATAAAATCAGTCATTCATTTTATTGTAGCCATGGAGAGTAGTTTAAGCAGCCCCCCTGTTGTGAATGATCATTATTTATTAGGAGTGGAAGCTATAGCTGTATATAAAAAACAGAGCTAACATTTTTTACACTATTTACACTACTACTGTGGTGGTTACTATCACTAACTGTAACAGCAGCCTCTCTGTGGATTTCCTGCAGTAAGTATGGCCAACCATGACGGGCTGCAAACATGTCCGAATTCAGCATGTTCCCTCTAGACTTGGGCTGGTTAATGTTCTCACAACCTGATAACTCTGCTGACAGTTTCAATCAGACCTTATTCAAAGCAGAAAAGCTAAAATAATATACTAATGTTTGCCAAAAGTAGTTTTAAAGGTGAAGCAATTTTTATAAAAAAATGTTTTATGTACAAACGGAGTCACAGCACAAGCAGTGCTATTGTGGCAATGAGACGACCCCAAAAACAGGATTGGTTTTGCTGGTGGAGGTCACAGACATTTTTCCCTCCTTACTTTGCATTTGATCAGTTTCAGTGTCACTACTGGTAGCATAAGGTGATAACTGGACCCTACAGAGGTTGTACAGGCAGTCCAACTCCACCAGGAAGGTAGATCAATATATGCTGTTGCCCAAAGGTTTGCTCTGTCTCCCAGCACAATCTCAAGAGCATGGAGGACATTCCAGGAGACAGGCAGCTACTCTAGGAGAGCTGGACAGAGCGGTCTGAGATCTTTAATCTATCAGCAGAACTGGTATCTGCTACTTTGTGCAAGGAGGAACAGGATGAATACTGCCACAGCCCTACAAAGTAATTTCCAGCGGGCCACTGGTGTGAATGTCTCTGACCAAAACATTAAAACCAGAATTCATGAGGGTGAGCTGAGGGCCCAACGTCCTGTAGTAGGCCCTGTGCCCTGTGCCCGGCACTGTGGATCTCGACTGGGATTCGTCAGAGACCACCAGAATTGGCAGGTTCGACACTGGCGCCCTGTTCTTTTCACAAATGAAAGCAGGTTCTGATCTCATGTGACAGACGTGAAAGGGTCTGGAGAAGCTGTGGTGGACGTTATGCCGTCTGCAACATTGTCCACCATGATGGGTTTGGTGGTGGGTCAGTGTTGGTCTGGAGAGGGACATCCATGGAGGGATGCACAGACCTGATAAACATCAGGATGAAATCCTTAGACTCATTGTTAGACCAAGTGGGTCCTTGGTTCTTCCTGGTGCACGATGATGCCCAGTCTCATGTGGCCTCTAGGCTCCCTTGACCTAAATCCAATAGAATATCTCTGGGACATCATTTTAGCTCCATCTGATGCCACCAGGTTGCACCTCAGATACCCATGAGAAACCCTAGAACACCATCCGTCATCTCATTAGGAGCATGCATTATGTTGTCAGGCATGCATACAAGCATGTGGGGACCAAACAAACCACTGAGTACCATGTTGAGTTGCTGCAATGATATTTCAGTAAATTGGACCTTCCTGCCATATCAGTTTTTCACCTTAAAATTCTCACTGACTTTGGGTGAAGACCTCTGTGGGTTTATAACTTTTATTTTGCCCGTATGAAAAGCTCACACATCCCTGCAAAAACAAACAACTTCCTCTTTATTCTAAGTGCTGACCTCAAAGTAATTTATTTCCATTTATTATGAACGTGAGTGGAAATTACATTTTAGCAGACAGGACTGTCAGCCGTCCACAAGAAAGGGGTTAAAGCTCCATGTGCAGAAGCATTGAGCACATTATTATAATATTGCCTTTGGTCAACAGGCATTAATGTGTTCAACAGCTACTGCAGCCCTTCTGCTTAAATAAGAGAAGCCTGTTGGGCAGCGCTTATTTCACTGATCTATTGATTTCTGCCGAAGATAATGTAAAGGCACACCTACTGACCTCCATTTGACGTCAGTGGCACATTAGAAGTACTTGGAAAAGTAACACACAACTAAAGGCAGCAGCTTCAGTCAGGATATGGGGAAGTTATTTGAAGCACATGCCAGCACTTTTGCATGTTATACCCCATTAACTGCAAATTGCACAAAGCTTGCTTTAGGGTCTCTCATTTCCCAAAACATAGAATAAGCAAGTTTTTAAGATGGATTTTCTTCATTACAATCAGTGGCTAGAGAGGATGGTCCGCAGAGAGCTGGCTGCATGATGGCTTATTGGTCATCTAACGCACATGGTGGCTCAATTACACCGCTTATGTCTTATAAGTAAGTAAGTAAAGTTTATTTGTAAAGCACATTTTTATAGGTAAAAACCACATAATGGTTCACAGTAAAAACAAATAATAAAACACCCAAATAAAATGAATAGAATTACTTGAGAGCAGGATGAAAAAATTTGAAATTAAATGCAATACAATGTAATGAAGGGAAGATTAAAGTTATTAATCTAACTGAAGGCTTCTCTATATAAAAGTGCCTTCAGCTGCTCTTGAAATGAGTCAATGGTGTGCAATGAATAGACAGAGGAAATGTATTCCTACGTTTCTGTGCTGGTTGAATGGTGGATGCGTGGAACCAGAGCCAAGGATTGCCACCCTGGGTTGTCTCAACTTATTGTAGGTTATATTGATGCCAACATAAATGAGAAGAGCTACATAAATGCAGAGTGGAGTCCTTAAAATAACCTTAAGGCAGCCCTACAATTTAGCTCTGCTGCTGTGGTAATTAAACAGTGTCAATGGCCAGATGCACCATATTTTGTCACGGTCCCTACACTGTGTACAGTCCAGGGCCACCGTCTTTCCTTTGACCAGACATAACAATAAGCTGTGCAAAACTTTTATACTATGCAACTGACATACTTTATTTCTGCTGACTGTGCCACCCACTGACCCAGTGGCACCCTGGACAAATGCCACATGACGTCGATCTAAAACTGATGTTTTAAATTTAAAAAAATAAAAAAACTATTACAGTAATCAATTTGTAACAACTGCAGTTAACGTTTTGACACAGCTTTCAATAAACATCTTTATTTCTGAGACTCATGTGTACAGAGGAGCCTATATTACTGATGTGTTGCTAAATTACAGGAATCATGTTATTAGGGACAGTAATCAAGGTTTCTTTCATTTGGCTAAGCAGTTTAACTACAACACACGAAGCTTAGATGCCCCAAAAGAACAGTACAGCTGGATGTCATCAGCATAGAAATAATAGACATTATTATTGCACCTTATAGTTTGTCCCTGTAGACGATATAACAAAAATAGACCCCCAACATAGCTTAGAGGAACCTCACAAGAGAAAGCTACCATTTCTGACATATAAGTTGCAGCTGCTATTTATTCCAATGCTTTTCGCTATGTCGAGCAAATAAAATGCATCATTCTCATATTATGTGTGCTAACACTTGCTAACACTGAGCTGAAACAATGAAAACCACAGTCTGAGAGGAAAGTGGAAACATTGTGGTATTAGAGATGATTTGCACTCCAGTCAGTGCTTTAAGGTGAGAGGATAAATTGTAGGATAAAGTTAAAAAACACTTCAGTGTTCTTGTTAATTATGCGCACATAAAGTGTGAACAGTCCTTTGAGTGATTGCGTGGGTGTTTAAATGGCGTAATAGATTTTCTTGCAAGTCAGTTGAATCATTTTTGATCAAATCCAGCTCAGATTGATGTATTTCACATGCACCTCTAGATACAGGTGATTGGAGAGGAACTTCCAAGGTCAGCAACTAGAGTGGTGATGGAAAAGGCCAACTTGTCCACAGGGGAAAGATGATGTGTGTAAATGCGGGCATGTGAAACCTGAGCTGAGAGCCTGTTTTTGCTGCCGTTATCGACTGAGGAGCTATAAGTGGATGAAGGCGGTCTGATCTCATCCTGCTAATGCACAGCAGCTTATAGAGACAAAGATGCCTGTCAGTAGATCAAGAAGATCAAAGAGGCAAGGTTGACGCCAATGAAAGCCCAATATGTAATCCGTGTGTAAACAACAGAAGCACAGCACTTTAATCTAGTTATCAATGTATTCTGATAGTGTACCGTGAGGACGTGCATGCCAAAGTGTTGAGAATTAATACAAAAACAACAGATACTTTCTCATTTAGCTTGTCTGTCAATGGTTAAAGAAAAAATAATTTATTTTAGAGCTAATTGGCTGTACATGCATCCGGCATGTGTCCCTAATGAGCCATTACTGTGATTAAAAAAAGTTTTAATGTACCTTCATTTTTTTTTTTTTTTTGCATCATATGGTCCATAAAATACAAGTTAGGACACAAGTGAAGGTAACGACGTGTAGTGGATTGCATTTTTATGTCTCTTTGTACAAATGACTCATCTAAATTTTTTTTGTCTATTTTTTTCTTCCTGTTGCATTTCAGGTGTGCCGCGTCCTACTTTTCACGTAATTCTCACTGCACTGAAAACAACTCCCCACCCCCTCCTGTAAGTTTCTGCAGGAAAGGAAAATAATACATCTTGTGCTAATTAGCTTGTATTCCCCACATGCGAAACTCTGCGATGCTGTTCGTTGGTTGCAGCCTGAAAATGGTGTAGCCTGCTTCTGATAACAAAAATAATTATCATCCTCTTGATAGAGGCTCAAGCCTTCACATGCACTTATTAATATTATAGAGCAAGACCAGGCTCCTGGTATGACGTAAACATACATTAATGGGTTGTGTGCCATAGCATGTTGGGCCCAGCTGCATTCATTCCACATACTGTAATATATTTTAAGCATTTATTTCTGTTAAATGTGATGGATCAGAAAATTACCATATTTTATAAAATCAATAAAATACACAGTAAACCTCAAGCTCTTTCTTCGGACTCTGGATCCTTGAGTCCCAGATAAAATCCATCTTTTTCTTCCACATTTTTGCTTTCACTCAACTTTCCAATATTATGCTTAAATACAACACACAGCCAGCATTTTTAGCAAATTATTTTTTCTGCCTAACCCTCCTTTGGTGTGTGTTTACAATTATTTAAGTCTAACCTCAAGTGTACAAAAAGGCACAACTATCTTCACATTTTCAGTGTTTATTTAACGATGAAGGCATAATGGAAAAACTGCATGTAGCAAGGGTGTACTGCTGACCAAATGACTAATCATTAGCAAGTGTAGTGAGCTTTAATCAAGCAAGATTATTCACAAGATGAAATTATTTAGAACAGCTGCTATTCTTCCCAGGAGTGGATGTCCCAGCAAAGTCAGTCAGACCCCAAAGTCAGTCCATGCCATAAACTGTATTCCAGATTGCTCAATATCTTATTATTGCTTTAATATCTTGTATTTAATTGCAGACCAAATGTCAAGCTGAGAATTCAGTCTTGTGCCTTCATTCAGGCGTATGTTTTAGGTTTAAATCCTAAATGCTTCACGTTCTTCAGACTAACTGTAAAGAATGAAATCATTCTTTTTCAACCAGTTACCTACCAACCATCTCTTCTACAAACATTCATGAGATCGGCCACATTTGCTTCCCTTTCTTGCAGAGGCAGTATGAATAAAAGAGGAAAATAACATATCAGAGACACATCAGTGACTCTGAGACAGAGAAGTTATTTGGTCAGCAGAGCAGCTGAGAGAGTGTAGAGAGGTATCTGGAGGAGAAAAAGAAGCGGGCAGGTTGTTGTTCTTAACTGAGACAAACTGGAGCTATTACAGGCCCTATTGTTGCCTGGCTGGCCCCTGAAAGAACAGCTTCTCCAAACACTTATTCAGTGAATAGATGTGGCCGGCACTGCTGGCTGTCTTGCCGAATGGCGCAGATCAATCTGACCAGAAAAAGTAGGAGACGGCCCTGCTGGACGCGGAAGCTTTCGTTAGACTTTCTCTTGTAGATAAAAATTTATAAGATTTTCTTTATTTCATCCGTATTCCCATATATACTTATAATGATGATTACTGAGCTCGCAAAACATTCCAGCATACGTTATTTTTAAGGTCAAGAAAGATCTTTTGTTACATCCAACATACAGCGGCTTTTAAGATCTGTACACACCATGAATAAAATCATTTTGAAAACTGTTTCCTCCTTCAATATGACAAATACTGGACAATTCAACAGAAAATCATATCTGTTAAAGAACAAATATGTATGTAAAAAAGCTGCAGCAACCTGGTGACTTGGTAATATCTGCTCACTCTACCTTGCAAGAGTTCTCCAAATCTCTCAGATTGTAAGGACATTTGATGTCCAAAGACCTCTTACGGTGATCCCTGCAACTTTTAGTCCTGGACTTTGGCCAGGCCATTCCAACACTCCAATTTTCTTCTGCTGAAGCGGGATACAGAAAATGTTTTCATAACTTTATCCAAACTTAATTTAAACCTCATTTTCATCTGAAATAAAGTACCTCAGAACACGATGCTGTCACCATGATATTTAAAGAGATTTTATCCAAGCCTGGATGTTTTCTTTGGAAGAATGGGCTTCTCTCATGCATATGCAGAACAAAACATGGGTTTGAACGCACAAGCAGACTAGATGCTCTGCATCTGTTTTGCATTGTAGCTGATTATTTTAAGTTTACTTGCTATATAACACAGTAGTACCACGCTAGAGTTGATGCTTTAAAAAGTCCTATAGTATCGTACTAATATCCTTGTGCTTTACACTTCTTTATAAACACACCTGTGCAACCCTGTGTGTGCTTTCACCTGCAGTCGTTGCACAGCTTCAAAGGTGGCTGATTTAACTAGTGCTATCTCCCACTCCAATAAACAGCATCCATATCGACTTTGAAGTTGCATCAATCTTCCTTTGGCGTCTGTAAAACTTCTCCACCATCCACCTCTCAACCAACCAGCCCATCAAGAGGAAATCAGAGTGCCCTCAGGCATCTGACATGCTGTAAATAGCTCGGTATGGATAAGCCACCGCCCGAATGAGCTGTGAATGGGATGAGTCTATTTGCTGGCTCATAAGATCGCTGGTTTCATATCCCCCACAGACCATATAACACGGACCTCGTAATGGTCCTCTCATTATTTCAAATTCAACTTGCAGGGTTTTTATCACCTCTGCCTTAATTTGTGTGTGCATAATTGAAAGGAAATTAGATTTATAGGAACCCCATGTACAGTAGAGAAACCCTGCAGTCTCTCTGCGTTCCCGTCTCCTCCTCTCACTCTCCTCTGACCTTGTTGGCTCTTTTATTTACTGCACAATGACTGCAATTTCCAGAGTGTAATTAGAGCTGTCATAGCCCGGCCTTTGGTCTCAGTCATTTAGAGGTGAGTACACTATCAGTCCTTTCCCCGCTTTGCCCCTCAAGTCAGAGTTCCCCCACCCACCCGTACCTCCCTCTTGGACCAATGCCCAAAAGCTTCCCTAGTTGAGGTCAAAAGTGGGCCATTTTCTGCACTCATTTTCATTTTAGATGCCTAATTAATCCTTTCCACACATTTTCAGCCGAACACCAACAAATTGCCCCGGTCAGAGCCTGAAGACAAAAGGATTTTGAGTTAATTAAGCATACAGCAGTTCATTTACACGCCGTTCCCTTCCTCGCACAAGCCCACTAACAGCAGCTCTGCACGTTTCAGCAGTGAATGTGCTCTAGAATGCACTATATTAGCTGAAAGCACATTCAGCTAAAGTAGATTTGGGAGAAGAGGTTTGTTTTGAATATTCATGAATAATCTGTGGGAAAAATGGGTTTGTAAAAAATCTTCTCCGAAAGTGTCACCTGGACTACGTTTTCTCACCAACTGGGATTAAAAAACAGCAGTTTATTTTACAATTCTGCTTGTTTTCTAATTATTTATAGTGTATGGCAAAAATCCCGCTAGTTCAAGCAAGCTTGACTTCTGCTTCCAATGAACAGGGTTAAAAACATCTCAGAAATGATCAGAACCTATGACCCTATGGTCTATTTGAAATCGAGCCATTTTGATTAAA
Organism: Crenichthys baileyi; assembly: GCA_036173005.1. NCBI lineage: Eukaryota > Metazoa > Chordata > Actinopteri > Cyprinodontiformes > Goodeidae > Crenichthys > Crenichthys baileyi. The sequence continues at coordinate 237,836 of JAHHUM010001534.1, read as the reverse complement.
GTTTTCCTTTTGTCATGCCCAAACTGGCCCCCAAAATGTTTTCAAACAATCTCTGAAATCAGCCCTTCAGTCATTATAAGTCAGCAGCTATAAAATATATAGTATTAGTTTTAAAGCTAAAAAGGTGATTTTTATGATTTTTTTGATATGTATTAGATGGCAGATGAATTAAAAATACCATTTATGAGTTGATGCGCGACAACAACTGGCAATAATGTTCGCCCCCTATTCTTATCAGAATTGTTTTAAGTGTTTTTGTACCTGAGCAGTCTATATAAGGTCATGATACAGGATCCAAATCAGAATTAATTACGGTCTTTGACTAGACCAGTCCAAAACCTTAATTTTGTTTTATTTTGAGCCAATCAGAGGTGGACCTCGCCACCACTAAGTCTTTTATGGACGGGATTTCTAGGCGCAGCCAATGGCCGGAGGGGGTCTGGTTTTGGGACCAGTGGATTTCGTCTCTTCTTTTTACAGATGACGTGGTCCTGCTGGCCCCCTCTAGCCAAGACCTACAGCATGCACTGGGGTGGTTCGCAGCCGAGTGTGAAGCAGCTGGGATGTGGATCAGCTCCTCCAAGTCTGAGGCCATGGTTCTCGACCGCAAAAGGGTGGCTTGTCCTCTTCTACTTATATACTTGGACAAATAATAAAGCTGTAGTCATTCACATTTTTCTTCTATTCTTGTCAAAAACAGGTGTTCAATTCGAACTGAACCCACAGCTTGAGGTACAAAACTGTGGAATTTGATTCAAATATATTTCAAATCTGTCCATCCCTACATCCATCTACCCATTCAACTTTCTGTTTTCCTAGTTGTGTTTTTTATATGTGCATTATTTAAAGGCTGACCGCCCTTAAAATACAATTAAATCCAGTCATAAATTCAAATTATAAAAAAAAATAAGTTTAAAAGCACTGACAAACTGGTATGACAAGCTTGACGCCCTCTATCTCATGTTAACAAATCTTAAGTTGACAAAAATCTCAGTCCAGTAAATTAAAGGCTTATCTGCTGTTATTTTAGCAGTATCTACGTATACAATGTTTAGAGAACTCAAATTATTGTGTTACAGCCTGCACACACAGCGCAGACAGCAAGATCCTGTCCTTAAGAGGATATGTTGAGCATTTGTTTGCTGCGCAAGGCAGCCAATCGGTCACAAATGATCAATTCTGTCGTTTCAAGAAGTCAGTCAAAGTTTCTTAAAGATCGGTTAAGTTCTGAAGTCACGGAAAACCTTATTATCACTTAAATACAGGGGTTGGACAATGAAACTGAAACACCTGTCATTTTAGTGTGGGAGGTTTCATGGCTAAATTGGACCAGCCTGGTAGACCAGTCTCATTGATTGCACATTGCCCCCAGTAAGAGCAGAGTGTGAAGGTTCAATTAGCAGGGTAAGCGCCACAGTTTTTGCTCAAAAAATTGAAATGCACACAACATTATGGGTGACATACCAGACTTCAAAAGAGGACAAATTGTCGGTGCACCGTCTTGCTGGCGCATCTGTGACCAAGACAGCAAGTCTTTGTGATGTATCAAGGGGCCACGGTATCCAGTTAAGGTCAGCATACCACCAAGCAGGACGAACCACATCCAACAGGACTAACTATAGACGCAAGAGGAAGCTGTCTGAAAGGGATGTTCGGGGGCTAACCCGGATTGTATCCAAAAAAACATAAAACCACGGCTGCCCAATCACGGCAAAATTAAATGTGCACCTCAACTCTCCTGTTTCCACTAGAACTGTCCGTCGGGAGCTCCACAGGGTCAATATACACTGCCGGGCTGCTAGAGCCAAACCTTCTGGTCAATCATGCCAATGACCAAACGTCGGTTTCAATGGTGCAAGGAGCGCAAATCTTGGGCTGTGGACAATGTGAAAAACATGTATTGTTCTTCTGATGAGTCCACCTTTACTGTTTTACCCACATCCGGGAGAGTTACGGTGTGGAAGAAGCCCCAAGAAGCGTCCCACCCAGACTGATGCATGCCCAGAGTGAAGCATGGGGTGGATCACGTGATGGTTTTGGCTGCCATATCATGGCATTCCCTTTAGCCAATACATTGTGCTAGAGGGCGGGTCACTGCCAAGGACTACGAACCATTCTTGAGGACCATGTGCATACCAATGTTCGAACATTGTAGCCTGAAGGCGTGACCGTGTATCAGGATGACCATGCACCAAATACACACAGCTAAGACTGTTGAAAGGATTAGTTTGATGAACATGAAAGTGAAGTTGAACATCTCCCATGGCCTGAATAGTCACCAGATCTAAATATTATTGAGCATCTTTGGGGTTTTTTGGAAGAGCGAGTCAGGAAACGTTGTTCCTCTCCACAGTATAAAGTAGTGACCTGGCACTATCCTGCAAGAAGAATGGCTTTTAAAATTCCCTTCTGACCACTGTTGCAGGACTTGTATATTTCATTCCGAGCACGAAGAACAATTGACGCTGTATTGGCCGCAAAAGGAGGCCCTACACCATACTAATAAATTATTGTGGTCTAAAACCAGGTGTTTCAGTTTCATTGTCCAACCCCTGTATATAAGCTCCTTTAAAGCTGTTCCTGCATGTTACTCTGCCGTGAGATAGGGCTGACTGAGAGACCTGCCAAACAGGTCACATCTGCAGGTTCTCGGTTAACAACTACTGACAACATAAGATTGGAACATTGAAGGTGCGTTGTGGCCTTATAACACCTGACAATGTCAGTTATAAAGAAAATCGGTATCGGCCAAAATCGGAAGTGGCAGGTCAGGCTTTTTAAAGATCGGTGATCGGTCAGAAAACTGCAATCGGTGCACCCTAGTCAAACAAGGTAAACATGGTAAAAAGCTGTATTTGCTAGGCTGCAAGAATTAGGGTTTTGCAGGATATTGTACTGATGAGCAACCTCTGGAGATGTGTTCTCTCATGTTATTAATATCATTGAAGACTTTTGTTTCATTGCTGCCTGGCAGCAATTAAACAGATATATTAGTGTCTCAGTCTGATACATGTGGGACGGACAAAAACAAAAAAAAAAGAATATTTTCTTTTTTTGTTGGCCCAAGGAAAAAAATCAGTGACTGAGTTTTGCTTTGAAACAAAAGCACATCCCTCTGGTGGTCTCACGGTCACCATAGCAACAAGATGTGACCGGTCGCAATAGGCATGAGACTGCTTTAGCTCTGGGCAGAAGCATGCACCAGTATGCCGAGAAGATGCTGTACATTTTTCTGGAATTAGATAAAACAAGCAAAGCCACTTATTTACTAATTGGAGCAGAGTTACATTAAGAAGAGAGTGGGGTCAAGCGATGGATGGAGGAGGCACAAGAGGGTGAAAACGAGCCTAGTTCTTCCTCTCTGACTCCCACCGCCCATCTTGTATCTGTCAGCAGGAAGTAAGGTGTGTGTGCCAGTGCAACGAGGAAGCTTATCTTTATCACCTGTCACTCTGATACTGGGTGCTGAGCCCCAAATATTTCTGCTTCCCCTCCTGTAGCTCCATCCATCGCTGTCCTATAGAAAGTAAATACAGGGTTCTACCTGTGTGGTCTTAAAGGTATCTACAGTGTTGTGAAGATTAGTGGGTAAGTTAACAGGTTAATCAAAGCTGGCAAAAATGATGTGCATGGATAGATGGTTCATCACCTTCTATAAACGCATCAGTGAAAAGTACAGATTTGTTTGCTGTTTTGTTACTCTTGCATGCACTTACACTTACAGCACAGCTTCCGAAAACATCCACCATTATTTTATTAGTCCAAAGGCTTTATATATATATATATATATATATATACAGCAAAGGTCGCCAGGTCCGGGTCTCGAACACGGGACAGCCGCTTTGAGGACTATAGCCTCTTCACATGGTTGCGAACTTAACCCCTACACCACCAGCGCCGCACCCCAGTCCAAAGGCTTTTTGTATCATAACCCTAACATTCCCAACATTGCCATTTTTGCACAGTCTCTCTTGGATTGCTGAATCTTGAACAATGAAATCAGGCCTGCTGGGCCTTAGATGTTGTTCTGGTCCAGTTCTTTAATTATCAGGGATAACCAGATACCTGTAATAGCTCCTTAATCACATTGTCCAGGAACAAGAGGTTAAATACAGATGTACTGAGTCAGGAGGACTTTCTACAGACAAGAAAATCAGACAAAGTACGCATAGGTAAAGGCAGCGGTAGCTCTTTCAGCCTCTTCTTCCAGGAATGAGAAACAGAGATAGACAGAATCATGGGCAGAAAAAGACAAACTGGTTCATTTATTTAATGTCGATCAACTCCACTAGGTGACACATTTTTACCACCAAAGTCTGACAGCAAAAACTGTTAAGATGGAAAATAAGTGAAAGTTTTATGCATTTGCAATCACTTATCTACAAAGTTGTCCAGAAGATGACACCAATTTGTTTAAGAAAAGTAGATATGTCATCTGCGACGTTGACTTGAATAGCATGGGACAGACAGATCTTATTATCGTTTATATGATTAAACAGATTAAAGATGTTTTAATCTAAGTCAGCCCCTACTTGTCAATAAAAGGGCAGCTGCTTCCACCTCTGTGACTCTTTTTACATTGTTTTTGCCCTCCTGCCTCCTGTTGTAACCCTGCACTGCTAAAATCCAATAGTTACAACAAACCGTGGGTCCAGACAAACAGACCACACACTGCAGACCCACACTGACTGCCATACAAGCTAAATTGAATATTGATTGTTGGTAAGCACGCCGGCACTATATGAAATACTGTTAAAGAGACAAACTGCACTGTGTTTGATGATCACCTTCAGCCCATCCACACACCATCCCTGTTCAGATCACACGTGGAGTCCATCAGGGCCGCAGCAATCAGATCATGATCACATTACCAGGCGGGTCCATTTCTAACAAACCAAATCATCCCCATTAGTGCTTGATAGCAAAATTGAGGTCATCTTTTTGAAAATCTATCATCTTTACTGCCACATCAAAGCGAAGATATTGTATAGCTCGTGATTGCAGTTTGGGAAATATAGCAGGGAGCAGTTAATGAAGCACATTACAAACGAGAGATGACATGGATTTTGAGGGCTTGAAATTGGCACCACAGATGCTCATCAAGCAATCAGCACTATTTGGATGTAATTTTATGGTAATCCTTTCATTTTTCTGAGCCATTTTGTTCATTTCATGGACGGTAGATGTGACTGAAGAGAGATGGGGGGGGGGGGGATGGCACATGGCACTCGATAAACAGACGCTCCAGATTCAAATGAAAGCAACACATCACGCTCGGAAATTATACTCTGAGCTGTTTAGAGCGTAACTGTGTGCCGCACATGAAGAAGTACACGGGTTTCATTTTCTAGATGCTGCAGTTGTAGCTTGATGGAACAGAGAAGAATAAAGAGCACGGCAATATTCCTTCAGCCTATAAGTTGTAAGAAATCAGAACTGAAGCATGTTTAAATGAGGCTGCACCACCACCGCTAACACTTGGGCTGATTTTGAAGAGGCTGCATTAGCCTTATGAGTGGAAAAACAACAACACAATAAGCACTTACAATCTGTACTGAAAAAAAAAAAAAATCAAATCTTTACTGGTCAATTTTAAGCTGCTGTTGACAGTTATTGAAGTAAAGTTTCTGAATTATTAACGGCAATCTTGAACACCTGAAATCTGCAACATAAAAACTTGCGAGCAAACCGAATCACTAAACTCACATGCATGCTAATTTTAGCATAAGATTATTTACTAAAATTTACAGCTGTTTTTTGTTTCAACAGGCAAATACCTGCTAGTTCCGACTAATTACTCCTACGAGCGGCTGATGTGGGTCAGTTTGTTGATGTCAACTAATACCTGAGCTAAAGGCTGCATTAATTAAGCACTAGCTAGCTTGTACAGTTAGCATGTGAAGGTCTGATTCCCGTTTCACGCAAGTAGCATCTAAGGGATAGTTTTTTTTGGCTGTTCATTATAAGTAGTATTTCAAAACTTATTTTTTGGCTATTGTGTCACATCCAAATCAAGTTGAAAATTTTAAAGTCAAATTAAAAAATGAAAAGTACCTCCTATAGCTAAATTCTGTCATAAAATCCATTTCACATTTTGTGAGTCACTCAAAACTAGTCATTTATTTCTAATCAGTCCCATTTATTCCATTTTACTACCTTAAACACCAGCCTAATGTGTCTACATATATTATTCCCCAACAAAAGTGTTAGAGATTTCTGTTTCTGGACTTATTGAAAGAATTTCCAATGACCACTTATAAAATTAATGAAGATGCAGTGTTGCAAAGTAAGCAGCTGTTGACGCTGTTGCATAATTGACAGTTTCATGTAGTTGTATTGGCCGCTGTTGAAAAATACCGTGGATGAGACAAGTCATTAAAAGATACGTTGAATTTCCATACAGCTACAAGCTAACTTTTTTCTGTCAACGAAGAATGTGAGAGATTGTGCCTAATGTCCCAAAGGGATCAAGTAGGAGCAGTTTGCCGCATTGTTGGCGGTCAGTTCATGGAGGGGGAAACGTAACCTGTTTGGACCACAGCTGACAAGGACTGCTGCATTAAGATTAGCCAGCTGTGGGTGATTTAGGGTGGTGGAGGGGCCCACTGCAGCTATTCATTGAAGAGAAAGTAGGATATTTGCTTTTCACTTTAAGTCTCTAACAAAAAAAGATGATTTTGCTGGATTTGTCAGTAGTGACTTTTTGGGAAAAGAATTGCAAAAGAAGTATGAAAAGTTGATAAAAATACTGACAATATGGCTGAGGTGGTAAGACTGCAGGGATGCTCTGCATTGGTGGGGCATAGTGAAATTAAACCAGGTTGATAATGGTGGATGGATTGATTGTTATCAGCTTTTGTTTTTGTTGGAGTCCAAAAAGTGAATTTTAGTGATGACAGACGTTTTTTTTATATGATTTATTAGATATTATTGTTTTATTTTATTTACTTATTTGTAGATACAATAGTATAATTACTTAGTATGATTAATGGCTGATATAAAAATGTTCTTTAGTTTTACTGTCCAATCAATTTGACTAATCCGAGACTTGTGGGTCTCTTTTGATTTTTTCCATTTTTATGAATTCAGTCTGTTTGTAATTAATTCATCAAAAGAAATGGAAAACTGCTGATTTTATCAGCCATAACCTGAAAGAAGACACAAAACATCAAAATCTAATTATAATTTTCTAATTATCTATGTAATATTAATGATCTTCTTACAAGCAAAGCTGTTATAATTTTTCTTTTAAAGCATTGGTTTGATCCAATTTAATTATTGTTTACTTGAAAGAGCACAGTCTGAAAAACCAATTTTCCCAAAGACTAGTTCACATTTTTCATCACCTCAAGAAAAAAAGAGAAAAAACAGATACATTTAAGGATTTTTAAAATTGTTTTTAAAAGAAAATTTGACACATTCTAGCTATGATCTTCTTAAGGGAACAGCAGCTTTGAAATTGTAATATCCTTAAAGGGGGATGCAAACTTAAAGGTTTATTATCCAATAATGGAAGCAAACTGTTGACAAGAATCCTTTTAATATTAAAGATCTGAACTCCGTAGGAGTTAGAGATAACTAATAAAGAAACATGGTGTTGGTCTGGGACTGTTAATAGGAACTCCAGACAATAAATAAACTCAGAATAATACCTGACTTAAAATATGAGCATCATTTGTTCTTTAATAGTATAATAACTGCACTTTATTAGGAAGAAAAATAGCATTTAAATGCAGCCCTCCTCCCATAATTGCCCAATTATGTGTCGAGAACAAAAGGCCTTTAGCGTTTCACTTTCTTTCTCCTGCGGAGTACTTGTAAGCAGAAATGCATTTAAATAAAAATGCAAAAGTACATACTGAATAAATGAATTGCTTTACCTGTGAGCACTGTAGCAAATGTCAGCTACTGTAAAATATGACCCTGTTCATAAACCAGTCTCGCAATCAGCCTCATAATCTATCAAAATCCCATCTGAAGCACGAATGCTTTACCTCTCCTTTGAGTTAACAATTGAAATTAAAATAAAATGAGATTTCTTTATTGCTCGGGATTAGTAAAGAGAAAATACATTAACAGAGTAATTGCCAATCTAAGTAAAGATTATAGGAAAAAGAGGTCTAATATGAAGCAATAAAAAATAATTTTGTCTTCTTTCTGTCCTAGATGAAGCCAGTGCTACTGTTTACTGTCTACTTTGCCTTTCACATAGAAAGTACTCCTAGAATAGCGCTTCTGGTTCTGTTTGCAGCTCACACTGAGCCCGGTTCTGGTTCTGCTGGAGGTTTCTTCCTACTAAAGAGAAGTTTTTCCTTTCCACTGTTTGTTTTTATAATAGAATACATGGAATTCCTTTGTATGTACAGCATATTTTGTAGTTTAATTCATTTAATTAGAAAACTTATATAAAATTGTTTATTTTTGTCATTTTGTAAGCATCTGCACTTTTCATTCAAAAATAATCATAATATTCAGGTTTTGAAAAGACCTAAACCCATCAGGAAGATCTTTCAAATCTCTCAACCTAGTCCTGCTACTCCTGGGTCTTCACAAAGCTCATAAATAAAGATTGCTATTTAAACAGTTTAATTAAATACGTTAGGGATCTGGTCTGTTATCCCCTAAGGTTAGCATATCCCATGACGGTGAAATTATTTAGAACGTTGCCACATAGTGGGGCATTTTTCACCCTCAGTTTGTTTGCCTGACAATGACAACAAACAAATCCAGAAACAGTTGTTTTTTCAAAGTCGATGTCCATGGGCAATTTGCAGCTTGCTTTTGAAACAAATTGCTGATCTTAAAAAAATGCTTCATATACAAGGACTTTGAAGTACAAATGGTTATCAGGTTTTTCCAGCTGTTTAAAATACACCCTGTCCTGTGTTTGTGTGTGTTTTTTTTCATTTATCTTTTTGCTTTTTCTTAATGCAAATCACATTCATTGTAATTCAACACATGACCAAAGTGCTTTTACCCGAGAAAAATGTGACTTTATTACCTAAACAAAGTCAAGAACTTGCACAGGTTTGATATGTTCAACTGTAGTTTTCTTGTTAGTGAACAAACGTCATCATGAAGATCAAGAAACACATCAGACAGGTCACGGAGAAAGCTGTGGAGACATTTAAAGGAGGGATAGGCTAGAAAACAACATCCCAAGCTTTACAAATCTCACAGAGCTCTGTTCAATTCATCATCTGAACATGGAGAAATGGACCAACTGCAGACCTACCAAGACATGGTAAACTAACATACTGGACGAAGACGAAGGAAAATCTGTCGACAGCACAACTGTTAGGTATGCTTCCACAGATCTGGCCTTAATGGAAAAGTGGCCAGAAGAAGGCCGTTGTTGAGAGGAAGTCCTGTTTGTAGTTTGCAACACGCCATGTAGGGGACATGTGGAAGAAGGTGCTCTGCTCAGAGATGCGACCAAAATGACATGTTTTAGTCTAAATGCAACACAGAATAAACCCTAAACACATCATTCCTATGTTAAAACAAGGTGGTGGCAGCAAAGGCAGGCTTTTCTCCAGCAGGTACAGTAGAGCCATTTACGGGAAGATGGAATAAAACCTGTTAGAAGCTACAAAAAAGGTTGAGATGAGGCCTGAGGTTTACAGACATCAGTGCAGATCAATGCATATTCATGTGTTAGAATGGCCCAATCAAAGTCCAGACCTTGACATGTGATATTCATCGTGGTGTTGTATCCAGTCTGACTGATATTTAAGTATAGTTTTCACTTTTGGTGCAGAGCTGGTAAGTACATACCTTAAATTACTTGGAGTGAACTGCAGAAAAGGGGGTTTACAAGGTATGAATTCATGGGGGGGATACAGATTCATGCTATACTTTTCAGATTTGTATTTGTTAAAAAACATTTGAAACCATCTATCCTTTTCCTTCTGTTTCACAGCTGTGCACTACTTGTTGTTAGTCAATCACATAAATCCCAATAAATAAATAAATAAAAAACAACTTACAAGTTTGTGGTTGAAACATGAAAAAATGTGTGAGAAGTCCAAGAGGTGTGAAATCGTAGCTTCACTGAGAAACGTTTAATTTAAAGAAAAGCATGCTCAGGTTTAAAATATGGTTTTCTCCATGATGAACGTTGCACTTTTCATCCTATTACCTGAAAGCAGCCACTAAGACAGATTGTGACATTTTTCTCTGGGTTGCAAACCCAGCATGGGTGAGGAAGCTATTTCGGCTTCAGAAAAGATAAGTATGAGTGGGTTTGCTGGCACCTCATCCTTGTAATAAATGTAAAATGGATGTTAAAGAGGAGATGGCAGAGATATTTCCAGGTTAGATTACCGGCTGCTTTTAGATTGTTTCAATTAACACCTCCATGGATGGAATCACTCAGAGACTCGACCCTGCTCCCCCACACCGTCCCGGTGTTATGCAAACACAGAACCACTGCCAGAGGGACTCATTATGGTCATTCTTAATCCATTTGCAACATCCCAGGACATGAAAGGGGAGCGCGTCCGAAGTTGATGCATTTTAATTAAACGGGTTTACTTGATTGCTATCTGAAAGCATTATCGGAGAAGCGAGCATATGTGTGGCGCATTTGGAGATGCCGTGATCACACTCTCTTCTCAGCTCCTGCTAACTGTCCCCACTTTAAGGAATGAGTTAATCTTGTTTAACACTTTCATGCCTAACAGGCAGAAGTGGAGTTTTTACGCTGATTTCAGGATCCAGGATTAGATGCAGGGTGATAGACAATGGATGCATCTAAGCTGGAGGTATGCACACATAAACTAATTTCCAGTTTAGCAGAAGTTAGCTGCTTAAACTCAGACCAGAAGAACCACAAACAAACAATACGTTTTTATTTTGTTTTTATCTTTTTTAAGGTCACATTTTTATCACTTTTAGATAGTTTCAGCATTTTATAAAATAAATGCATAAATACCTCCCTTACTGGTAATAGGTTTTTGTACTTTACCTCCATTTTTGTGTGCCTGTATAAGCAAGAGATTCCTCCACTGCGTTCTACATTTTGTAGATCGCAGCCTATTCTTTATTTAGTGTGGGGAATTTGATTCCCATGTCAAGAAACCATTTCCTACAAAATCACGTGTTATCAGTTATCAGTTATCCATTTCTGTAACAGTCATGAGATGCTATGTACATGCCAACTGATTGTTCAGGAGACAATCCAGGAAAATGCCTTTCACTTCCTACCATCCAAACGTAAATGAGACTTTACCAGGTCGGATTAAAATGTCGTTTTTTGCATCAAACGCTCAAAAGATTAAACATGTCGAAAAGCACGGCATAGTCACTGTTAAGGATGGTGGAGGAGTTGTGATGCCTTTGGCCTGTTTCTCTTGCAAATTCCCTAAGACAACCTTGTTTGAAGTGCTTGGCATCATGAAGGCTTTAAAACCTCAGAGTAAATTTAATCAAACGCCAGAACTGACCAGATGTAAAACAGGATAATTGTGTGGAAGAACTGTTGGGCACGGTGGAGGATCAATGATGCTATGGGTGTCTTTCTCTTTCAACAGGCCTGCATCAGCATAGTGTTATAAACCCATTGAAATATAAGATTTTAAACAAAATTCCATAGCCTCTGCCAGAAAGCAGAAAATTGAACATCATGTGCTCTTTAAACAGGAAAATGCTCCAGTGCTTAAGGCCAAATCAACAAAAATATCTCACTAAAGACAAAATGATCCTTCTTGTATTTCGTCTTCTGATTTTCTTTGAAAGTAAGATTTGTTCCCTCAGATAAATAGAAACGTAAAATACAAGTTGGATTTTCCTTCATAAAATATTAATTTAATTTGATGCCTTGTATACATATTTACCAGTGCTGCCAATAAATATGAAGGCTGCTGTAGTTCCCTTTCTTTTATTTATGTTCAGCAAACATTTAAATGTGTTTGTGTTTGCCTGAATGAATGACTGTTTGATAGATATTTATAGCAGCCTGTTGAAATACAGCTTACATGATGAGAAAGCTATTTGGGCTTTGAAAAGTGCTGCGATATACAGCTCTTAAAAGTTCTTCTCATTTATTAGGTCATATCTTGTCACGTTGCCAGTGAAATCATATTTATTATAACTTTAAATTAATTGTTTAACTTGACTGATTTAATATCCCTCTGTTTTATATCTGGATTTTACTGCTTTGCAGTTATGAGTACCTACCTAAACGACAAGGGTGCAGAGTTTAAGAGGTCTGGATACTGCAACTGACTGAACCCTCCTGCATTAAATCATCTCTTCAAAAGCACTGAGGAGAAGCTGGTGGTTGAAGGACAAATTCAATGGCAGCTTTAGAAAGCAGCAGCAGAACACTTGTTCTTATCTTATGAGCAGATGCTAACAAAACTGGAGTTAGTTGTAGTGGAGGACAGTAATAAAAAGCAGCTGAAACCTCATTTGCACTTTTTCCTCGCTTACGGTAGCAATGCATCACAGCTAGATGTAATAGGAAGTTAGAAAAGTGGCAGCTGAACTGCAATTTGACTTTTTTTTTTTTACTGGGTGAAAACCTTTCTGACTTGAGGATATTTGTAGTTGTGGTAGAGAATGTTGATTTTATATTGGTAAGTCGTAATCTGAATGGTAAAACATAGATGACCATATGCTGCTCTAAATGGGGAAACTGTAGAAGATGAGAACTGCAGCCTCATACTAGAAACATTTGCTTTGAAAATATGCTAAAAAGGTTTACATATTTAACATTTACAGGCGGAGCGGACACATCTAGAGCCAAAGAGATTATCAAGGATCATGAACACAGTATGTCATTCACAATGCAAAGACAGAGGCAGACCATCTACTGTTTACTGTAATTTCTCAGCAAACTCAAGCATTAAAGGTGTACTTTCTTTGTGAAAGTATACTATGCTTTGTGCAGTCCTGTTATGAAAGTATATTCACAGCAAAACTATAAATCCATCATGCATCAAGTCATCTAAACTATTAAAAGGACGATAAGCCGAACTCGCATGTTTAAGATTATTTTCATTTAGCTGATGAGGTAACGGGGTTAAAGGCTACTTTACTTTTCATCGCGGGTCAAAACATAAAAGTTATGACTACCGTAACTAGGTGGAGTGCTGATGTTAGCATGGGGGTTTTTAAAGATACTTTTTCGGCACTAGTGGCCTTTATTTTATTTATTTTCTGACAGTAGGCAGACAGCCACTTCGAGGACTGTAGCCTCTGCATATGGTCGCACGCTTAACCCCTACACCATCAGCGCCGCACCCAGCATGGGGTTTTTTTATTAGGTTTTATTTGTCAACAAGAAGATTGGACAAAAGAAAAATGACAGGTCTATTTCATAAATTGTGGAGCACTACTAGTGGATTTAGATATTGTCTCAGGACAGATATAAGTTACAGAACACATGTTTGTGCAGAAATTGAAAATTTCATAGGTGGGACAGAAAATGTCCTACATTCTGTCCTTATTTAATACAAAGCAGAATTCCTAGGACTTCCAAAGTCATTTTGCTGTTTATAATCTATTTTAATTCTGGTAATTGAGAACATGAACATCAAGCAGTGCACCAACCATCCACATGACATTGCCATTTGAAATCTCCCTGGATTCTGACATTGCTAGGTTAGCTTAAAATGTTCTCAGTTTGGGTTAGAAAAGTAGCAATCTGAGGATCTTTTTGCAAAAGGATTGGTTTCCATTTAAATTTTATCTCTTAATTGTAAATCTTTGAGGTTTTTAGGATTAGGATAACTTGGCAATACACAAAACAGCCAATAGAACAAAATCAGTTTCAGTACTAAACCAATAGTAAGATTAAAGATTAAGGTTTAATAGGTTAAAGTGTTGAATTTCCTTTTGTATAGAAAGATAAGACAATTTATTAATAAATGCAATGGGCTAAAAGACATTTTCTGTGTTGGTATGAAGTATGAGGACAATCTTTTGTGGGTAAGCATGCTAGATGAGTTTGAGTAGTGTGAAGAGTAAAATCAGAGTAAAGCTCTGCATGGGTGACCAACTATACTGTTTATTTCCAAATGGAAGTTATTTTTCCCCTTTCGGTGTAAGTAAAACGCTCTATTCTGTGCGGTGAAATGACGTGACGAATAGCACTGTCACATATATAAGACTATGCCAAATTGATTTATCATGCAGTGATAAAAGCTGTGTTTGGGGTAATGTTTGCGTGACTGGTGTGGGCTGCTCAGGCGTTCTTTCAGGACGTTTCATCAGTCCAACTGGCCGCTGAACAGCAGAACACGGCTCATTTGTCTTCACTTTCATCGTGTGAGACCAAACTGGATTACCCTGAAGTTGGCTGATACATTGGGGTATTAATGAAACGGAAGTGAGCGAGGAAGCATCTAACGGCGTTTCAGCTTGCTGCTGTACTGCAGGACTAGCATATAAGCTGTCCTGTGTCAGGTGATGAGGATAGTTTATAATGAAGAACGGGGAGAGTAGGGGTCTGACTGTACAATAACAGAGCTTGTTATAACTATTTTGTCAACTTTGGTTGTGTCATGGACTTTATTATGTGGCTGAAACATTCTCTCATTTATGCTGCAAGGCCATTCTACTTATGGGTACCATTAAGGTAACCTTTAAAATACAGTGGGAAAACTAAGAAGTAATGTTTTTCTCAGTAATGGAGCTTTGACATTTATCCTGGTTGGTTGTATCCACACATACAACCAACACAAAAGTCCTTAAATTAAGAAATATGTTAAGAAGTGGGATGACAGAAGGAAAAGAAGCATTGCATAGACTTAATTAAATGTATTAAGCACATATTAGAAAAAAACCTGTTTTAATAATGGGCTTCAAGATGCCTCCTGTATGTGGAAACAATTCGTGTGATTTTTTACACAGTCTTCTACACCCGAGATCTCCAACCCCAGTTCTTGAAACCTATTGTCTGCAACTTTAGATACATTCCTTTTCCAACACACATTAATCAAATAAATTGCTGATTACAGGAACTCTACAGAGCTTGGTGAGGAGGTAAAAAAGCCATTCAATTCAGAGGTGGGAGTGGCAATGCATCTAAAATTTGGACTGTTGCTTTTTATGGACTGGATTTGAAGACCCCTCCTCTAAATGGTAAATGACCTGTACTTGTATAGCAATTCATCAAGTCCGAGGACCCCAAAGCGCATTACACTATAATCAGTCATCCACCCATTCACACACACATTCACACACTGACAGTGGTAAACTACATTGTAGCCACAGCTACCCCGGGGCAAACTGACAGAAGTGAGGCTGTCATACAATCGGCGCCACCGAACCCTCTGACCACCATCAGCAGGCAAGGTGGGTGAAGTGTCTTGCCCAACGACACAGTGACTGAGATGGACAGAGTGGGGGTTTGAACTCGCCGGTTACAGGACAAAAATTTACTGTCACCCCTGACTACACGTACTCTCTTTAAAACTCACAGGTTGTTGGGGAGCTCCTGTGTGCTCCAAGAGTCCTATTCATGGATTTACATTGAATCAAGTTTGGGTGATTGACTTGGCCATTTAAGCAGCTTTATTTTCTTTCTCTGAAACCAGTTGGGAGTTTTCTTGGCTCTGTGTTTGGTCCAAGGTATTGCTAATAGGTACTCTGATTTAATCTTTAGATTTCTATCATTATTAACCTTCGTCTAGTTGTGTAGGCTTGCAGTACTATATACTGAATAAAAGCTCCAGACTGTGATACTCCTACCCCCTAATTTAACCATGGGTATGGTATATTTTAGTTGATGTCCGCCTCGAAACATGCTGTGACATCCAGAGATTATTTTATAAAACAAAAGCTCTGCAGCCAACTTTAAATCATCTTCATGCTTTTTCTTCAGCAGTGGAAGCTTGCGCAGTGAAATTGCATAGAGGCCATTGCAGTTCAGTGCATTCCTTATTGTTTTTAAGGGAAAGTTGTACCTGACCTGGTGATTCCTGGTCTTTCTGAATCTCCCTGTGATTATTCCTTGTGTCTTGATTATTGTTTTGTGTCCTCTGCTGGACGTCCTGTGAGCAGGACCTAGTTGGAGCTGGTTCATGATGAAATTATGTTCTTTCCACTTGCAGAGGGTTATGGTTCCATCTTTACTCAGTGGAAGATTAGAAACACATCTGTAGTCTATGCTATTGGTATGTTTTACATACCAATAGCTCATGAGATTGTAGTTGTTTGATACCTTGGTAGTGCAAAACCTTTTTACTGGCCATCAGTTAGGACTAAACCAGCTGCTTTTAATTTGCACTGATAGGAATCTTCAATTTCTATACCTTTTTAACTTCCCGTTTTTAATACCTGGTCTCTCTGTCATTCCAATTATGACACATAATTTATGAGCTTCATTTTTCAGATTTCTTTCTATGTGCAAATTACGTAGGTTTTTACCAACATCTGATGTGAATTTCATGTCAAAAGTCCTATTAGAAATATATATACAGAGAAAAATAAAATGTTCAGTAACTATTTATTCCATTATATCACCAATAAACCACATGTATCGTCTTTCTGTTTTAACGATGCTCATGATGGGACCTATTGTGCTAAACTCCAGGTGAAAGAAACTCTTTGCAGAAAGACCATCCTGAAATTGGCAAAACATCCCCTTTAACTCCAAGTCACAGACAGCAGCCCTTCCTTCATAACAAAGCTTGTGCTTTAGGTCAGAAACGGATCATACTTTTATCCTGGACCATCAAACGTTCTATTGATTGCTTGTGACGCTTTGGTCTCTTCTTTTTCCTTCTTTCACTTTCCTTTTTTATCCCAGCCGTGACAGCTAAAGGCTGTCAGGAATCAGGGGGGCCTGCGGAGGTGACTAACGCACAAGCACATCAAAGCCTCATCATCAAAGAGCGCCATCTGTCCTGCTCAGTCGGGCCTCTGCTGTCACCCACTCTAGGCTGTACACGTACAGTAGCAACATTACGCAACACAGGCGAATTATGGGTTCACACCTAATTAGAAGTTAAAGGAGCTTAAAAAATCCTGTTTCTGTTGCCGGTGCTTATTGTTATAAACATCCTTCACTTATTCATCTAGTATATTTTAAAGAGAAATTCAGAGTTTTACATTGTTTTTGATAATGATCTATAACTAGTCAGTTTTGCTTAAATTTTAAAGGCAGATATTTATTTTGTTTACTGTGAATCTCCAACGTCCAAGTTAAAGTTCACACACTGTGTCTGCAGAGAACTGCTAAATATTCTGTGAAGCATTGTGTGTTCTTATCAGCAGCAGATATCGAGTACAATTATGCAGTAGTGCCTGAATTACGGCACTGATATAAAGTTTACATATAAAATAAGACGGTTTTAAGACTTAGGGATGACATTCAGCTGAACTTTCAGAAAGGCAACTTGTAAGGAGTGATAAACCTCAGCAAATTGAACTTTTTATTCAAATTTCTTCCAAACGTTTGTGAAGTTTTCAGGTTTCAAGAGTTTAAAGGTCACCTACCTGTGGGACTTTAGTGTGGACATATCAGGAAGCACCAAGCCTATGGTCACACATGTTTAAACTGATTTTAGGTCTGGACTTTGACTGGGCCATTCCAACTCAATAGTATCTTTGAAGGGGGTGCCACCATGTTGTACAGTGGGGATGGTGCATTCAGGGTGACAGGCAGACACACAGTGTTCATTCAGATAATAGAGGCCACATTTGTCTTTGGACCTTCCACAAACAATTTAGGCTAAAGATGATAAAGAACCAACTAATGTTTTTAAATTTAGATATTATAACCACTAATAAAACAAGAGCTTAAAAGTTCTAAATCATCTTTTCCTTAAGTTAATGTAACATTTGTGGTTCTAAATCAGTTTTAATTAGCTAAAAATGTCTCTTGTAAAGGTTGCAGACCCCTGGTTTAGTTGGACGTCCATGTCTTGGTAGTTCTGCAGTTGTTCCATCCTCTCTCTATGTTCAGATGATGGGTTGAACAGAGCTCTGTAAGACGTTCAAAGCTTGGGATATTGTTTTGTAACCTCGCCCTACTTTAAACTTCTCCACAACTTTCTCCCTGACCTGTCTGCTGTGATCCTGCCTCAGATTATCTTTTCTTCAGTTTTAATTATTTAGGTATAATATTTATATTGTTAAAATGCACAATAAATATCCATATGTCCAAATGTGTTGTTTTCAGGAAAACCCTGCAGAAGACACCTTAGCATTTGCACCTATTTTCTGTCACGGATTGTTTTGAACTTTAATATTACAGGATATACATCACATTAAAGGTGGAATAAAGTTCTGAGATGATTTATTTTGGTCATCCTGGTTTTACACCACGAAACCTGCCACAATAGCAGGGGTTGTGGACTTTTTAGGTCCACTGCAATGCAGCTCAATTCAAACTTTTAAATATGGAAAGACCCAGCAATAGTGAGCTGTTAATTAGAAAAAGGGGCTTTGGTCTTGATGTTTCACATGGTTAGCATATAAAGAAAGTTCAACATCAAGGGAGAAGAGTTCATAATCAATATTTAATGCTAACAAATGAAGGTTCAGGGATTGTGCTGGTTTTATGGGGATTAGTTTGGAGAAACACTCAGTCCTTGTTTTCCTGCGTACAGCCAATGTTCTAAAGGTTTTTGTTTTCTCACAGTTGAGTTAATTATATCTTTGTTTGTCCAAAAAAACACACCAGCAGCTTACATGTTTGGGTGGGAGTTTAGTAGAAAGATGCTGGTACCAAAGAAAGTATACCCCGGCAGTGCAGGTATCCTGTCTGGTTGCTGGTGGGATGCAGTGCCATAAATCAGAGGTAATTGACAGCCTGACTTTGATGTTTTTGGCTGGAAACCTGGTATAATTGATATTACAGGTACTCATAATGTGTTTTTTTTTAATAACTAGTCAAATCTTTGTAGTAGGCTTGTGTCTTCTCTCAAACATGGATTGCAGCTGCAACTACACAGTGATATCCACAAAAGGCCAAACAACCGGTTTTGTCTGTGCACATGATTAAGAAGCAAGCAGCAAACTGAAACTACTGTACTTTTTATGTCTTTAACAAACTGTTTGGACTTAGAAAACGTGGTTTTTGAATCTATTTTCCAAGCTCTGGAGAAACACCTGTGGAGTTATTGTCATAATAATAGGTCCGATCCTGTGAAAATAGACATTTATCAGCCGTTTGAGGACAATTTATTTCCAGCCTGGCAGGTGTTCTCCCTGACAATGCAACAGAGGAATACTGTTCAACAATTATTTACCAGGTAAACTGTTTAAAGGCCATCGTAGGTTTGGTTCACAACTGTTACCTGTGGAAAACAAATGACAACTACAGTTTACCCAGCTGCGGAAACAAAAACTATGAATCTTCAGCCTGGGAGGAGAACCTAAAGAGCTAACATTACCTTAGCTGAACTGTAACCTTAGGCTAAAGTAAGAAAAGTTAGAGTTCACCCTCAGAGACTTTGCAAACTATAATAAGGCAAAAATCTTAGTTTATTTATCTACATATGTTTTCCAAGGAGGATCATGTTCCTGTTATAAAGGCAGTAGTAGTTTTAATAACCTTAATGTAAACGTATAAATACACATGACAGTGAATAGATGACTGTTTAGCTCTTTTAGGAGCCTTAATTAATTGCAGGGGTCAAAATGAATGCAAAGTCAACGAGACACTGGTTTTGAAACTAATAGGGTGGCTTTTTATAGTCATGATTTGATTAAATTATGACAGTGAAGGCTATGATGCATTTGTGAGTCAGTTATTGACGTTGATGTTATATCCAGATACATACTTTGACATCGCTAGCTCAATGGCCTTCTTGTTCATGGCTGCAGATAAGATCAGCTGTTTTACCGTGTGAAACCTCTGTTGTGTTTTATAATATTTCCTTTTAGTTTCACACACAGTTAACATGTCTAAGTCATTTTCGCTCTGATGCAGAGGGTCCTTCTCCAGAGATTAGATTCATTTGAACGCTGAGTTATGTTGGAATGAAGATTTAACATTTTAAAGTGTAAATAGTAAAGTACATCATAGATTAGTGCATTTAGGTCAATTCTGTTTTTTTAGCTGCTGGTCTGGGTCTTATCATTTTCTCTTTAACAAGAGGAGATGGCCTAAAATGGCGAGCCATTCATCAGTTTGATTTCCTAGAGTAATTGTACACTTATGTATTTTTGCTGAGGCGTACTCTCCAATAATCTGTCCCTCTGTTTTATTAGGGAGGTAGATGCTGTGAACACAATGACAAATGTGCTTCGGTTTTATTGATTTGTATTCTCTTCCCTCTTTGTTTACGCCATCAGAACCTCAGTTCATTATAAGCGCAATAAGCGGCAGCTTCATGCGACCGGCGGTGTTTGTCTCCAGAGAACATTAAGACTCAGCACCATGATGGGCGCAAAAACAGAAGGCACACTGAAGCCTTTCATTAGCTCTTGTTGAATATTCATGATTTGTTTACATTTCCTTTCATTTGAATGGCAGTTTTTGCACTTTCTCTGGTCATTTATGTTCCACGGGCCAGTGCTGCATCCCTCATTTAATTCACTACCAGACTAGCTCTGGCTGCAGAGTTACAGGAAGGCAGTTGCAGTTATTTGTGTTTGGGTTACAGTGGTATGATTAAAGTTTCACAAAACTGAAAAGCTGATATCGGGTTCATCCTTTTAGCAACCCGATAGGATCTGATTTTTTCTGTTTTGTAAACAATCCGCCACCTTTAATAAGAAATGCATCTAAATCGGATAATATTGTAAATTTTTGCTTTTAGATAATAATAAACGATTAGGAGAGAGAAATTTTAAGCATCTCAAAGCAGGAAAAGCTTCATGGTATCATTCATGCTTTGTGACTGATGTGGCCTAATGAGGGGCTTAATGGAAGCTTTTAAGAATATTAATTACATGTCTTCTTCTGTTTTGACAGGTTAGAACGTCCGCTATTAAAGATCTACGAGGTTCTTACACATTATATTAACATTTTCTCTTTGTTGGGGCTGTCACTTCCAACACTGTTAAAAATATAATATGAGAAATGTATGATTTGTCATTGGCAATCGTAGGTCGATGAGATGAAATTGTATAAACTTTGCATCCTGAACGGAAACGACTTATCCCACATAGCAGCCCGTGTCACTCTGACCCTTTTCTTTTCTTAGAACCGTTTTTATTAGACTTTGAAAGCGAGCCATGGTGTTTTTCTCTCATTCTGCCACAAAATCTTATTGACTTTGAACTCTGATATTAGCCAGTGACACAGGGCTCTTATCTATGTGAGGTCAGGCTTCTGTAAAGGAGAGTCAATGTGTCCCTCACCAAACATGGAATATTGATTCTTTATGGGCTTTGCTATGAGTAAAAAAGTTATTGACATTTGGAAATACGAAAGTCTTGTCAAAACTTGTAGTAAAGCTCAGTAAACTGAAATATTGAGATTGAATGGAATAAATTATGACCAAAAACTCAGAAAATTATAATAATAATAAAGAAAACATTATTGCAATGTATGTATAGCAGCGTAGGCGTAGTGTTTAATTACACATACTGGCTCAAATGTATGCAACAAGCCCCCTTCGCCACATGCTTTTTGTAGCCATCACCAAACATCTCACAAAGCTTTCACTGGATATTTGACCGCTCTTCTTTGCAGAATTGATGGAGTTTATTGGAATTCGTTGGTGGTGGATTAGGATAAGGCTAGGGGTGTCCAAACTTTTTAAGAAGTTGAAGGTACACAAGCGAATTTCTTTTTTGTTTATTTAAAAATGTTAAAATAATTTTATTGGGATTTTTGGTCAGATTTTTATTAGAAAATTGCTCTTTAAATCATTGGGAATCCAACACCTGTTTTCAGTTTTGTAGGCTTAGAAAGTACATTTTCCCTAAAAACTTTGCTGTATTTAGCCTGTATTAATGAAGAGTTTTGCCCAAGTCTGCTTTGAATAAAAGTCGTTGGTCCTGCTTTCTCTGAAATTAAAATGAAAGCAAAACATGGTTAATAAGAGACTAATACTTGGTGTTGTAGCAAATATTTTCAAATTTAAGGAGACTTGAATTTGTGGGTGAACACGTATTACCCTAAGAAAGTGTTCATCGGCATCATCCGCCTGTGCTATACCACTAATGAAATTGCAAATGGCCCCAGCGCCACCCTTTGGACACTCCGGGTTTCGGCCTTCAAGCGTAGTTTAACCATTTTCAATGCGGTTGAGGTTTGCCTTATCTATTTAAAGTGAAACTAGCTCCTAGTGACGTCATTGTAAAAGAAATTGTAGAATTTCTCGAATTCTAAAATTTTTTCCTACAATTTTCCTTCGGTAAGATAAAAGTGATTCACGAAGCATCTTAGGCCTTCAGAGAGCTCCTAACGTGAGGAAATGTTAGGAGTAGTGAGGAGGACTTTGGGTGAGTCTGAGAGAACCCCCAAGTCTGTCTCTTTGTTCCCTCTTTGTGATCCCGGGACCAAATCTGCCTTTTAACACTCCTCTCTTCTCCTCCACCAGCTGTGCTAACAGCAGTCTCTGCTCTTCTGTTCGGTTCGGTTTTCTCTACCTTTTTTTCTCCCGTTTTGGTCATTTTACCAAATCAAACCTCTTTATAGAAGAAGGAGATCACAGTAAAATGCTGGCAGGTGGGTGTCCACATTAAGATCAAGTAAATGAAGTAGTGAAATGACCAGCATAGTGAGTAAACATAATAATAATCAAATCAATTTAATTTTGCTTAGTTTTGTCATCATGATTTACACATTTCAGAATCCAGTCTAAATTCTATCATCGGTTAATTTTTCTCCATTGATTACTAGGAGCGCTTTTGGTTTATTTTTGGTCTTTTGCAACAGCCAATCACAGCTCTTAGAAGACTGCGTCACACCTAGCAACTTCCTCACTAAGACAGGAACGTCTGTCGTCTCCTCACCCAGTGTCGCTCTCAGCAGCGAGCTGAACCACTCTGAAGCTGAGACTACCTGGTAGGAATTTTTGGGCTAAGATAGCAGCTCTCTCTTCTTGAGGAAAGTATCATGGTTAGATGAGACAAAGAAGGAGGTCTTTGACCAAAATGACAAGGGTTATGTTTGGGAAAGCTAAGGGGAGGCTTTCAAACCTATAAAACTGTACCAACCCTCAAGCACAGCGGTGGCTGTGTGTTGCTGCGGCATTGTTTTGCTACCAGTGCTACTGGAGAGTAGCACAAAGTGGATGGGATTATGAAAGACGGTTGAAATTTAGATCCAATGATCACAAACACGTTTCAGAACTGGTTCCACCCTCAGACACGTTGAAAACCGACCAGTTTACCCAGAGGAGAGGTCAAATATTCAGCTACGGTGATGCCAGGAACTCTTTGATGGCTGAGGGTCAACTTGCTAATGGACATTTAACCAAAGAAAACCCACAACTTTAAACTTGTGCACCCAATTCTGTTTTATAAACATTGCACTTTTATCATCCTTTCACCCTGAACAATGTGATGGTTTAAATAAATTCTGGCATTCATGCCCATGATGTCTGGATGTAAACGTCTGAACACCGTTTCAGAGTGCTCCCTCCTCACGGATGACTCACCGACCTGCAGGCCGATGCCTCATTCCTCTACACATCATTACCATTATGCACAATTACTGATATTTTCTCCTCTGCTGCTCTTCAGTGTTTACAGGATAATCCAGGTCATGTGTTGACATAAACACAATGCTGCCTGCTATTTTCTTGTCAGGGTTTTAACTGCAGCAGCAGAAGAAAAGTTTAAATATTCCTCTAAGCACTAAATTAGAGCGCTTTACTATGCAAGAATCCTACATTTAGTGTGTGAGCTTCAGTTCTTCACGTCTAACTTTCTTTGACTTTTTATTGATGTTGGCCATCTTGCTTCCTTTTTGATCCCAACACGTCCTGTACCCTCCTCCTCTGTGGCTGCCCTTCCGTCTGTCTCACTCTTGGCTCGTGCAGGGTTTGGTCTGTCTAACGAGCCAATGAGGGACAGCTCCGCAAACATTTCTTCACATTAGCATCGGGGTACTGGGGCCAGGGATTGTGTTATGCTGAGCATTAGCCAGCGTGTCGCTGCTTTAATTACATTTGCTCAGCACTAGCCCTGCTAATAGCTAGCCTTATCCCACATTTCCTCCTTGAAGAAGGGCAAGTGCAATGAGTTTCAAATGTTAGATGCCACAGACGATTGTAAGGCTAAGTAGCTGGGCATGAATGTGTCATAAGGTCACAGTGCTGTTCCCTCTTGCAGATTTTCTTCTAGCTTTGCTTTTTTTGTCACACTTAATTGTTGCAGGTCATCGAAAAAATTAACACCAGCAAACAATACCTGAAGTAAATACAAAAATCAGTTTTAAAGTGGCCTTATGTGCTGTGGAGGAATCGTGGCCCACTCTTTTTTGCAGAATCATTTTAATTGGAGGCTTTTTGAGCATGAATGGCCTGTTTAAAGTAAACAGACTAGACTACTCAAGAACCTTACAGCAACTTGTCCTGATCCAGAACCAGCCAAGCAGCCCCAGACCATCACACTACCACTATTATTTTTACTGTTGGTATGGTGTTTGGTTTTCTGAAATATTTTTTCCCAAAGATCTTAAGGATCAGCAAGATGTTTTCTGTTAATGTGAGACGGACCTTTATATTTGTCAGCAGTGGTTCTGGCCTTGGGACTCTCCCTTGGAGGCCATTTTTGCCCAGTCTCTCTCTTTCTCATTGCTGAATTATGACCTCTGGCCTTAACTGAGGCAAGTGAGGCCTACAGAGCTTTAAATGTTGTTCTGGGTCATTTTCTGACCTCCTAAATGAGTCGTTTATGCGCTCTTGTAGTCATTTTGGTAGGTCGGCCACTCCTGGGAAGGTTCATGTTTTCTTTATGTGTGGGTAATGGTTCTCACTGTTGCTCCCCACAGCCCCACAGCTTTAGAAATGGCTTTATAACCCTTTTCAGACTTATAGATGTCAGCGACTATGTGTTCTCCACTTTCTTTACCTCAAGGCACATTGCACTGCCTTTTAATATCTTTCTGCCTACTTCATGTTGTCAGACAGATACCATTTAGGATTTCTTGGTCCTATAAATCTTGCGGTAATTACACCTGGGTGTGGCTCATCAAATATAACCAGATATTCGGTTAATGACTAGAAGTGCTTTCTTCAAGTGTGACAAAAAAACAAAAGCTGAAGAAATGTTTAAGGGGAAAAGTACTTTTCCTCAGCTCTGTAGATACTACTACCTGCTGCACAATATGCAGATGAATACTGTGAAGGAATGTTGCTGTGAAATAGGGAATCTTGTTTTAGTAAATCAACACTACACATTTTTAATCTTTTGTCTCATGTTTTTTTCAGATGGTAACGGTAGAAAGTTAAAGTCATCTTGCTTGTCTCTGCTTACTTCTGTGAATTTTAGTATTCAGGATTTGTTCGAGCACAGAATGTGTTGCAGCAGCCCAGCAGTCAGGCATTGTTATCCTGATTGCTTTTTTATAGCTCCACTCTTTATTCCTGCCTGTTTAGTCTTCTTTTTACTTTATTTCTGCTGAATGCTGCGGACAGTTACCCCTGTGTATGGGGAAATCACTGAAATATCACATGTCTCACTGTTTCATCTGCTCTAACGTTCCTGGACAATGAACACTTGTAGCTTTTATTCAGTCCATGTTTTGGCAACTTTTCTCTTGGTTTTTGACAAACATAAAAGTTTTGTAGGCTGCTAATGACATTCATTTGTCATGTTTGATTCCGGATGTTTTGGCCACATTTTTCCAGAACATCTCTCTGCAGAACATCTAAACCTGTAGCTTCCTTGCTGCTGAATACTGTGCAGTGAATATATTAGTGAGTCAGCCAGCAAAGTTTCAGTGTTTGCAGAAATCTGCAGTTTAACAAGCTAAACTGATGTAGTCAGGCATAATAATTAGAATAATAATGTGGTTAAATGTGTCAAACTTGTTGCCAATCTTAGAGTTAATTCTATAATAAACTCTTGTCTCTCTTGCTGCTAATTGCTGCACATAACATGATTATTATTTCAAAATTGCACAGCATGGGATGTGTTGTCATTTCTATGCAACTATAATAAAAAGACCTCCCACGAAAGTAGTAATTTAGGTACACAGGTGGAAAAAATAAGCATTTCTAAAATGCAGTGATTGAAAATAGCTTTTTTTAGTCATCAAAACTTAATGCTGAGACCTAACGCACTCAACCTCTGAACTCTAATCTAACAGGTTAGTTAAAGCAGGGGTTCCTAGACATTTAAGCCTGTGACCCCCAAAATAATAGTACCGGAGACTGGCAAAATACATAATTATTTCACTCTTTATTTATTTATATAGAGTTTCATAATTTAATGGTATATTTAATTATTTTATAATGTATTAACTAAATTGTACAGTTAAATTATTTAATAGGACATTTAATGGTATATTTATTTATTTCATGACATATTTATTTATTTAATTTTGTCCTTTTTGGGTCTCCAAACACCTCAGGGGTCACATCACACTGATTCTAAGAATCATCTCGCAACCCCCGGGGGTTCCCGACCCCCCACTTTGGGAGCCCGTGAGTTAGAGGTTGTCCTTCCAATACAGGATGCTTAAAGGTGTATAAATCCCAGTTGTCCATTGATCCATTGACACATCCCAATACTCAAACTAGATTAGAAAGGATGCCGGGTGAAGATTTGGGGTCCAAAAGGTGCTGACCAGATGAGCTTTGTATGACCTTCTGGGTAATTAGTGGTGTGGTTGAAGACTCCAGGACAACTGGATAAACCCATTAAAATGTTAAATCGCTACACTTTCCAAACTCTGCCACAGTCTGTGAGTATTCTTCTGACAGTGAAATATGTGTGCTTAGCAGAAAGTAGATAGGAAGAAGAAGCAAAAAAGTGTAGATCCACTTCATCCCAGGTTAATTACAAGATGATCTTGTCTTAAAGATGGCACTGCGTAGCTGTCAAATTCAATGAGGAGATAGTAGTCAAAGAATTGCCTAAGGGAATATTCCAGCAGAGCGAGTGAACTGAAAAATAACATCTCACTGATGCATTGGTGTGTCTGAGAGAAGGAAGTGTTTTGTTATAAAGACAGACAGATATTTCCAACGTGTTGAGCTGTGACAAAGTCCCACTCATTCAGTGATGCGAGGCGCTGAATGACAAATTCGTTGGACATAATAGACTTTCAGACGAAGTTTGAGTTAAAAATTAGGAAGTGGGGCTGATTTTTCTGTGGGATTTCTTTAAAATGGGTTCACATCACCTGATGCAGGGTAGGTCCTCTTCTGCAGGAGTGCTGCTGTGATTGTGATTATTAAACTACTCCCTAGAGTGTATTGATGACTCATCCAGCAGGTATCAGAAGAACATGTAAAGCTCTGCAGGCCTCACTTGATTCAGTTATGGTCAGAGTTCATGATTCAGGAATAGGAGAGAGAGAGAGTGGGCAAAAATAGGCCTCCATGGGAGAGTTCAAAGGACACAAAAGAACCTTTTAAAACATCTTGATGATCCTCAAAATTTTTTGGGAAAATATTTTCTGGACTGACAAGACAAAAAAGGACCGTTCTGGTAGGTATGTGTGCCGTTAGATGTGGTGTAACACAGCATTTCTAGAGGGCCATCATGCCTTGAGTCAAACATGGCGGTGTTAGTGTGATGGTCTGGTGCTGCTTGGCTGCTTCAGGACCTGGATGACTTGTCTTATTTATTTTTTAAAATTCTGCTTTAGAAAATCCTTAGGGAGAACGTCCAGTCATCAGTTTTTGACCTTAAACTTAAGGCCACTTGGGTTACGCAGCAGGACAAGTCTTTGTCTGAATGGTTACAAAAACAAACAAAACGCAGGTATTAGAGTGGCCTAGTCAAAGTACTGGACTAAATGTCATGGAGGTACTGTTATATGACCTTAAACAGGCCTTTGATGGCCACAAACCCTCCAATGTGGCTGAAATAAAATAATTCTGTAAAGAAGAGTAGGGCAGGGTCCTCCACAGTGATGTAAAGGACCCCTCACCAATTATTGCAAAGGAATATTAGGTTTAGGGAGGAAATTACTTTTTCACATATGGCCAGGACCACTGGCCTTTGGTAAATTTAATGATCATTTAAAAACTGTATTTTTTTTACTCAGGTTGTCTTTATCTGATATTAAAGTCTGTTTGCTGTCAGATGTGACTAAAATGCAACAGGGAATAAATCTATGAGAAGGTGAATACTTTCCCAGGACTGTATGTAAAACAAATATAATACGTTAGCCTAGTTGTAAAGCCTAAGAAGTCATTTCTATTTTGTTCTGAAGTAACATTGTTTTTTCAATGTGAACATCATGTCCTGTAGAAAGCTGGAAGCCTAAAGTCATAAAGAAACCAGATATCCAAAGGTTTCTTGTTGTTTCACACACAGAAACATGAAGCCTGGCCACCAGAGTAAATCTGCTCTAAACATGAATGTAAAAGTGATTAATTTAATTTATTAAAGTAGAGATTCGAGTCAGAAAAGTCCATTTGTAGGAGGAAGCCAGTAGCTTCGTGAGGTTTTCTGAAAAGGTTTTTGGATTTAGCTTGTTTTCACATGGTCTGATTTCAGTTTTAGGCTTGGCTGGACTTGGGCGATAGACTTGACTGCTTGTTATTTCTAAGGACTGAGGCTTCGATCCTCTGCTCCACAACATTAAGAAACCGTGTCCTCATTGTGAACCCTTCCTGCAGTCTTAACCCAGACCTCTAGGAGATTTAATTTGAGAAGCTACAGAGAGAACTTGGTGTGATCCTCTTTGTTACCCCTTTCCTCTATCCCCTGATCTCCTTTCTCTTGACACTTCCCTGTCTTCCTCTACCCTCGCTCAGCCAAGGGGTCGAGCGGGAAGTGCTGACAGATTTGATACAGACGTGATGACACGCTGTGGCCTGAGGCACAGACCTGAGAACTGATTCTCCTCCTCCTCACGTTCCCGTTTCCTCCTGAATGTCTCTCCATTGTCTCTGCATCTCCGCCCTTTTTCTCATGCAGTGTCTCCTTGTTTATGTCAGTTTGTACTGGGAGGTGCCAGGCTTTTATTACACTAATTGAGGGCAGAGGATGTGCAGGTTGAGCCTCAATTGCTGCCTCCTCCCTCACCGGTTGTATGAACCTCTCTCCCATCTCTTAACCCTCACTTCCTTTCTTTTTTACATTCCCACTAAACAGTGGACCCAGAGACCCGGATTCTGGCTGTAAAGCACCCCAGACTATCCTTCTATTAGCGAGTGATTTCATTATCCCAGCCCACAAAGGCTGAATCTGCTGCATTTTTCCTCTTACTGCCCTAATCCTCTTTGTTTTCCACTGCCTTTTTGAAGTCACATGCACTTGTATCTGATAAGTTCATAATGACTGCTAATGAGCCATGGTTTATTCCTAGCTAATCAGCTACATATCGCATGGGGAAGGGATTGATGGTAAAACAAAGTCTCATTTTTCATTCTGAACAAGAGCAAAGGCCTCTTTCTGCAGGAAAAACTAAGTAAAGTGATTTTAGGTCAATTAAAAGCTGAGCTTGTTGCTGATATTTATCTCAGAAAGACCAGAAATGGATGATTTAATTGGCAAAACGATGCATTTTACCTCAGATATAGGCAGCAACTGGGAAACATTTTTCTCTTTCTGGAAAATGTTTCTTTCATCAATATAATATTACTTACTGTTGTTTTGCAGCATATCAATGCAGTAATATTAGTTTCAGTTCATTGACATGCTAGGCGTTTGGCGTACTTAACGCTCATAAGCATGAGGAAACATTTAGATGGATTTGTTATTGAAATTTGCAGATATTTCTCTGCAACAATAAGCAAAATGTGGGTCACGTGTTCTGTACTATTTATAAATCTCCTTTGAATTGCTTATCACACCTAGCAGCAAATTTAAAGAGGATAGTTCAATTAAAATTGGGAATGTACCTGCTTTGCCTGAGGCTCAGTAAGTGCCTTGCAAAATTATTCATGCTCCTTGAACTCGTTTACTTTTTGTCAATTGAAAACCTCAAGTTGTAATTGTTTTAGTGGGTGGCCTCCTTTTTTGATTATATAAAAAATGGTTTTACAAATCAAAACCATTTCAGCCCAAGTTTGAGCCATCTAAATAATGTTGGTTTCACTCTTATCTGAATGTAAGGAGGTTTTAGTGCAATAAAATGCACACCCTGGGTGCATGAAGCTGTTTAGATACCCTCCGAGATACTTTCTAATTTCGTGTGCCAATGCTTTAAAATATAGCATCTTCTTTTCATAACAAGAAGAATAAACAAATCGTTGCAGGCCAGAGACAAAGTGATGAGATGTCCAATACAGACTTCTTTCCGCTTGCTGAGCACATGTTTTTAAAGCAATCCTTTTTGCATGCAGTATTTATTTTTCCTTAGCGATGATTTTGCAGTTCTCTTCTGGTTTCTCCCACCCAGTGCAGTGCCCTGACACTGAAACATGCATTGGGTCTGATGCACTGTTTTTTCTTGATTTTCTTTTTTACATCTAACCCCTATAACCAATGTTGAAGTTTGTGGTTTTAATGTGACAAAATGTGAAAATTATTTTTTCCAGACGCTGCAAGGTCTTTGACAACTCTATCAGAAATGAAACACTAAATTAGGCAACATTATTCCAATAAATGGTTAAAAACCTCATTGCTGTTATAGCCAGCTGTACTCCGTTATTGCACACGTGCAAACTGATGTGTTGGACTCTGTTTGGACAAGCTGACCAATATGCACCTATATTGCAGTCATAATTCAGATTTATTTTTCAGATTTATTTGTGCCTGTATCAACCTGCTTCCAGGCAGATCTGTGTCCTGAGTGACACCACGGTGACAGAAACTCTTGCAGCTCCACGGTTCAGACTGAAGCTGCACCCAGAGGAATACACAATCTGTAAACTCTCATGCCGTCAGCAGCACATCCTACCTCATCTCCACGAGCCTGCACATGCATACGCACCCATGCAGAGCCCACACACTGCCCCGCGTCGTCTCTCCCTCTTATTCATCTTTAATGGTTTATGGAGAACATCACTGATCTCTGACCTGAATTTTAACACCTGCATTACGCAGGAGTAGAGGTGAGGAAAATGGAGGATTTATGCAAAACTCAGTGCAATCCATAAACAAAGGCATGCTGGGTGAAAATATAAAAACATTCCCACACACACACACACACACTCTGCAGGAAAAAGCCCAAATGCGGCTGATCCATTTCACAGCCGCTCACAGAGATTAGCCCTACATTAATAAACCCAAACTTTAGGAACCAACAGGATAAGGAAGCAAACGATTCAGTTGAGACATGTAAGAATAATCAGGACAAAGTGACAGTTCTTTCTTCCTCTCCTGCCGTTGAGAATCTGGTGAGTTTTGCTAATTAGCAAACTGCAGGAGCTCGATAACACATCCAGGCACTGCTGATAATAAAGATGTGTCGTTATATGGGAACGTTTCCAGAATCACACTGAAATCTGGGGATATATCACCGAATCACTCCGGCACTCTTAAAGCTTTCTACACGAGTACTAAGAAGTGACTGATACAATTAGAAGAAATGCAAATTTATGGTTTTCCTGCTCTTCTTTGGTTCGTTTTCTAATTTAAACGCAGCCTTTGTATCAAATGTCATTATTTATACACACATTTAAATGTAAGAACAATGAAAGGTGCTCATGTGAGCTGTTTCTTTGATTTGCTTCCCTGCCCAACATCCAGAAGGTAAGCCTGGATCAATTTTCTGGGTTTAGTCAACATGTTTGTGACATGCAAGGATCTGTGCAGGATTGTCTTTGTTTGCACACGCTCAGAAAGCACGTCCCCCATGTTCACTCACCGGTTTGGACCACAGAAGGTGAAACCAGGCTTGTGTCTATGGACTATATTATTAGGAAAGGATAAGATGAGATAATGCATCAGAACTTCAACCGAACACGCAGCACCTGCAACCACAGACCACTTCCAAGCTCCACAGCAAATCGGGTTCTTGATAAACAAACAAAGATGCTGTTACTCCAACATTCCTGAAATCAATTTGCTTTTGCATGTGCAACAAGCAGTCAGGTGACACCCAATTTCGTGTAATTATCTCCTAGCTCCAGGATGGGAACGTAGCCGGTCTGTGGGGATGACACAGTGGCTGATGGCTGTATTAATACACATACATATTTCATCAGGATAATGAGAATCTAATCGCAATGCTAAACAGAAGCATATAGAAGTTAGCTGCGGTTAAATAATTTTCACAGTAACATGCACAGAATATTTCCCAGAACAACCAAACACAGTGCCTTGCAAAAGTATTCACAACCTTGAGCTTTTTCACATTTTATCCACAAACCTCTATATTTTTTATGCAATAAAGCCACACAAAGTAGTGCATAGTTGTGAAATACAAGGACAATGGGTTTCAAAACGTTTTACACATAAAAATTCAATAAGTGCAGCATCCATTCATAGTCAGCCCCCTTCACTCTGATATCCATAAATAAACTCCAGTGTGAAAAATTCGTATAAGAAGAGGCTCCAAAAGGTGAGTAATAATCAGAGAAGCAGCCAAGAGGGTCTTTGTAACTCTGGAAGAGCTGCAGGGGTTGCCTAACCAAAGGGGCGTGGCCTATAACTGGGAGTCTAAATCTGTGTAAGACGTGTGGGATTAACCTAAGGAGAAACCCACAGTGCTTAGCTCTTTGTTGCTTACTGTATGAAGGCAGACAGTCCGAATGCATTCAATGCTATAAATATAAGCAAAGTTGCTGTGCATCTTCCTCAGCATGTTATTATCCATCAACTTACTTATTTGAGCAGACGGACTCTGGACAATGATGCAATATCTTCTTATCAGTTGCTCTTCATGTGTAATGAACATCTAGAGCACAGAAGAAAAAGATGATCTGAAAGTGCCTTTTGTCATAGACACCACAAGCCTAGCCATTTTGGAAGAGTGACATGAAGAAAACCAAAAGGTTATTAGATCCCTTCTGCAGTTTGCCAGAAACCACGTAGAAGTCTCAGCATACGTGTGTCAGAAACATGGTGGTGGCGGCATCATGCTGTTGGGATGCCTTTCTTCAGAAGGGACAGGGAGGCAGATTCGTTTTGAGATGGATGGAGCTAAATACCTGGCAATCTTGGAAGAAAAACAGTTGTAGGCTGCATAACACCTAAACCAAATATCCAGAGCTACATGGAACGGCTTGGACAACGGATGGCCAAAGTCATTCCTCCAGGAACGGTGTCCTGCATGCTTTAGATGTTTCCCTGCTTTAACACAACTAGTTCAGATGATTGCTGTCCAGCAAATGTCTGTTAATGAGCCATCAATGCAAATCAGGTGTGCTGAAGCACAGAAACATCTAAAACATGCAGGACACCGACCCTCGAGGACCGACTTCGGACACCTCTGGTTTAGACAAAAGCAGATTCATGTGGTAGAATGTCCTAGTTAAAGTGTGGATGCCCTCCATCCAATCAGACAAGGGTTCAACTATTTCTAGACGGTGGTGGAGACTTGCAGCTGTAATTGTAAAGCTGGTTCTACATGGACTCAAGGGCAGCTGAATATAAATGCAAACAACAGTTTTCAGGTTTGCATTTGCAATAAATGTCTCATGTATCATTTTCCTTCCATTTTACAGTGATGCGCTCCGTTGTGTTGCGCTCATATTAAATCCCAATCCGTTTGCCAGGCACTGTCCTTGTTTGTGTTTCTGCCTCAGAGCGTCAGTTTTACAAGCCAAGTTGTCATTGTTAATTTGTAACTTTATATTGGTGAAACACACTGCTTTAATCGTATGCCTTTGAGCCTTAGATGGGTAGTTAAATGCCTGGATATATGCCTATTTCCGTAAAAGGCAGGGGACAAAATAAAGAGGGCAGTTACTGAGGATGTTTGTGGTTAGGTGGTGGATTTTTTTTCCTTCTTGTCATCTTCATGATGTTTCCATTTTTTCATTGAATGAATATTTAAGAAAACCAATGTATTGACTGTTTTAATGAGTCAAAATTGTACTCTATAGCCTAAAATACACACTATGTACATCATATTGTGGATTTAAATGGTCATTATTTATAGTTAATTATGTTTACTGACAGCTCACAGCGTGAAAAAAAATATCTTTAGGATCCCTTCAGCTAAGTCTGTTATATTTTTTAAGATGACCTCGGGTAGGGACCTCGTTATAAGGACTTCTCAGACCAAAACGCAACATATTTGGTATCATAGTGGAAAGTTTTTTCAGGTTTCAGTCCACTGAAAGCTTTCACAGCCCGTATTGATCTCTGTATCGAGCATCCTTGATACCTTCCTCTCTGCAGCCGTGCACAAACTTTGGGGAACTGTCCCCCAGCACATAAAGTGGGACCTTGTGGAGTGCAGATAGTGGCTCAGACAGTCATGGGGAGCCGGTGATAATGGCCATCTCCTGGCAGCCCAAAGAGCCGTGACGGGCCACCACTGCCTGCCACCAGCTCCCTGCCTCTGATAAGAACAGGGCAGGCAGAGAGACACTTTGCAGGGCATCTCTGTCTGCTGCAGTACATTCACACGCTCCTCATGCTGCACAGATAGCTGGCTGAACTGTACAGGCAGCGAACTCGTCCTTGTTGAGCTGTTTGTGCCTCAGGTGAATGTGTGCACCTGCTTGGAGCGGAGAATCAAACAGAAGGAAACCAAATGTAGGGAAAAAGAAAAGACGGAGGGTGTGCAGTTAGTAGGATTGGGCACATTTTACTGTTACTAGCTGCTTAAATGTGATTATATTTACACAGATGAACAGAGTATTTTATTTTTACGCCTACAGTTCACAATCAGATTAAGTTTTAGCATTTTATTCCTTATTTAAGGATTGCTTATACTTCACTCATCACTATGATTTTTAGAAAACAGACTGAAAAATGCACTTGTTCTTGTTATGAGTAGTGAGGCAGTATGATGTAATTTCATTTGCCTCCAGTGACATCTCCAGGCTCCAGGGAAAATATTATACACACATCCATCATGTCTGAGATTCAGCTTGGAAGGAAGTCGGGGTAATATTCTGCAGGATTATTAGAGGAAGTCAGAGAAACAATCTCTGCCAGGATTGTTCTTAGATCATAAGAGATTAAAAAATAGTTCTCAATGGCAAGTAGAAACCATTATGCTGTGTTCAAAGCTCTCAACATGTTTATTCCACTTGTAGCTCAGTGGGAAGAGCAGCCATGGCAACATAAAGTTGATGTTTTTAGTTGAAAACAAGCAACATTTGTCCTCATAAGATTAACCCCAAATTGGATTTAGGGTTAGTCTGAAACGTGCATACCCATAAACTAATACTTTGTCAAACTAAGTTTTAATTCTGAAGTTGACCTGTCCTGGATGGATTTTCTTGAAATTTGCTATTTTGCATGGTCTAGTTAAAGTAGGCCCAAGTCAAGTCCTGGAGAGCTACTATCCTGCAACTTTTGGATGCATTCCTTCTCTGCAGAGGCCTGGTAACAAGGCATGCCTTTTTTCAGGTATGTTGGGGAACGGATGCATATAAAAGTTGCAGGGCAGTAGCTCTCCGGGGCTGGAATTAGGCACTCCTGGAGTAAGGCAATAGCTTGAAGTGATTTTTTGCAATAAATCACAAGGATCTCATTAATCCGCTCATCAATAATTGGAGAAAATATGGCACAACAGTGAAATTAGTAAAACGGGACGATTCTCCATAATTTATAAGATGAAATGGTAACTGAGCAGGGAGACTGTAACAGCCCTGAAGGGGCCACAAGAAGTTCTGGTTAGTACTTGCTATGTTCTTGTGGTGTTCACATGTCTGAACTAAGCAGCAGGGTTGAATCTATCATTAGTTTGTTAGATGAGCAACAGATACTATTGAGACCTAGATGACTGCACCCACTGCCACCTACTCACTGTTAACACTTTACTCTCCAGTGTTGAGCTGGAAGAAGGTGTTGGTGCTACCTTCAGGTTTAGATTTGCTCCTGAGTTTCAGGTGGATGTTTCAGCAAAGAAGCTCAGGGTTAAGGGGGTGATGAGAACAGGTAGACTTTTACAAGTAAATAAGCAGAAAATAAAATACGTGACATCAAGGAGCAGGTGCTCAAGTAACATCACCCACCCCCCCCCCCCCCCCCCCGCCCTTCGTAGTCCTCAGGAGTCCTCTCTTTTTATTTAGAAGCATTTTTGGTGTTTTAATTCCATTGTTGTCGCATTTTCACCTTCCTTTGTGTTGACCAACCACAACTTTTAGTATCCGTCGTGCATATATATAAGATTCTCATCATTTCTGATTCATTGTGAAGAACTGAAATGTTGCTCTCTTGCTCTAAAAACAATTCAGCAAGGAAACAGAAGGAGCAAATTAATTTTACGTCCAAAGAGGAGAGGTTTCATGATGGATAGCGCTCTAGCTAATAGAGTGCTGGCATCTGGACAGAGCAACAGCAGGCCACGGCCGAGACGAGTCGCTTCCTGAGAAGGCGAGTGTGGCCACCACATGAGCCATGGCTCCGTCAAGCACTGCCGGATTGTTCTCTCTACTCTAAATGGTAATGTCTCCCTTGGGCAACACAGCATGGTGCTACATATGGAGCTACAACATGCTCTCCCCAAGGTTTGTGTCTGTGTGTGTGCGAGTAAACCTAAGACGGAGAGCAGCTGTGTCCCCTCCATTCAGCTTATGGTCACCTCACCCAATCGAACTGGATCTCACGCACTGTTGATCCAATCACTTTAGCCGTCACGCGCCATTGAGCCAAAAGTTTGTGTGTTGCACCATGTCGAACTTTGGCACACCCATGAATCTGGAATTTGTCCCGGTATGCGCACCTGGGTGAGACGTGTTAATAAAAAAGAAAAACTTGAATTTTTCCTTGACTGAGAATAATACCTCAGTGTTTCCATAACTTGTTTTATCAGACTTACACCTGTTCATCGCAGAGGGCTCTCATATTCAGCTGACATGCACCGTGACCCATGTTAATGAGAAATTAACGAGACCCCATCAGATATAAATGAGCCATTAGCATGTGCAAGGTTTTAGCATCTGTGGAGCCTGGGTGGCAGTCACATGCACACCACACAATTAAAATAGAACAGGATGACTTCATGAATCTTTTCTTATATCTGAATATGCTTAAATGATTCTGGCAAGTAGCAGCTTTGTAGGAAACTGAAAAAAACACATAGTCAGCTTGCCAAAACTTTAGCATAGAATATATCCTGTCCAACATTGAACTCAGACCTGTCCAGAACTAACTTTTAGAAAAGAAGCCAAAATGAAAATTTTAACATATTGCCCTTATGTTTGATAACACGTATCATAATGGCAGTGATTTACTGACAAATGTTGGTACTTATGTTTATGGTTGGGCTGTTTCCATTGTTGGAAACCACGAATACTTCCTTAAGTTATTATGTGGTGTACAATATTGATATCTGGTTAGAAAGACTGGTAAAGCTGAGGTAGTATTACATGTGCATTAGGGCTCCTGGTCTTAATGCATCCAGAGTGCCTGCTGATGCATATTTTACACATACAAAGGACAGTATTGGAAACACGTTGGGGCCATCTAGCAGTGAGACGATGAACACCATTCGGTTGTGATCCTACAGTATTAAGCTGTGATGAAATAATTTAATGATGCACCAGAATTGATGATCCATAAACCTACAGTATGTTGTAATTCGTGTTCAAAAGCCCACTTTAGCATTAGCTGTATTAATTTCAAAATATTACATAACAGACTGGGGAATTTGTTTAACAATAGGACCAAGTAGGACTGCTTTGCATATTCATTTTTTTATTTATTTTATTTCATTTTTTTTTTTTATTTAGCATGTGCTTAATCCATTGATGGAGATTAGAACCCCTTATCAAACAAATGCAATACTTCCTGCTTGTATATGTGATGTTTTTTTGTCATCATTTGTTGGAGCAGGTCGCCATAGCTGGATCCGAATTGAAACAAAATGTCCTTATTTTCATATCTAGAAATATGGGTACAAAATATCTAAAAACTGCTGAAGTTTAAAATAGCCAAGAGGTAAAATGGCCAAATTTTAACCGTGCTCAGGATGTTCCTGCAGTCAAGTCAACGTCATTGCCACCTACTGGCCGGAAAAGAGTCAAACGGGAAGTAAACTTTTTTTCTGACTATTGAGAGCAGTACTTCTGCTATATTTAGGTAACTGCTCTATTTTATACAACTGTATTACTGTCCAACAATATTCATACTGATTGCATTAATGGGATTGCATTTCTACTGAAGTGTGATAATTAGACTGATTTTAACACGTTTCTTGGCACTGATAACTGAACTCCTGATTGCTCTGACACACAACTTAATTTAAATCAAAGACTTTTTTAAGTTTCAAATAAGTCAAAAGGATTACTGCTGGGTTTTAATGCTATGGATCCGCTTCTACAGGTACAGATTATGCAATACACTGAACGGCAAATCCCCCCAAAATTATTATAGTCTCATGTAAACTGATTCTGCAAAGCACTATTAGTTGCACAAACCTGATATATTTTTTTATTTTTCCAACACAATAAAAGTACTTAAGTGTTTTCCATTATTTCAGTCTTCCAAATGTGTCTGAGAATCCAAATCTGTATAAAGAAAAGAGGCTTTTCCACTGACTATTTTTCTTCAATCATGTGTCAGTACGTCATCTAACGGCTCCCAGAAAGCTTTGATCTTGCAGATAATTCAGTAGACATATTTATCTGAGTGTAGAACAAAGTCTGAAACATTACAAAAGAGAAGATGTTGTCAGAGCTTTATTACAAACTTTGGAAGCCAAGAAAAAACTGTTTCGTTTCCAGAAATTTGCCCTTATTTATGTTCTAAAATAAGTCTCATAATGAGAGGCTTCTTTCTATAACACATGCCCATCTCTTGCTGTATCTTTTTCTGCCAACAGATCAATCTTAAACAGAAAATCTGAAATCATGCACAGTGAATGACTGGTTTTATTTCCCTTGAACACTGAGATAATGTCTGTACATCCATATGTTTCAGTCATTATGCCTCCAACTCATTTAGTCAATACTGAATTACCCACACACGTTTTAGCGCCTCAGCCCCAAGAACTTTCTGCCTGACCACTACCGTCTATATTAGTTTCATATATTCACAGAGGCTGTTGAACTG
The DNA here is from genome assembly GCA_036173005.1 of Crenichthys baileyi. Lineage (NCBI taxonomy): Eukaryota > Metazoa > Chordata > Actinopteri > Cyprinodontiformes > Goodeidae > Crenichthys > Crenichthys baileyi. Next base: position 198,734 of record JAHHUM010001534.1, on the reverse strand, counting down.
TGAAGCTATGAATTTAATGTAGAGAGGCCCACTCGCACTAATGACTCACCCAGTCCAAAGGCACGACATGGAGTTAATAGTCAGTTGGGTGTGTTAGCGTTTCAAAACAAGGTCAAAGCCTCCTTGTGAGGTGAACGTTGGTCAGGAGCATGTGATTTATGACTCAGCATTCCTCTGCAGGGGTCTGCAGGATGCGCTTCTCTTCCTGCCCTGGCCTGTAATGAATGTAATCTAGAGTGTGTTAAATTGGTAGCAGAGAGAGCTAACTGCCTCCTCTCTTCACAGGCTGACAGCAAGAATTTACCATTTAAACAAGCTAATTAGTCCTCAACCGAGGCTTGAAATTTCAGGAAATGTACAAAGAACGACAGGAAGGTGCCATCAAAATCCAATAATTCAAAAATAAATTACCAGAAATCATGAATGAGAGTGACAAAGCTAATTAGAACACATCTTTATTGTAGCATATGATTGAGAAAAGTGAATGCCTGCCCACTTGCTTGTATTCGATGCAGGTTTTATTGGTTTTCCTGTAAGAACTGCATACACACAAACCTGCACGTCAACAGTTTACCAAGATTTATGCACACATTCTGTTCATCTTGTCATACCTTCATTAAGCACACTGACTCATCTGATTAAAAGCCTTCAAATGTGGATGTTAGCCTCTGCTAAAAACTACTTAAAGCAATTTTCCTCTTTGACATTGAAAGTGTGGGCAGTAGAGGGCAGCCCACATTAAATGAAGACAGTGTGTGTTTTATCAGGAATAAATAAGAGCAGTATTTAATTTACATAAAAATCGGACAAACCTTAAATAATTTCCCAAAAATGGATCTTATAAATAATTATAAAGTTTTAAATTTTAGTGCAGAATTTGCTGCACTTTATTTTCTAAAGCAAAACACGTATTTAGTGCATCCCAGCTGTTAAGCATGGTGGTGGGGGCATCAACATTTGGAGCCTTTTTGGAGTAATAATTCAGTTTATTTATATAGCAGCAATTCACAACATCTTAGGACACTTTACAAAAATAAATCATTTCAAGTCAGTTCAAACCAAATTCAGAGACATTTACATAAATTCCAGGTGTAAAACAAAGCAGTCAAGTTCAGGTTACTATGCCAACTGGTAAAGTTTTTTAGCAAGGAACAAGTCATGCAGCAATCCCTCCTCCTGACCAAGCATTAGGCAACAGTAGACGGTTGATTGCATTGTGTCATTACTTTTGCAGCAATCCCTCATGCTGAACCAGCATGAAACGACATTGGGCAATTGATTGCATCGTGTTGTTTACTTTGCAGCAATCCCCCACACTGAGCATTCATGTAAATTCAAATCGGTTTACTGGAGAATATCCAAGCAGTTCTTGCCTTATAGATTCTACAGAGATATCTCCAACATGAACATTGACCTTTTAACTTATGTTAATTTAAACTTCATGAAAAAATGCTTTAATTTTGTATTTGCAATTAAAATGGGCATTTAATGTATATATTATCTCATATTAAGTTAAAATGTTTTAATTATTTATTTATTCTGAATTTTATTATATAGTATACATTAATGCAATTATGAGGACATTTTACTAATGACCTTTACTGTTAAAAACCTTTTATATTTTAATATTCTGCTTCTGCAGACTCATTTGACTGTAACATTATAAACACCCTAACCTAACCTAGAGTTGCTCCTTTTCCCTTTATAAAACATACTCACCTTAACGTCTCTGCATAAACTGCCACTGGCCAATAATTGTTATGGTGCGTTCACACCAAATGCGGATTCTGCTAATTTTTCGCGTCATTTGTGTGCTTTTGCTCGCTTGACTTGCCGCGTGAACTCCGCGTTGCCAAACATGAACAAGCGGCAATGCTTCGCCGTGTCATCAAATAGCAGGAGCTTCCATCTGCTGCGAGCTGCTTTCAACTGAACATGCTGGACATGGATTTCACGGACCTAATTACGGTGTTTTACCTGTGGAGAGCCGAAAAATGCCGCCGACGTCAACGTCCCTGGGTTCACGAGATTCTTCAGGGACGGGAACAGTTCATGGAGTACCACCACCTACTCCAGGAGCTGCGTCTGGATGACGGTCGATTTCAGCGGTACTTCCGTCCATCCAGGACCCAGTTCGAAGATCTGCTGTCCCGCGTTGGGAGACGAATCGGCCTCCGGGACACCAACTACCGGCGCTGTATCCCCGCTGCTGAACGCCTGTCCATCTGTCTTCAGTGAGTAAATAAATCTCAGCTCCATAACAAAACAGCCGATTTTTAATGTCCACATCTCCTAAATATAAGATATTTGTGGCTAAACATATGGACGAGGAGCGCCAAAATACACCGGGCAGCTGCTACTCCAGTCTCCTCACTGACTCTTCTCCAGGCCAGGTCCTTTCTGTACTTGTCTCGGTAAAAGTAATTAGTTGGGTCATACAACTCTGGCTTGCCGCACACCGCCACTATGATTTTGTCCGCCATCTTCACTGACAAATGCTTCTTCTCCGCTGCGGTCTTTCACCCTACGTCACAGCCACATCCAGTCCCTGATTGGTTGACGCAATGCGAATTTAGGAAAAAGTTCATATTTTTCAACTCCTCCATCGCTCTCGCTCTGCTAACGCTTCGCTCGGGGCACCTTCCATGCCGCGTCCTCCGTGTCCTTCGCACCGCGCCGCTCCGCTCCTGAACGCGCCTCTACATAGGGATAACATGTAAATCGGCCGCTCCTATCGCAGAATCCGCGTTCAGTGTGAGTACACCATAAGGCCGATGAAGACATGTGGTCTGAGTTCTGGTTATATTATTAATAATTCATCCTGTTAACTAAAATGGTCAAACATGGAGCTATTTTATTTTTGCTTAAATTAGCATAAAAATATATTTCTTCTGGGTAGAAACTTTGGATATCTTGTTTGAGGTTAAACTGTAAAGTTGGCAGTTCTAAGCTATTGGTTTATTAGTTATTCTCACATCACGGCTGCACTCAGTGCTTTCCAGATTGGTGATCAGTTACTCTTGAAGTTACTTCTTGCAGCTGCAGGATGTCCACTTCCCCCACCTTCTTTATCTGCACTTCTTTGTTGTGAAAGGAAGTGGTGGGCCTGGCTTTGCTATCTCTGTGCCAACTGTGTGTCTGTGTGTGTGGCCATTACACAGCTGATTATGCCAGTGGGCCATCTGTTGCCTGCTTAGCACAGTCCAACAGGGAGTGACAGTGAGCTCAAGGTTGAGCCTCTTTATAATTCACAGCTAATGTCCCCAACTCACTCATTTGACTGCTGTCTCTCTGTTGCAGACAGAGACCAGGCATCACTCTTACTTACAATTCCAGAAATACCTTGGTGCACATACACACACACTGTTGGACCTGAAAAATATCCACACGCTCTGTGACACCAAACAGAAGCACCCACAGAGGACCTAATTGAACCACAACCTAGGTTACAAGGGGGCCTTCTGAGCAGACGGGCTCACTGTTGGGTTACTGCAGGTGGATAGGGTTCTGGCAGAGCCACAGGCTGACAGCTATGTCTTCGGGCATTGCTGTCCCAGCAGTGTTCCTAGGCCAGATGGTCATACTATGGGAGTTATTAAAAAGAAGTCAAGAAATCTAAGAGTACAGTCTGATCCAGACATTTTCTCCATATTTAAGTCCTCTTCTCCTTATGCCCTTTTCCTCCTTCTTACTCCCCACTCTACCAGCAAGATGTCAGTTAGCACTTATATTTCCTAAGTTAACCTTTCACAACTACTTTAATCAGATCCCAAGTGTCATTGATGCAGAAGGTCAACTCCAACACATAAGTTAGGGCCTCTCATTGGAGCAGCCTCGACTGAAGTAACTTTTCATCTCAACCATAGAGAAGTTCTCTGAATCCTGGTAGCATCTTTTGATTTTTCTATTACTTTATCAGTTAAATTAGCAGGAATAACAGTAGGTTTAGCAGCTCTGTGTTCATTTGAAAACTCTTCAACAACTTCTCATAGGTGCCGATATTAATACACTGGTGAAGATTCTCAGTCATCCAGGACATGTCATTCATACCTGCTTTAATTATTCTTGAAGATGTTACATTTCTCATCCAAAAGGCCTCTTCAGTGTAAACATGGTTGGGTGTAACATTGTAGTCAGAACAATCACAATAATAGCGCCATTAAGGTCACTAAGGGGTCAATTAGGACATGTGAGTTACTGGACCTTTCCTCTATTCAGCTTAAGGTTTTGGACGTTGTTGAGAATTCAAACATGTCCCTAATGATGCCATGTGACTTGTTTTGTTCATGTGTCACAATGTGTGAATTGCTAAAGAAGCCTTTTGGATGAGAGGGGAAACTTACAAACTTGGGATATTTTTTTCAGTAGTTTGCAGAAGCTAGCACTGAAGAAGCAGATGACCCAAAGACCAGTCTAATTAGCAGACCTAATGAATGACAGCCTTGCATTAATAAAACGATCATTTACTTTGTCGTTGGTGTCAAGGTCTTCATGCAAATTAAGATACCATCACAGTGCTTGCTAAAAAGACTCAAACAGGCTAAAACCAAACCTGACAGTTATTTGAAAAGTATTTGTTTCCTCGTTGATCTCTTATTCTAAATCTGAACTCACAGCAGACACTATTCTGGGGCTAGCTTAATCAATCCCAACTCACTTTACTCTTTTTACCTACAAATAGGCATGTGCTAGTTTTGCTTTTCTATCTATACAAAAGATAATAATCCAAAAATATATATAAATCCAAAATACAGCCTAAAATCTGTGAAAAAAAGATAAGAAAGCTACTGTGCCAGTAAATATAAGTGAGCTAATAACATACTGTGCTCTGTGCAACAGTAGGTGAATATAACATACAATAGAACCAAAGATATGCAGATTTATCATTTAAAGCTCATTGTAGTTTTTTATTGTTCATTGTTTTTTGTATTCCTGGTAGGTGTTACCAAACCAGGCTAAATCCCACATCAGATTAAACACTGACTAGTGCATCTGAAGAACCCCCTAAGCACTTTTCATGTACTTCTGCAACACTCTTACTGTTGTTACAGCAGTCAACTCCCTGTCCAGCGTCCATACACGTGCTGCTGTTGGCCACTCGGCTAAAGGGTGTTGGCTGGCGAAGCTGCAGTTCTCTGGCCCACAGAGAAATAAAGCACTAGACAATAGAGTCACTCTCTGTAGGCTTCAGCCTCTGGGCAATGCTCCAGCCATACCGGCCAATTGCTCAAAAGGAAATTAGAAGCGAGGAGAGAGATTGTGAATAGTACATTTACTTCAGTCAGGCTGTACAGATCGATGAGGCAGATTTTCAAGGGAAAGGCAGCCTGTTTGTGTCTCAGCTCGTGTAGCTTGTATGTATGCACCCCTCATAACCTTGTAAAGGCCATAGTACTCTCCAGTTATGCATCCATAGCTGTCTGCTTTTTTGTTTCCCAGTGATGTCTCTTTATTTCCCTCTATTATCTATTTTAAAGTCGCTCTCAGCCAGTCCAGTCTTGGCCTTGACTCATAGTCAAAGCAAGCCAGCAGAGGAGCTGCTCGCCAGTGGGCTGTCACAGAGCACCACACTCTGAAACAGGGACATCATTCCTTTTGTCCCCAGGCCAGAGCACAGTTTCAGTCACCCAAGCACAGAGGTAAACACAAAACAGAGCCCAGTGAAGAGTTGAAGGAGCAGCATGGCAAGAAATGGAGTGGTTTGATGGCTTTGGAGTAGTGCTCTACAATATTAGGAAAACATGCAATATGCTAAAATATTTTTGAATGTTGAGATAAAGGTAAATAAATGTTGATTTCTTTCAGCTTTAAGTTTAAAAGTCAAAGATAGACCCTAGATAATGAGTTGACTGTTCAACTACTGGAAGCAAAAAACAAACCTCATTTCAATCTCAACATGGGTTGAAAATGACTTGACCACCTTACCACATCTTTACCTTCTAAATGTTTCAGGTTGCCCTAAACAACACGTATTACCAAATATATTACATAGATAGAAAGCCAGAAAGCCTTTTCCTTACAGCTGAATGGCTGATTTAATCTAAATTCACCTGGGACCTTTTTAAACCTCTTTTCAGGCTCATAAGCTGCTACAATCTTCCATCTGAAAGCCTCAGGCAGCTCTGTGGGTCTCACCATGGTGTTCACTCACACTTCTACAGTCAGGTGCACCAAACTAGATGATGCAACATAATAAAGAGGCAGCAGACTCGTTTTGTTAAGCATCAAATAGCCTAATACTGAAATATTTTTTTAAAACATAGTCTTTCGTAAGGTTTCCTAACTTAGGTGATAGAGCAGGTCATGAACTTGTGATTTTTAGAGCATAAAGTGTCTTTTTTAATTTGTCGTTTTCATATAAAAATTATTTTAAATGCTATAAAAAAACACCTACTTTTAGTTCATGGGGAACTAAAAAACATTAAAAATGGGCATAAAAATTCAGCAAACGTCCATGTAAAATAAAAAAGGTGATGGTGTGGTTTTTGGGAGATTGTGTCACTGACTGGAGAGACTGAGTGGGACAAGTGGACTAGATTTGAGCCATGGTTAAGAGCTTTATAAAACATATTGTCCTTCTATTATTTTTACTCTTAGCAGCCATACCAAAGCAGTTTCTCAACTAAAGCCAGTGGCTAGCTGTCTTCTGAATTACAATTTCTCCTCAGCAGCCATCCAGTGGCATTCTGAACCTGGAAGAGGCTCTGAAGTCCATCACTTCTACATAAAGCTCTGATTTAAAAAAAAAACAACTCTTTGAGGGTTTCAAGTTGTGGCTCTGTTTTCAGTTCTATGTTTATCTGGAAGGAAGAGCAAAGGAAAGACGTTTGATTTGTGTTTGAGTTCAGCTCAGACGACCACAGCCACATACCCCCCAGTGTTTACCACAGATCTTTATTTCAACAACAGATCAGATCGTTAGAGATGAGACACACCGACGTCAGGCCATCAGGGACAGTAGTGAGCAATAATACACCGCTGTCCCATCATTTGCCATGCATACATCATTCCCATAGCGACGCAGATAACCTCCTGCCTCCGTTATCTTCACAAGTCGCAAGTAGAGCCCGGTGTTTACAAGCCCCTCTCATTCCCACATCACAGGAGAGTGGAAAAGACTCGCCTTCCAATAAATTTTTCCTATCAGACCAAGGCATAAGTCGCAGTAGCTGCATCAGATTTAGTGGTGCCACTAGGCTCTAATGAATTCCCCTCTCTCCTGCCCCCGCATGTCCGCCGAGTCCCGGCAGTGAGCCTTTCCAATCGGCTGCTCGGCTCACTGCAGAGCTATTGATAACGAGCCCTGGGGGGGCTCGCCGGTGAACTCAGCGAGGGCCGTAATGAAGGAGCCCAGAACTCTGCAGAAAAACAGCTGGCGTAATGAGAGGGGTGCGGCGGTGGCAGGGGTTACCAGGGTTGCTGGGAGGTCAGCGTTGCAGGCGGTGCAGCTTGTTACTGCAGAGACGATTTTGAGGTATTGTTAGGGGGGGATTTTAACATGGGAGGTATGTGGATATATGCATGCAAAGTTTGGCATATCTGTAATGTTACCATTGGTGTGAGGGACAAGGCTAGCTTCAGATGATGTGGATTGGCAGTAAGGGTCTATAATACCATCTGTTTAAACATTCCAGACATATCCAAACATTTGCCACTGTTTTACTGAGGGCAGCAACAGATTCAGTATTTTCAGGCCATTAGCTCAGCTGCTGTTTTGCCTTATTTGTCTGATTGGATCCGAGCAGAGATTTGAAACTCTTGGACAATTCGTTAAATGTTTTAGTAGATTGGAAATGCTGATTTGCCCAAGTGAGCCATAAAATGTCTGATTGAATGAGCTATAAAGAGAATTGTAAAGCAGGTTGTGGAAACAGAGCATTGCTGGAGGCCAGGATACATTTAATCACGGGTTAAACTTGGGCTGTTGGTGGAACAGGGTTCCTTTGCTGGTAAATGGATGCTTGACCTGCTTTACCCTATGGTTCTGCTGGGCATTGTCTTGCATCACTAATGCTTTTACCCTGAAACATAATTAGGCTTAGGAAAGTCAAAAAGAGCACTGAAAATCCAATAAATTGGGTTTTTTTAAAACGATGACAGCCTCCTAAAATCGAGCCTTTTTTTAAAATCCCAATAAAACCCCGCTTTTAAAGGGGAAAACCCAGGGGAAGGGGTTTTGCCGGGGGGGGTGGGCCCCCGGAAAAGGGGAAGGGGGGGGGGGAGGGGGGGGGGAAAAGGGGAGGGGGGGGAGGGGGGGGGGGGGGGGGAAAAAACCCGGGGGGGGGGGGGGGGGAGGGGGGGGGGGGGAAAAAAAAGGGGGGGGGGGGGGGGGGGGCGGGGGAAAAAGGGAAAAGGGGGGTTCTGTGGTTGTTATCCATTTAGCACGCGCTGAATTTAAATGGATGAAAGCTTTAATAACCTAGTTAAATCCCCCACTGTGTGCTGCCAACAGGCATGCATGTTCTATTTTGACAAGTGTCAGCTAAGCAAATAATCGACAACAATCGGTCTGGAGCGGGTTTACCCAGCGATCTGAATTTTACTTTATATGCTCTCCGAAAAGCCTTCGTTTGGCTAATCTGCTCAGAAACACAATGGATGCATACCTGATGTCTAAAAAGGTTCCTCACAGTCACACAAAATCAAATATTAATAAAATCCAAATATAATATCACCCATTGCAGGGTGCAATCAAGAATAGTTTTCTTTTTTTGGGAAAAAGAGATCCGTGCTTCAGAAGGTTGTTAGGTTGTACTGATGCACCTTCACTCTTAATGCAAATGTTTCTCCAAAGCCAAGATGGCTTTTTGTAAAACGAACCAAAATGTGCCACATAATCAGTTCAGCCTTGCACTTATTGAAATAACCCAAGCATCCAGTATTTATATTTTAAGCTGGAGTCATTCTTAGGATGTAAATTTACACCATGCTGCTGTTTTAGTAATGGAGTAAGTGAAGTTTTTTCCATACTTGATAACCTGATTATCTTGAGATTAAAAGTGTAATGCTCTATACAGTCTTAGAGCACCCCCAAGTGGAATTCAGCTAATTTGTTCGGAAAACAGGGCTAAACACTCTGCTTTAAGCATTTAGGATGCCGGGGTGAGTGACTCATACTTGCAGAGAAGACTGTCTGAGCCCAGTTGGTCTACCTTCTTTAACTTCACTCTCACTTGATTTGTTTTTGCCTTCCAACTTTACTCTTCTTGTGGGTATGTAGTACTTCCAACATCATTGCATTGCAGCTTCTCTTGTTGTATCTTAAGTTGCATATTCATACTATTGGGCCAATAATCAGAGAGAATAATATTGTAACTATTAAATAGACCCAACCTGACCCAGTAGTCCATTTGGCTGCTTTCAGAATTGACCCTCCTCTCCAGCATTTGCAGAATCATGATTACTAACATGGGAGGAGCATGGTTCGGCCTTCCTGCTGAGCTTTGACGCTTGGATTGTAAGCTCTGAATCTCGGTGTCTTTGTGTTGTGCTGAGCGTGCGGCCGCTGTGGCCTAATTTAAGCAATTGATTACTTTAACCACGCACAATATTTCCCATCAGAGCACCAATCTGCACCTTGTTTCAAACACACAAACTAGATTCTCGGATCAATTTCGCCGCCTGAAAGCATATCTTCCTTCCCATCAATTAACTTTCCTTGGCAGCACTGCCCTTTTTGGATAAAGGGCACCGGGCCATCATTGTAAATAAGAATTTGTTAATTAATCACCACTTCCACACACATAGACTCAAAGCTCAGATTCTTTTCAACTCCTGGACTGTATGAAATAAATATCAAACAGAATCAAAGGATGAATTTAAAATCCTAACATTTTTAGTCAGATCTTTAGTTTGGAGCTCCACTACTCGTTTTCATTTCAACTTTACCAGCCACATCTTCTCCCTCTACATTGATTTCCAGCTTCAGCCTAATGAATATCATGTAGAGTATTTAATTTCCCACACGGATTGGAGGTAAGTGGTGGTTTTCTCTTTCAGTAGGTCTAGGAAGATACCACTGCATCACACATCCTGCAGGGCCACCTTGTAAATAGCACATACAGTTAATATATGCTTATAAGCAACATATAAAGGTTAATATGAAAGTGGTATCTGTAAGGTTTTTAAGCTTCAGGCTGTTGCTTTTTTTGAAATAATGATACTTTTCCAGAAGCCTTTGCAGCAGGGAAGGAAGCTGCCACGAGAGAAGAATGCATGGGACAAGACCTAGTTACTATGGAAACAAAGGAAATCTAAAAGAGGTATTGGGGGTGGAAAAGAAGGATGAGATGGAAAGGAGAGGAAGACGAACGTCAGGAGGTATTGGGATGTTTTGGAGACGGATGATCGGGAAAGGGGGTAGAGCGAATCAAAAGGATGAGAATCTAGGCCTCCCCTGTGAAAGACGGTGTTATTTATTCATCTCTTGCATGCGTGCCATATCATCATTCATAACTGCAGCCATTCTTCACTACCAAAACAAACATATCAAAGTATTTGCAGAGCTGAAATATGTTCCCGCGACTCATTATCATGCTTAGAGGCAGGGGTCTCCGGTTGGTCCTCCTTTAAAGACAAGTGGTGCTCAAACATACAAGCAAGTTCAGCCAATTATATCTGGCTCGCACCTTCTCACAGTACATGTTTTTTTTCTTGTAGAAAATAAGACAAGTAGGGAAAAATGATCCAGACAACAATGGGAGAAAGAATGGGCTCAGTATGAATAAGTAAACAGGCTGTGCCATTGATAGCGCTGGAGAAACAGCAACTAATTAACACGGAGAGGTGAAACGAGGGACGAGTGGGTAACTGAAACCTCATTGCTTTTTATTCCTAAAGAAGTTATTTTATCTCTTATTGGTGTAAACAACAACCAAGCTAACATCCCGATGACGACGGATTTCTGCAACAAAGTCTGTGTTCTTCAGCGATATCTACTGCTATATATAACAGAAACAAGTTGCTTCCATATTTTACCCCCTCACTGTCCTAAACCTGAGAACACCATTCAGACTGTTAAGTACAGGGGTGGCAGCATTATGCTGTGGTGCTGTAGTGCTGCAGGAGAGGCTGGTGTCCTTTTACAAAACAAATGGCATCATAAGCAAAGTACATTATGTAAAAATATTGAAGCAACATTTCCAGATATTAGCCAGTAAGCTAAAGCTTGGGCACTAATTAGTCTTTCTTTCAAATGTACAACAACCCTAAGCATACCTTCAAATTGGCTAAAAAGTTACTTAATGGCAACAAATTCAATGTTTTGGAGTGAAAGCCCTGATCTCAGTCCCATAGATATTATTTGGGGGTACCTGAACATTGACTACCTACCTGCCTGACCCAGTTAGATCAGTTCTGTCTGAAGGAGTGGGACGAAATTCTATTAAACTATTGTGAGAAGCTTATGGAAGGATACCCAATTTACTGTAAAACTGTTATACTAAATACTGAGTCTCTGTCACTATCCAGGCATTTAGAAAACAGGAATATTTTTCTTATCCTGACTGACCCAAAACAGGAAAAGTTCAGTTTGATTAAATGTCAGAAAGTGATGAAAAATGGTTTTCCATCTTTTTTCCCTAAAGTGTATGTAAGTACATGGTTCCAGCTGTATGTTATCAGCAAAACATCTACATTACAGCATCCCTAGTGGGCCTTGATGTTGCAGCTCATTTCCAGTGCTAATAAGACAGAAAGCCAGTATGCATTCTCTTGACTCATTGCTGCTTTTCTACTCAAGCAATTGTTGCACTGCGTCAGAACCGCCCAGGATGCTCATTGTTGCCAAGCCTCAGGCACAGCTGTGGAGGCTTGTTTTTTACCCCCATTTCCACAACCATCCACCCCCCGCCCCCCAACCCGCCACCCACATTACCCATGTGCTCCCACAACAAACACCGTTATCAACACCAACAGTTGGGGGATAAAAGCATCTGAAGCCAGTAACGACACTAAGGGGTTTTTCCTCTTCTGCACACCCAGCAGGGACTCCATCTGTAAATGTTACCACTGGCCCGTTTAACCGAAGATGGTGTGAAAATATATATTCAGTGGGCAAAACAAGGCTCATCGCAAACAACTAAGGGAAGCTTCACCCATCAGTAAGCATGTAAAGACAAAGAGAAAGTGGGAAATTGGAAACCCATACACCCAGGGAAAGCAGAACACTTGATCACTTTACTATGAGTAATGCTTATAATTAAAGTAGAAGGTGGCTGGGATTCTCTGACTTTCACTGGATGTTTAAGGGGCTGACAGGCTTTACTGACACCTTTCAGATGGGGGTGTGCTTGTTTTTGCACTGTTTTGAGTGAGCTGCACCACAGGGTTCCACTCAGGGGTGGATAGTTTTCACTCCAGTCTAATAGGTGAAATTAATGCGTTCGTTGACAGCGAATTCCAATTAAAAGCATTTCAATGGAGTTTTTGGATCCCGTTGGAATTTCTCAGAGCAAGCATTGTTCTTCGTCCTGTGCACACTGTGTTCCTCGGAGCATTCGTTTTCTGTTGTGTGTCAGGTGCAACCTTTAAGATTACACTTTGTTATTGTACTTCCTGTCGGAAAGCAAGATCACTGCGATCTGGGCTTCATATATTTGTCCATGAAGAACCATTGCTTCTTTCCTGCAGCTAGGTGTGTGTATTCCCATATATAGAGGTATCTTTCTACTTGTGTATGTAAAGATTCAGGCTCGAACCAGCTGTGCGTCTGTGCTATAGCTAGAAGGAAATGCATAGACTCTCACTCCCAGAGCGCTGTGTGACACTTCCTGTGTTGCTCCATTAAAATACAGAACGGCATATTTTGGACTCACTTTTGTAAATTTTCTTGTTGAATAGTATTTTTTCCTCCACTGGGAACTGAACCTTTCTTGACATGTATTATTGTGTTAGATAAAAAGATAAAACGCCGTCTTTGATTGGGTTCACTTGGTTACCTAGCAACATGTGGGGGGGAAATGAATTGTTTCAGTATACCATAAAGTTTTGCAGGAACAGTGAAAGTTACCTTTGGAGTCACACAGCTCGAGTCAATATGCTTTTTTCCCTTTTTGACATATTGTCACTTGTCACAGCTTCATGCTAATTCTTTTCCTTCTCATTGTGACTCAGAAGGAGCAATGCAGTAATTTCAGCAAGACTAGCACTGATAATACCACCAGCACAACAGCTAGGGTACATGCCTAATACTAGGGTACTATTAAGTGATAACTATGAGCTTCAGCTCATGAAATCCAACTAAAGATTGATCCAGGCGATTCAACCACCTCCTGTGAGCAGCTCTCCCTCTCCTTTTGATAATGTCCTGCTGACACCCATCACCGTTTGTTGTGGATCACGACAAGCAAAAAATGGAGGAAATGGATGTAAAGATTTTTTGGAGCTGTGTCAGCTTGGTGCTAAAGCCCTTTCCTGCATTTATGAGTCATTTCCTGTTGACTATCAGCCGGGCGCACATATTGAATGAACCCCGCGTTGTCCTCTGCAGAGGAACACAAGGAAACTAGTGAGTGTGGGGAAACCATCAAAGTTTAATATCCTCAACCAGGATCAAACAGACGCTGATATATGGCCTGAGAGTGTGTGTCATTAACTCGAACGAGCAGAGACGAGAACTGTGGGGGCATTTTTATGATCATATCCACCCCACCCCCCTTAGTCCTACTCTCTGATTTAGAAAGCTGACATCTCTTAGTTGGCTTTAGCACTGCATAAAAATTAGACTGTGCCAGAACGCAGCAGTGGTATGCTTCTCTTTTTTTTAACAGCATACTGTTAACAAGAGAGACATTATGAGTTTGTTTTGATGCTTTTTTTAGTTCACTGCTGATTGCTTTATTTGCACACAATCACTGGAAAAGCTGTACATCTGCAGTACGAAACAATGACATAATCTGCCACTCTGCTCGTAACCCAGAACCAGGTTTATTCAGGGTCCCACTCTGGGGTTCCAGGGAAGACATTCTGTAGTTTTCCAGAATCAAATTCCCAGAGTTGACCGTCCTTTTTTAGCCCTTATTTTGAAATGTAAATACACAGGTTTACAATGTATTTATGGGAGATAAACTATCAGATGGATGGATGGACAGATGGAAGATAAATGGATGAAAGAATAGATGCACAGACAGATGGACGGTGGGCTGGATGGACAAATGAACGAAAAGATGGATGGATGGATTCACCAATGGAGAGACGGGTAATTGGACAGATGGATAAAGAGATGGATGGATGGAGGTAGGAAGGGATAGACAGATTGAGGAACAAACGGCAGGATGGATCAACAAAGTGTAGGATGTATGGAAAGATAGACGGATGGATGGAAGGCCAGATGGACAAATGAATGGATGGAGAGAAGGAGGGATTGAGAGTGATAGATGGGTAGATGAACGGATGGACGAACAAACAAACAGCAGGATGGATGGACAAAGAGTAGGGTGCATGGATGGATAGACCTTCAGATGGATGAATGCTTTTCCGTATCATCCAGACTTTGAAAAAGTAATTGCAAACATTCCCAGCCTTTTTCACTGCATAGGAACCCCATGTATCCCCCCCTGCACACTCTTATATATAAATTTCCTTGTTGGCATTTTCCCCAGGTTCAGTTTAATCAAATTCTGCTTCTCATGTGAACATTTTTTGAAAGCATTTCATTCGCCAATTAGCCAGCTGCTCCCCAGTTAAATAATGAATATGCTAATTCAAAAGCTCGGAGGTATGTTGTCTTTTGAGCTGCAGCGGTGACATTTCTCTAAGTTGAGACCCTAGCAGTGAGGTACAGTATGCATGGTCCAGGCTCTGTGAAGGACATGTTCTCCTAGTATACCCATATACATATAGATATATGCATTTTCAGTGTGTTTATTTATGTAATGCAGTATAATGCGTGTGAATGGATAAAGTACAGTCAGAGTCAGAGGTAATGTTTTATAGGGATGATTTCCTCCAAGCATGCTGATGTGTTTGCCCACCTTTATTTCAATGGGCCATCGAGTACATATTCCTGATAGTTCTAATTGAAAGCCATGCAGAACCGAGTTAGCGGAAGCATATAAACTCCCAGCTATCATCCGTCAGTGGCGGAGGGGCAGAGAGCTGTTGTTCTCACCCCATGAGCTCAGTGACAGATTCTCCTTTAATGTGCTTACTGCGGTGTTTGGAGCAATTCTTCAGTATGCATGTACCGTGTCGCTGCATACAGTATTCTGTCAGCCTATTAATTAGCCCATTAAACTGTGTCCTACTTAACGTGGATGACAGCTAAAACGCCTGAAAGCATCTGTCCGTCCATCCTTTCATCCGCTACTCATCAACCATTTCTTAATTGGCAGCATTTTCCATGAAACATGATAGTCCTTGTTTATTTTTAAATTTACAGAAAAGGTTTTGATAAAGTCTTCACTTTGAGCTGCAACTTTATTTGTGATGGAAACACCTACTCTACCTGAAAGGTTTACTTTCATAAATGCAGCATTTAGCTATGTGTCAGCAAAAACAGCTTGTGAACACATTCAACACCAGCTTGGGTAACTTCATACCTCTTAAAATACTTCATACTTTGTCACATTGCAACCAGAAATATCATTGTGTTTTATTCCCATTTTACGGAAGAGACCAACACAAAGTAGCACAGTGGCAGGAAAAGGACACCTGGTATTTAGTCTGTTACCCCCAGATAAAATCCAGTGTTACCAACTCAACAACAACCCCATAAAAGAAATGCAGAGTTGGGAGAGCATTAATCTGGGAAACAGCCAAGAGGTCCACGTCAACTCGTAAATAGCTACAGGGATCAACTCCAAAATCTGGCCTTAATGGAAGAGTAGCAAGAAGAAAACCATTGGAAGTCACATTTTCAATTTTCCCAAAACCATTTAGGGGACATAGGAAACAAGTGGAAAAGGTGATCTGGTTAAATGAGAGCAGAAATTAACTTTAAGTTCATGCAAATGCTGTGTGTAGTTGAAAACTAACACATTGAACATGCAGCAGCAGCATCATTCTGTGGTAAGGGTTTTCCTTAGCAGGGACAGGGAAGCTGGTCATAGAGCAGAAAACCTTGAAAAGACTTGAGATGAGAGCGAAGGTTCACCTTCCAGCGGGACAGCAATTATATAAACGTAAAGCCAGAACTATAATAGGATGGTTTAGATCAAAGCATGTTCATGAGTCAGAAGGGCCCAGTCAAAGCCCAGATTAAAATTAATTACGAGCTGTTACAGCTGCAACTGCAGCAAAATTTTATAGAGAGAGGTATTATCTATAGTCCCAGTTAGTTGTATAAAGCAATTCAAACTGAAATATGGGGTATTTTCTGATTTTTCTTTTAGGTGAGGTTCAGTTAAGGGGTTGTAAACTATAATAGCTTACCTTCAGTACTTAACTCTGCATTCACAATAAATCCAGGTTTGTTGGTCGTAGAGCCAGGAGCTAACAGCTAACATTGGAGAACCTTCCCAGGAGTGGCCAGCCAAATGAAATTACTCCTAGTGCGGAGGTCACAACAGCTAAAGCACTGCATGATGATCTGGGGTCTCTTTCAGCATCTATTCTCCTATGTGTATGGTTGACTTGTTACAGGATGAGATATATCCCTAAGTTGTTTTATCAGACTAAAAATCTGTACTAATTGCACTAACAGAAAATCTTTCTTTTTCTTCAATTTAACTTTGATCAAACATCTGGCTACCATAAAAGAAGACACTGACCACTAATAACTACATCAGAGAACCCCACTTCGACAAATTCAAATGATCCTTTTAATATTTTCTGGTATTCCAGCTCTAACATCAAGGAACCAATGATGTCAGTCTTTACTGATGATTAATGTGAAGTACTGCAGATAAATGTCAAACATGCCTAGAAAAACACCCGTTGCATGAATAAAAGGGATCAACAGAGGCTCATGATGGGCTTTTAAAACTGTACTGCAAGAGGGTTAAGGTTATCCCTTAAGAGGGTGGCTATAGTCAATGTACCAGCTTCTTTTGACAGGATTTATGATCGCCTTCAATATTGCTACACTCATATAAGCATTTTTGTTGTGGTTGTAAATAATCCATTAACATAATGGAAGCCTTCATCAGTTCCCAATAAATGTTCGAGGTAATGTAGCTGTTTGCTTCTCTGTTGAATAACTTGGCAGCTTTGAGCAGAGTTATATTTCCAATGTAGCTATCTGGGAGAGAACCTGATGGACGGCTTTAAATTTGAGCATTATTTGAGGATACTACCCATACCTTTTTTTTATCCTACCAATAGCTGAGAGTACACCCTGAAATGCCAGTTTATCCCAGAGATAGACACAACTGTGGACAAATTTACTGTAACTTCCAAAGATAATCTCCAGATTATCTGCAGGCCTATGTTTGGACTGCAGCAATAAAAGCAGCATTCAACACATAAAACAACTCATTTTGGTTGACATATAAACTGCAGAAGAACTGCTAACATAGCCATTAGTGTCAGTTTTCTTGTTTTAAGATCCAATTACAGATCCAGTCCACATTTTTAGACATCTGAAAGACCCTTAAAATGTGACACAAGACCTTTTTTTCTTTCTGTTTGATGTGCAGTCAAGCTAAATTTTCCTCTTTTGGGTCAGTCATATGTACCTTTGGGTTGTGTACCTTACCTGTTCTTAGGTGTTTATTTAAATTAAATTGTAAGGATCAAATTGGGCTAAATGGGACCAACTGAAGCCTAAAAAGCTTTGACTAGACTCTACATTTAATTCTGTTTGCGTGTTTTGTCTCTTGCTTAGTAAACTATTTAAAGACTGTTTTAGCAAATACATTTGAACACTTTACTCTGATTTCTAAACCTTGGTTGGTAGTTTTTATTTTGTTTGGTTACACCTGTCATTATCCTTGGAATTTGGGGTTCATCACTTTGATTTTAAGGTTTTTCTTTTTCTTTTTGACAATTCATCTTTTTTGCTTTTCTCATTTATCTAGTGTTTAGTCATGTTCTGTTTTCCTGTGATCACCTTGTTCTGTTGCCTCTATATAGGCCTTTTCGCAGCTGCTTCCCATTATTTTATTTGGTCTCACCTACTCCATGTACCAGTAATCACTCCCTCTCTGTGTTCTCACCAGCTTCTTTCAGTCATTGTCAGATCTTCCTGTTGCCATGTCTCGCTTTGCGTCTCTTGCTGTTTCTTTCTCTACAAAACTTCACTCATAGTGATACTGCCTGCCTCCTGTCTGCGGTCGGGTTCAATTAAAGAAACTAAACACAGAAAAACACAAAAATTAGCTTTGAGCATCCACAAAACTATAGTGTTTTTGTCATCGCTGTGAATTTTCTAATAAGAATTAGCATAGTGTATCATTGCCAATAATATAATGTAACCATTAATAGTCTGACTAATTTTCTTTCTCTTGACACTGACACCATCTGTGTTTCTGGTGTTGCGTCAGTGAGAGTTCTGGCAGGGACAGGTTTGACTAATATTTATACTGGCATTGTTTAACTCGATGATGGCCGACGCCGGTTGCTCCAAATCCCTCGTTAACCGGGCGGCAGCGACAGTTAGTGGCGGTGTCTGTCACCACCACCAAACTGTCACAGAGTTGAGGAACAGAGAGAGAGATGCGATATCCGGAAGGAGCCAGACTGAAAAGGTGAGCAGGCAATTCACCGCACAATGAAGCAGGAAAAGAAAAAGATGAAAGGCTGTCTTGAGTAAAATTAAAGAGGATGGCTGCAAAGGGGAATAGAAGTACAAAAGTGTTCTGGAGTGGGAGGAATTGAACAAGCTGAAAAGTGAATAAAACAGGTTGAAACTTTGAATCCCTGATCTTGAGATCAGAGGGGGGAATGACATTAGCAGAAGCTATGACTTTTTTTAATCTCTTATCCTCATTATTAGTCTCATTCTTTATTGGAAACATCAAATTATATTCAACACTGTCAGGATAGGATCATGGTCTTTTACCTCCTGACATGTTACATCATGACTTGCATTCTTTTCCCAAACTTAAAAGCTACTCGAGATGCACAAAATGCAAATGTCTTTTATTCAGAGACCTACAGCCTTAAATTCCTCCGTGGTCCTGCAGCTGATTGATTTCCAGTTCAGCATAAGTGGGATTTAAAAGCCAATACCATTCATTCTTAAACTGCAAGGAGAGCTTTATCACATTCAACAGAAGGTTTTTAGAAAATCCATGCCATTTAGTTCAAAATGCAGATCACTTAGCAAGGAAGTGTGGTCCTAATAATCTGGGCTGGTGCTGTTCTGGGACGTAGCCTCCAATTAGGGAGGCTGCAGACCTTAGAACTTTGAATTTCATTGTAGTAAAGCCAAAAATAAGAACAGTTCTGCCTCGCCTGAATCCCCTTCCAATAATCCCCGGAGTCTATTCTCTCCGGCCGGGCTGCAGCCACTGACCTCTCCTTTGTAACTGAATTAATCCATAGGCGGAGATAATGGCTGTGTCACAGCCAACGGCAGGACGTGGCAGGAGGATAATCAATCCACCACCATGCCACTTGAATCCCCACGGCAATGATCGCCCCTCCACCAAGAAGGGAAATAAATACAGTTGCATCTTTTATTCAGCATGCATAAAACGAAAGTTAACGATTGCAGGCCTTAAAGCTGAAGATGGGATCACACCTCAATGAATAAGTTTTTACTTTTACAGGATATACCTTAACATTTAAACTGTTAGAGGAGATAACGTGCCCATCACTGTATTTTTGCACCTTTCTATAAAATGGAAGTCCATGTCTGGTGCAAATAAGAGCTCTAATCCCACTGAGAACACCATCCCATAAGCATGGTGGTGCCAGCATCATGCTGTGGGGATGCTTTTATTGGCAGGTACTGGGTAACTGGTCAAAACTAAAGGAAAGGAGAACAGTGCTAAACAGAGAGATTGCAGAAGAAAACCTGCTTGAGGGGTTATAAAGGTAACATAACCATCTCACACTGGAAAAATACTGGAAAACTTTTCATGGAGTTTAAACTACATAAAGAAATAATTATTCTTTAAAATGATCTACTCCAATGATTTTCCAATTTATTTTACTTTTTTACGTTGATCTGAGTGTCGAGAAACTTCAAGCTAGTAACTCATGACTTCCTGTTTCCCTGGGTAAAAAAATGGCCCAGTTCCCTTAGCCACTCTTCAAAATGGGAAAGACAAGAGAACACGCCATTCAGGCACATATTTGTGGGCCAACATAAGCAGCTAAACAAGTTTAAGCCTAAATGGAGTCTTTTGTTTGATTTTTGTTCTGTTTTTGACAAGTAAACCAGCTTTTGCATGTTTTTAAACACTTTTATGTCTTTAAAGTTATTTTTCAGAACAAATCTTGCAAGTGCTCAAGCCTACCAAACAGATTTTTATTAAATAGAGCACAGAGTTGTTCTATTCAGCCGAAATGACAGAAAATCAATGCCGTTCTGAAAACGATGCAGATCAGTTTGTAGGGAATTCATGTTTCTTGTTGCTCCTAAGTTGTGTGAGGTTTTTTTTTTTCATGTTCTCCTTTTATTTGCAGTGTGAAGTTTGCTTCCAGTATTTGCTGGTGTTAAATTGAACTCATTTGTCTCTGTACCCGTGACATGTTCAGTGTGCCAATGGCGGCACCACGAGCCCAAAGCATGATCGATCTACTCTGTGTGGAACCGCTTGAGGTGTTTTTTTTTTGTATGGAAATCTACAGTTTTCTCATCTGCTTGAAGTTCATTTGTCTAAAGGATTTCTCTTTAAAAGAAATGTTTTTTCTTTAGAAGTTTTTGTCTGAGACGTTGCTTTTTGGTGAAGGTTGTTCCACAGTCTGCAGCCATTTATTCTTGCTGAAGGTTTCCTGCTCTCAAGTAAAATGTCTGAATTGCCACAATTAAAATCGAGTAGACAATAGTCCTGGTTTAAAAAAATACTGCAAACGGTGACTACAGGTCTTTGAGGAAGCTTGAGGAGTTAAAGGTTCAGTTTCTGATTTGCCAACAGCAAATAGTGATGTGAAAAACTCAGGACACTCTATGGAGCCCCTTGTGTGATTTTAGTCATATTTGGACAAATAGTAAGACATTTTTGAAATTTTCTGTGGAAAACAAAATGAATTTCTGATAAGAATTACATTTATTCCCACCTAAAATGACACATGAGATGGACTGCTGTTCATTTAAAAGTGCTTGTCTGCTATTTGGGTGTAGGGTGTTCCAACCTTTTCCTGAGTTAGGGAACAGATTTGTTTAATAAGTAAAATAAAACATGTTTTTGTTGTTTAAGAGCAAGTAAAAAAATTTGATTAGACAGAAATATGTGAACACTTATTGATAAATAACTGAATGTTCAGTGGGGCGTCCTAATTTTTTTCAATGCTGTAATCACTGCGATTCTACTTTAAATCATTCAGCCCAACTCATTTTCACTTTTTTTTTGCGCATTATGAACCTAGAATTATCTCCGGCTACAAATAGTAGCTGTTAAAAATAAATGTGATTTTTTTATTTTTTTTTTCTGCAGAACATTATAGATGTTCTGCTTTTTGCAAAGTAAAATCAGAAGCCTGACAAGCTGTTACCGGCTAAAATAGCTGTGTGATCTCCTTCAGTAGCAAGTCTGCAGTGGGCTGTTCACTTTAAAGACAGACACTGTTAACTCGCTCAGCTTGTTTCTGATGTGTGTTTCGTATTGATTTCTTTAAAAAGAACGATGATTGTTGCCCTTCTGGTAGCCAAGGCTTAGCTCTCTTCTCTTTTTCACCTGTTAAAAAAGAGGAAATGTAGGAAAATATCCCTCCTTTAACCATGGTACACAGCTCACTAACAGCTTGCAGCCACAGGTGGGAGAGGAAGCCCCCCCAAAAAAACCCATAAAATATGTTAAAATTGGTAACCAGCCCATGCCTACTTCTTGTTTTTTCCCTGTAAACATACAACAAAGTCCCTCTTTCATTTTTTTCTATTAGGCCACCAAAGTTTGTTGAAAACATGCTAGGATAAGTTGAATTTTTTCCCATTTTTTGTTTTTTGGATGTTACAGAACTCATCTGTGTTGTACAGTCGTATTCAGGGCAGCCTGACTGGCACAATTACGTATTGTCAAAGTGTGTCTGACTGGCATGCTGGGACTAAATAATAGCCTCTTTTTTTTCACCAAACAGCGAGCAGCTCCTAGCTGGAGATGAAAGCTAAATTGAGCATATCTTTAGCCCCAAGACAGACAAATTGCATGTCCTTGCTTTGTGTTGAACAGTGTGAATATTTGATTTTAAACTACTTTTAAACACAAAGGAAGCTTTAATGTTAGCGCAAGGTGAAAATTGGCAGGGGTGGGATTTATTTTTAACCTCTGATCCAGGTGAAAGAGAGGGAATTTAGCAGTCTTCACTAGCTACTACAAGTAAGGTCATACTGTTTTAAAAGTAAAGCATGCAGAATCTGAAAAAATAAGGAGTCTGTTTGCAGCAGAGCGTGTGCAAATGTCTGACCATGGTCACACTTGAAAATGTGTGAGAGAAAAATGTGTCCACAGTAGCTGTTAAGGTCAGCCTTGGCTTTTACTTCAGTTCCCTTCTGAGCCCCCGCCACGAAAGCTTTTAATCATTGAGCGTGTGATTATTCAGACAGAGCACAAATACACACTGCCACAGCACTAATGGGCTGTTGATAAAGATGCTGCTCCCGCTGTGGCAACTTAGTCCACAAGAGCCATCCCACAGTAAGCACAATAATATTGTGTCATGTTACAGCCACACACTCTGATGCATTTTATTGGGATTTTATTTGATAAATCAACACAAGTGTTGCCTGATTTATTCACACGAGAACTCAAACACCAAAATTCCCCATCCCATATCCCCCCGCCTCCACAGCATTATGCTACCACCACCATGTTTCACCATGCTTAGGGATACATTGAGGTTAAAACCACAATGTGCCAAAATGTGTGTAGTAGGCAGCCCAGGATTTAACAACAGGGACAGTTGGCCTTAACCCTCTGATACCTGAGCAATTTTGTGTTGCTGCTGCATTTTTATTCACTCTAGTTTTTTTTTTTTACTCCAAAACAAAATCCTTCACCTCCCTGTTAACAGCGTACAGTAATGCATTAAAGTATACAGAGCTGTTTTATATAATATAGCAGTTATAATACCATGCATCTTGAAAAATGAGGAAAAGATGGATTTCTTAAAACAATATATATATATATATATATATATATATATATATATATATATATAGAGAGAGAGAGGAGAGAGAAGAGAGAGGAGAGAGAGAGAGAGAGAGAGAGAGATTTTCTTATCTACAATGAATATATTCTAAAATTAAAGGATTTTCCACAGCAGTTTGAGAGAAAACAGTGGAACTGTCTGGAGCTGAACTTTAATCATTCATTTACGCTGAAACCAACCTGTTGCACTGCTTATCGAGTGCTTCATGTTTAATTTTTGCTTTGATAAGTGTTAATTTTCCCTGTTTTTATTTTACTACGGACACCTTTCACACTGGCGAGTCACATTCCAACCTGTTTGCTCCTTGCTGCAACAAAACCTGGACCTTCGCTCTCCCTCAACCTATGACTCTCCTCTCAGTAAAAATCAAATGCTGCCTCCAAGGCCTCGAGTTTTTATTACTGAATCACTCTTTGCCAGACACTATCGAGTGACCTCCTCCCAAACCTGGGTTCGTCTACTTAGAGAAAACAATCGAGTAATCAGCTGAGCACACTCTGCCTCCTTCCTACAAGATCAATATGCAGCGTTGCGCTTATAGTTGAATGCCTGGTTATTCACAAGTTCTCACAGATCATCATAAGTAAACATCTCGCCCACCTCGGCTGGAGTTCATTGTCTCGAAACTCGGGCTCCAGACTATTATTGATTTGACTGTTGCATTTCAGGACTACTAACAGAAAATGAGACTCAGCAGCAGCATTTAACAGAGGTAGACATCAAACATGGCTTCAGTCACTCTTGTTGAACAATCTCCTCTCATGGCAAATGGCAATCAGTGATTGTATTTTAATTAAAAAAAAAAGATTTTCCTTTGACCTTTTGACCTTAACAAGGAAGTTTAGGAGGCAGCACTAGCATCTTAACCCAATCTTTAGGCGTCTATTTTTAACCAATG
This sequence comes from Crenichthys baileyi, assembly GCA_036173005.1. NCBI lineage: Eukaryota > Metazoa > Chordata > Actinopteri > Cyprinodontiformes > Goodeidae > Crenichthys > Crenichthys baileyi. Next base: position 174,640 of record JAHHUM010001534.1, on the reverse strand, counting down.
TAGAAAAGAATCGATCGCGATTAAAAAATAATTACTCCATTAATTAGATTTATTTATTCTGTCTGTGCTGATTTAGATATGCTTCAGTTTTTGCAACTTTGCTCTCCTTATGTGCTGTTCAGCAGCACGTTATCTGCAGCAAAGGCCAGGCATGAGCTCATATGAGAAAATATAACGACAGTACTAAATTATTTATATCGTGTCTTTTCTGTCATTGTGTTGCTTGCAAAACAATGATGGGAGTCCCAAAAGTTGATGTTTGCAAGTTGAATTTTATCCAGGTATGCCACGGTTTCTAAGTTATGGTTTGGTTATTCCTAAAATTTAATGTCATGCTGTTTCTTTATAAAGAGATGCCAAGGAAACAGCTGGAGTGAGCAGAGTTTTCTTTCCCTGTATGGATGAGATTCGGATTTTTTCCATAAATATATGTGTCAAGTAAAACCTAATTCATATCTGCTAGTCCGCTCTACTGCAAATCCTGTGTGACACATACTTTGTAATCTGTACATGCCCAGCTAGGGTCTGTCAGGGGTCTCTGCAGACGTCCACATCCAGATTAGGTTTTTGTTACTGCGTTGGCCCTTCGAATGATTTTGTGTGGTACCCGACTGCAGTTCAAGAATCTAAAAATCTGGCCCTCAGCTAATGTAGCTGATGCAGATGGACAGTTTTTGATTAGATTTTTAATGACCAATTTTTATCTCGTTAAATAGAAAAGTCCTAGGTAGAACAAATGTATTTTTCTTTTATTGTTTTTTTTTTCGGCTTTCATTTTAACATAGCAGGTAGGGCCACACATATCTGTCGACTTTTCACTCAAAAACTGACTTGAGGTCACCCATCCATCCATCTATTGTCTTCTGCTTATCCAGGGTCGGGTCGCGGGGGCATCAGCCTAACCAGAGAGACCCAGAAAGGCGTTTCCAGGCCAGCCGAGAAACATAGTTCCTCCACCGTGTCCTGGGTCTTCCTCTGGGCCTCCTTCCGGTGGGACGTGCCCGGAACACCTCACCAGGGAGGCGTCCAGGTGACATCCTAACCAGATGCCGAGCCACCTCAACTGGCTCCTCTTGACGTAGATAAGCAGCGGCTCTACTCTGAGTCCCTCCTGGATGACTGAGCTTCTCACCCTATTTCTAAGGGAGAACCCAGACAGCCTGCGGAGGAAACTCATTTCGGCCGCTTGTATTAGTGATCTTGTTCTTTTGGTCATGACCCGAAGCTCATGACCACAGATGAGGGGAGGAACATAGATCGACCGGTAAATCGAGAGCTTCGCTTTTTGACTCAGCTCTGTCTTCACCACGACAGACCGGTATAGCGCCCGCAGAACCAATCCGTCTATCGATCTCCCGCTCCATTTTTCCCTAATTCGTGAACAAGACCCCAAAATACTTGAACTCCTCCACTTCATGCAGGCCATATAAGTTATAAAAGTCCATAAAAGTTATGAACAGAATCGATGACAAAGAGCAACCTTGGAGTCCAACCCTCACCGGAAACGAGTCCAACTTACTGTCCGCAATGCAGACCAAGTTCTGACACTGGTCATACAGGGTCCTAACAGCCCGTATCAAAGGGGCCTGGTACCCCTTACTCCCCGAGTACCCCCCATAGGATTCCCCGAGGGACACGGTCGAACGCCTTCTCCAAGTCCACAAAGCACATGTAGACTGGTTGGGCGAACTCCCATGCACTCTCCAGGACCCTGCTGAGGGTGTAGAGCTGGTCCAGTGTTCCACAGCCAGGACGAAACCACACTGCTCTCCCTAAAGCCAAGGTTCGACTATCCGACGGACCCTCCTCTCCAGAACCTCCGAAAAGACCTTACCAGGGAGGCTTAAGAGCGTGACTCCCCTATAGTTGGAACACACACTACGGTCCCCCTTTTTGAATAGGGGGACCACCACCTCGGTCTGCCAATCCAGTGGAACTGCCCCAGATGCCCACGCGATGCTGCAGAGTCGCGTTAGCCAACAAAACCCTACAACATCCAGAGCCTTGAGGAACTCCGGGCAAATCTCATCCACCCCCGGGGCCTTACCACTGAGGAGCTTTTTAATCACCACGGTGACCTCAGCACCAGAGATTGGAGAGCCCGTCCCAAGGTCCCCAGGCTCTGCTTCCTCAGTGGAATGCCAGTGGGATTGAGGTGGTCTTCGAAGTACTCTGCCCACTGACCCACAACGTCTCGAGTTGAGGTCAACAGCACACCCTCCCCACTGTAAACAGTGTTGATGGTGTACCTATTCACCTCCCTGAGATGCCAGATGGTGGATCAGAATCGCCTCGAAGGTGTACGGAAGTTGTTTTCCATGGCCTCTCCGAACTCCTCCCACACCCGAGTTCTTGCCTCAGCAACCACCCGAGCTGCATGCCGCTTGGACTGCCGGTACCCATCAGCTGCTTCCGGGGTCCCACAGGTAAAAAGACCCGATAGGACTCCTCCTTCAGCCTGACAGCATCCCTCACTGCTGGTGTCACAGGCACAACAGGCACCAACAACCTTGCGACCACAGCTCCGGTAAGCCGCCTTGGCAATTGAGGCGCGGTACATGGCCCACTCGGACTCAATGTCCCCCACCTCCCCCGGAACTTGCTTGAAGCTCTCCCGGAGGTGGGAGTTGAAGCTCCGCCTCACAGGACACTCCGCCAGGCATTCCCAGCAGACCCTCAAGATTCGTTTGGGTCTGCCAGGTCTGACTCGCATCCTCCCCCACCATCGGAGCCAGTCACCACAAGGTAGTGGTCAGTGGAAAGCTCCGCTCCCCTCTTCAACCAAGTGTCCAAGACATGCGGCCGCAGATCAAATGACACGACAACAAAGTCGATCACCGAACTGCGGACTAGGGTGTCTTGGTGCTAAGAGCACATATGGACACCCTTATGCTTGAACATGGTGTTAGTTATGGACAATCCATGACGAGCACAGAAGTCCAATGACAAAACACCACTCGGGTTCGGAACGGGAGGACCATTCCTCCCACACCCCTCCAGGTCTCACTGTTTTTGCCAACGTGAGCGTTAAAGTCCCCCAGCAGAACAAGGGAGTCCCTCGGAGGGGCGCTCTCCAACACCCCCTCCAAGGACTCCAAAAATGGTGGGTAGTCTGAACTGCTGTTTGTTGCATAAGAACAATAGTCAGAACCCTTCCCCCCCACCTGTAGGCGGAGGGAGGCTACCCTCTTGTTCACTGGGGTGAACTCCAACATACAGGCGCTGAGATGGGGGGCAACAAGTATGCCCACCCCAGCTCAGCGCCTCTCACCAGAGTAACTCCAGAGTGGAAGAGTTTCCAACCCTTCTCAAGGAGACTGGTTCCAGAGCCAGAGCCGTGCGTAGAGGTGAACACAACTATTTCTAGCCGGAACCTCTCTACCTCGCACACAAACTCAGGCTCCTTCCCCACCAGAGAGGTGACATCCCACGTCCCAAGAGCCAGCTTGTGCAGCCGAGGATCAGACCACCAAGGTCTCCGCCTTCGGCCACCACCCAAAATACATTGCACCTGACTCCTTTGGCCCCTCCCACGGGGGCCACCAGGCACTCGCCAGTGTGCCCCACCTCCAGGCCTAGCTCAAGAGTGGGGCCCCGGTGAACTGCGTCCCGGCGAGGGAACACTATGTCCATTTGTGCCAATAATTATCAGGGGTCTGTGGGCTGTGCTTTGTCTGATCCCTCACCTAGGACCTGTTTACCTTGGGCGACCCTACCACGGGCATAAAACCCCTGACAACACAGCTCCTAGGATCATTGGGACACTCAAACCCCTCCACCACGGTAAGGTGGCAGCCCGAGGAGGGGACTAGAGCTCACCCATTCATTGAACTTGGCTAAATGCAGTCAGCATTTTTGAATAGAAAACATTAGACCCAAAATGTTAGGAGACTGCCCTTTTTTAGATTTATATATAATTACTCAGTGGAGCGCTGTTAAACTGAGGTTAAAATAGCATGAATTCCGTGTACGCACGGACACCGAAATATTTGTCCGGGGACTTTTGCGGGGTGACACAGAAAATGTTTAGCTGCTTCTCTGGTCAGCCTGTCTGCAAGAAATAAGCCCCTTGGAGGCATCGTAACAGCAGTAGCTTTGTCCATATATGAATAAACACTGAGAGGAAACAACCTAGCGTTGGCGACATGCGTGTTTACTGCAGACTTTTATTAGTCGTTTGTGCAGGGCTAAATACGGCGACAGATTATTAGGGTCATTTGCAGAATAAAATAAATTGTTATAGTTACACTTTTTATGTTTAAAATTAAAAATGGAAATGTGTGTTAATATAGGCCAAGTGACACTGGCGCAACCATTTCTATCACTGTTCCATCAGATTTAAGAAAATAATAAAAGGTTATATCTTTTTATACAAATGTGTGTAAATATCAGGTTTCCACTGTGAATAAAGTGAGCTTAATGAATTATAACATGCTGCAGCCTGAGAGGAGAGTAATGATGTCAGGAAAGAAATGGGGGCAGAAAAGGAAGGGCGGCAGAGATAAGAAAAATAAAACTAATAGATTAGACACAGGACTCAGAGCCCAGATAGTCAAAGCTCCTGCCTGATACCCTGCGAAGCATGATTCTGTTTTTGAAAAGGCAATGCGGATAACGGTATTATCTCTCACCAATGTGTACGGCCCCTATTTTTCTCTGTGTTTCCATAAATATGAGCCCAATATCCAAGAAAATGTGATTTATTCTGTCACAGTGTGAGGCTCCAGTTTATTCATAATCTGGAATAGAAATCATTTATTTTGATTGAGGATAAGGAAGACAGAGGTTGTGAGAAAACACCAAGGATATACTGCAGTCTGTTTGTTTAAAAGGTACTGTGGGACATCCATGAGTATTTGCGGGGTTGCAATATATGCATACATACCCACCTGTGTGTGTTTGTAGTACACAGAGATCTTATCCTCCACAACTTCTCTCTGTTGCTTGTCATGTATGGCTTCAAGGAGCTCTGATTGGAAGGTAGCATGTAAGAGCCTGAAATGGAGGCCTTGTCTGTTTACCCTCCTTATTTCTATCATAGCAGATGATTGCATTGCCACTTGAAACTCAGCTCTTTTCCCTCTGGTACCTCATCTGCCCTTTGACTCAGACTTCACTGTCTGTCAGGCTTTTTGTGCTTTTATGGATTCATTCGTGGGCCTTTGTTAAAGGGGATGCCATTGTTGGGCGATGTGTGTCAGAAATCTGTTTGCCTCCTGTTATATAACTGGCAAATAACACGTTATTGTTGCATAAGCCTGTTGGTTTCCTGGCTATGTAGGCTGTTCTATCTTTTCAGCACAGGTCAACACTCATCGATGGCATCAATCTACCTGCATCCTTTATTCTTGTTCTGGTGACTGCAGGAGAAACCCAAAGTCCTCAAGATGTTTTCATAATTCTTCAAAATGTTTTATTTTTTTATTGTTGGTACTGAAAATGAGGTTTAGGGGTTTTAATCTGGGGACATATTAAATTAAAATACTTCAGGGTGATGATTTTGCCTTTCGCCGTTGTTTCCCAGCCAACATGTACAGATAGGCTCATAAGTGTTGGAAATAGGCTGAATAATGGGCCCGAGGTGGGATTATCAATTCAATTCAATTCAAAAGTTTTTCTGTCTAAGGAAATGTAACCACAGGTTACATAACGACTCCATGTTAACTGGCTCTGTAGGTTTAATCTGATTTACCCATTACACATTTAAGACCTAAATAGTGGGCACCCCATCGAGACCTTAGCTGGGTCAACCCAAGCAGGCAACAAACAAGACGAGCCCATTCTGAGCCAAGGCCCACTTAGTCCCCATCCGGCCTGAGCAAAACCCACATGGGGCTCACATACACAATGAGACTGTTATGGACTAATTATGGACCAACTGTTCTTGTTTCTTTCAGCTTTAGTGACGAAGAAGAGAGGTAAAAGATTCCTATAAGGATAATATCCTGCAGCACGGCGTGAAATGTTAGATGTTCTCATCAGTAACCAGGAATAAATCTGGTTATTATTTCTTGTTTGTGGTTTAAAAAAATGTATTAAAATTTTTATTTGGTTCTCCTTTCACCTTTAAAACAGTAAAAACATAAAATCACCAGCAAACAGACATGAAAAATTACAGATTTTTTACTTTTTTTAGAAGGGCACCTAATTCTGCAACTATGCTGAGACTGTAGGAGGCGCTGTCTCAGAGGTGTACCACATATTTCTTCACCATAAAACAAAAACAGATAACACGGAGATATAAAATAAACACCTTTTTAAAATGTGGATTAGTTTGAACAAGACTAAGTATTTAAAAAGTATTTAACATTGAGTGAAAATCAGACCAAATTTAAAATTCCATCTTTTTTTGTGCACAAAATAATAACATTAGCTTAAATTCAAGGGAAGTATTTAGCAGTTTAAAACAAAAAAATGTAAACAACCAGTTTTTTTTTTTTTACCATAACCTGAACAGACGTAAAGTCTTGAACCATTTCTCATTATTCATTATTCTAACGTTCTGAAAAACTGGATTTGGGGTTTCTAGTCGCTGTAAGCCATAATCGTTTATCATAGAAGTAAAAGCTTTTGAAATGGGTTTCTTTGATTTGAGTTTAATTTTTTCGATGATTTTCTGATTCTTTTGATTACAACGGTAGTATACTGACTCATTTATTTTGATGAATCAGTTTAACAAATGTTTGAGGTTTAAACCCATCTGTGTAACGTCCTAATACAAGTACTTCTCCATATTTAGTTGGAGAAGCTGTTGTATTTAGGTTTATCCTTCATCTGTCGGGTCTGTCTTTACAGCCTCAGACTGTTTTTCAAGTACTTTGAGGCTTTCATGTAAAATCGTTATCCATTCTGTGGGAATAATGTGAAAAGTATTAACTCATTCACTTGTTTGAATAGAAGTTTGTTTGCTTCCATTAAAATGTTTTTCATTGACTGACTAGGCATCATGGGTCACTGCAATCTAATATAAAGAGACACAAGCGCCAAAGAAAAAGCATCCTGCCTGTAAATGAAATTTTTCCTGGAGAATTTGTCATGACGACTGAGCACAATTATATGGGAGCAGCTCCAGCTTGTACAGGATGAACGTAGATATGAACTGCGTGGTTATTAAAAAGGGGGATAAGGACACAGAGATGGTGTGAGGAAAATGGGCAAAACCTATAATTGTAGCCACTTGCTAAATAAGATCAAGCTGCCTCTCCATACTAATTAGAAAAGGATTCCACATCTGTCTGAAAGCACACATCTGTGTATTTGCACGTCGCTGCATGAGGTCCATCAAGGCCTCTGCAGCTTAGAGCTTAAGAGGCTTAAGTAGGCAGACATAAATCGCAAAGCACCTGGAAAGTGGAAAGCAGAGATACAGAGAAGGTGTGCGGGAGAGTGGGAAGATAATAGGTAGCTGTGGCTTGTGTTTGAGACTGTGCACGTGGTCTGGTACTGTATGTCGGTTCAATTGGACATGGTTGGCTGAGTAGAGCCAGCTTTCTCGCTCACTCCACTTTCCTGTGCAGCATGCAAGCAGGCTTGCTTTGTGGAGGGACAGAAATATGAAGGTGGGCCCTGGCAGTGCATCGCTATGTTCACAAATATGCCAGAATTATTAGAGGAGATCACGGCTGAAAACAAGAAATTACTTTGTACCCCTTTCCTGATGAAAGTTACTGACTTTGTTTCTCATCTGTTCGTGATTTTCTTTAGATTAAAGGTTCTGTAGCCTACTTTATTTTCTCACACAGTTTCTATTTAAGTCAGCTCTCTATTTCTCCAATTCTTTTGTTGCGTTAAAATTGGTGAAACTTCATTTCAACATAATTTTACCCACAGAAAATGATGTCCTACCCACAGGATGCTACCTAGTGTGTCCTTTTGCTGCACAACACATCTGTGAAACGTAGCTGTCAGAAATGCTGACTGCTGAGTGTTTCTGAAGCTAATTTCATGCTGCAAATCATTCCTGCCGATGTAACATATCTGAAGAAATGCATAAGACACACAAGTTCAGCTGAATACAAAACACAGTAATTAGTATTTTATCTGTTGCCTTCGCTTGCTTTGTCTGCCTGTTCTTTTGCTTGTCTTTGTATGACTCTCTGTCTTCAGGGTTCAAGGGAAGAATTTCCTTTCTTTCCTTCAAAGAATCACACACAATTAAAGCAGAGTGTTTTTGGCCCCGGGGCCAGGTGCTCTGTGTGTGTAGAGCATTCACCCTCCTCTCCACCCACACACTCAAAAAATAAAGGGATTCAGCACACATGCACCTTCCCACACTTTATGTAAAAACACACAACGGCTGCTTCTCTTTGGTGCATTTTATTTAGCTATGGTTTTAATTGAGCTTTTTTATGGAAAAAAACGGATTATGTTTTCACACACCTCTCTGCCTGGCAGCTGATTGGACACTTTCTTCCTTGTCAGTTAAGTTTTTGGATGTAGCCTGCTGCTAAAAATGACTTGTTTTTATTTAACCACACCAACGTTAGGCATGGCTGGTGGCATAATGTTGCATTGAGTATAAAAAGCACCTGGATAATACTTGTTTTCAACATAAATTCTCAAGCCTGGGTTGTTTATCAGACATAAAGAAGTGACGATTTCCCTAAGTTAAAATCTTTTGAAAAATGATCAGATTAGATAATAAATTGGCCCTTTAGGTGAAACTTTCAGTCATATTTGAGAAGCATAGATCTTGATCATCAGTCACTCCAAGCAATGGGTAGGTAACTGTTTCTTTCACATAAGAAATATTTCTAAACCAAGAGTATTTGTGTCAGAACAATAACTACAGATCACTACTCATTGTTTTAATTCTTTGCAATAGACCTTTTTACCTATCTTAACGAAACGGACCTTCATCGTCTCCAGATGATGGAAAACTCTGCAGTGAGACTTCTAATGTAAACCAGTAGAAAGACACACACTACTCCTGTAGGAATATCTCAACACTGGTTGCCAACTCAACTGATGGGAAATCTTACCACAGCAGCTGTTATTAGTTACTCAGACTAGAAGGATGTTCATTCTCGTTTACTTTATTGGATTTCCTAGTGTTTCCCCAGTTTGCATTTGGACCTGGTTGATATGAAAATAAAGCAAAACAAAAGTCTTGCGGGAGTTTTGTATAAAAAATGGTGAACATAGCAAAGCGTAGGAAGCAAACGAACATTTATTTCAATTCGATTCCTGCTTTTGACTTGGCCGGACTGAGACGAGTGAGAATGTAAACGATCTATCCTGGTAGGAAAAACTGTCTAATGCCTGGAGCTACTCTCACATTCAAGCATTCAAACATGTTATTCTATAGAACGAGGATGAGCTTAACACATTAACACTGTTTAAAGTTATAACTAATTATTCGAGGTGTGACAAGATGTTACACTGTAGGATCTTGTGATATTGACCACAGTATTTCTCATCAAAGTGAAGACTGTTAATTTGTGATTATTATGAGTCGAAAGTATGAAGGAGAAGGATTTTTAGCTTGTTTTATAATGTTTGAGGCTCTTATTTTGAAGTGATATTGGGAATACTACTTTCTTTGCTGCGTTAGATTGACACAATCTGCTTGCTGTGCTTGTCGGGGTGGCCGACAGAAACACAGAAACACTGTTGAAGCCCCTACCAGTTTTAAATTGTTTGGCTGAAGGCATTTTGGGTGGTCGGTGCTTTTTTCCAAAAAATATTACTAAATTTTGATCTGGTCTCGTCCTTTTGAACACAATGTTGTGTACCGTCTCCTGGCTTGTGTTGCGTCATTACACCCATACTAATTATGTATTTTACCTTAAGAGCTTTAAGAGTAAACATCTAAATTAACTAAATAAAATTAAGAATACATATAAAAAATTGTGTCGGATAAGGGGTTGATGATAAGGTGTCTAGACTTAAAGGTCCGTAAAGGACATTTTCTGTAGCAGTTCTTTAAAAGATGAGATCTCTGTTTTTCTTCATGCAACTATTGGCACAATATTCAGTCTAAAATTATTTAGTATTGGGAAAATTGTGCTAAATTTGCTAATGTAAGTTAAATAGCAAAGTGTCTATATCTGGTGTCAACGTTTCATCATAGCATCTTGATGCTGACATGTTGGTCAGTATTTTCTGGTTTAAAAAAGATAGATATATCACGTTACCCTATAACGTTTTGTGTAAAATTAGACCTTTAAGAACCGTCTACAGGTATAATTTGTAATTTATTAAATAAATCTTTTCTAATGTTAAATAAATAACTTTGTGGTAAACATTCTGCTTGTATATATCTCCCCCACTCTGAGATTACTCTGATGCAGGAACTATTCGTTTGTAATTATTGTTTGGGAAGCTGAAGTCTAGTAGATGATTGAACATCTCTGACACTTTACAAAATGGCAATCAATACTTTTGTTTGTGGTCTTATTTTCGCTTGTCTCCGGTGCTTCTCAGAGGAGATAATAATTGGAGCTGATAATTGCTACCAGGCTCATAACATATTGACCAGAGCGCCTTAATGAGCCGATTGAACGGACACGGGCCTTGCCTGGGAAGAAAATGAAGCAATTAGCGCGTCTATATGCGTCCCCTCCTTGTATGACAAGATGAATAAACAGATTCTCACTTGTCACATGTCAAACTCGGTCATACAAACATCCCAATGCTCAGTTGCAGCAGCAACCTTTAGGATGTGTATTTTAGCTCACATGTGAGTTGAAGGATTAACTTGATTCCATTATTCACACCAATGGCTCAAGTAGCACGAGAAAAAAGCTCAGGCTCATTTTTCCTTGTACCTGCAGGTTCTCGTGAGCAGCTTATTACGCAATCAATCACGCACACAACTAACAGCGGCGAATCAATTAATAATTGAAAACCTTTAAAGTACTTGAAGCACTGATTGGAATGTGCCTTAAGTTAGAGGCAGGCAGTGAGGAAGGGCACGGGGTTAAACAGGCCTGATTAATCAAGCTGAGAACTGTACTTGGATTAATTTGAAACACTGCATGTCTCTCTCCGCCATACTTCAGACCAACTCAACATGGTTTGAGGATATTAAGTGTTTACATCAGACAGCTGATCACTGTTTTTGGTAAAAAACTATATTTTTCTACACTTCTCAAATAAATATAGGGAACACTTAAAGAACACAATATAACTCCAAGTAAATCAAACTTCTGTGAAATCAAACTGTCCACTTAGGCAGCAACACTAATTAACAATCAATTTCACATGCTGTTGTACAAATGGAATAGACAACAGGGGGAAATCTTTGGTGATTAGCAAGACACACTCAATAAAGGAGTGGTTCTGCAGGTGGGGACCACAGACCACTTCTCAGTACCTATGCTTTCTGGCTGATGTTTTGGTCACTTTTGAATGTTGGTGGTGCTTTCACACTCGTGGTAGCATGAGATGGACTCTACAACCCACACAAGTGGCTCAGGTAGTGCAGCTCATCCAGGATGGCAGATCAATGCGAGCTGTGGGAAGAAGGTTTGCTGTGTCTGTCAGCGTAGTGTCCAGAACCTGGAGGCGCTACCAGGAGACAGGCCAGTACACCAGGAGACGTGGAGGAGGCCGTAGGAGGGCAACAACCCAGCAGCAGGACCGCTACCTCCGCCTTTGTGCAAGGAGGAACAGGAGGAACACTGCCAGAGCCCTGCAAAATTACCTCCAGCAGGCCACAAATGTGCATGTGTCTGCACAAACGGTTAGAAACCGACTCCATGAGGATGGTATGAGGGCCCGACGTCCACAAATGGGGGTTGTGCTCACAGCCCAACACCGTGCAGGATGCTTGGCATTTGCCAGAGAACACCAGGATTGGCAAATTCGCCACTGGTGCCCTGTGCTCTTCACAGATGAAAGCAGGTTCACACAGAGCACATGTGACAGACGTGACAGAGTCTGGAGACACCGTGGAGAGCGATCTGCTGCCTGCAACATCCTTCAGCATGACCGGTTTGGCAGTGGGTCAGTAATGGTGTGGGATGGCATTTCTTTGGAGGGTCGCACAGCCGTCCACGTTCTCATCAGTGGTAGCCTGACTGCCATTAGGTATCGAGATGAGATCCTCAGACCCCTTGTGAGACCATATGCTGGTGCGGTTGGCCCTGGGTTCCTCCTAATGCAGGACAATGCTAGACCTCATGTGGCTGGAGTGTGTCAGCAGTTCCTCCAAGATGAAGACATTGAAGCTATGGACTGGCCCGCCCGTTCCCCAGACCTGAATCCAATTGAGCACATCTGAGACATCATGTCTCGCTCCATCCACCAACGTCACGTTGCACCACAGACTGTCCAGGAGTTGGCAGATGCTTTAGTCCAGGTCTTGGAGGAGATCCCTCAGGTGACCATCCACCGTCTCATCAGGAGCATGTCCAGGCGTTGTAGGGAGGTCATACAGGCACGTGGAGGCCACACACAATACTGAGCCTCATTTTGACTTGTTTTAAGGACATTACATCAAAGTTGGATCAGCCTGTAGTGTGTTTTTCCACTTTAATTTTGTGTGTGACTCCAAATCCAGGCCTCCATTGGTTAATAAATCTGATTTCCATTGATGATTTTTGTGTGATTTTGTTGTCAGAACATTCAACTTTGTACAGAACAAAGTATTCAATGAGAATATTTCATTCATTAAGATCTAGGATGTGTTATTTGAGTGTTCCCTTCATTTTTTGAGCAGTGTATTTTTCTATATTGAGTGATAGAAAACCAACTGACGCCACAGTGACGACCCGCATTCTGCTGGTTTTGTGTACCTGTATTAATTGAAGGAGGCATGTTAAAAATAATAGCAATGTGGAGTTAAATAGGAGAAGTCGTAAATTCTGAGAAAAACTGGTCATTCCTATGTAAGAACATAGGAATGCTGGGTAAATAGAGTTAAATAGGCCAAATTATTCCTGACACTGTTCAGAAGAACAGCATGCTTTGATTTAAAAGTTCATTAAAGAGGTGGAAACATAATTCAATCCATCAGAATAGTTAAAGAGGTCATGTTGCCTCATTCTGAAAACCTGTCAGGTTACAGTCAGAAATCAGAACGAACTGTGGAATATGGTCCAGTCCTCCTGGTCTGGGATACCTGTTCGCAGGTGTCAGAAGTGGGTCCGCTCCATGCAACAGAAGCAGCTCTGAGAAACGCTGGCTATACAGCTAAATATTGGTTCAGTGATTCATAGTAAAGGTAAATCATAAAGCATTCATAAGTTTATACGGTAAACATTAGAAGTTAAATTGAAAATGAAGATACTTCTGTTTTTAAACAGCCTAATTCATTTTTTTCTTTTTTCTGTAGATTGTTGACATATTTTATCAAATTTTAATTATGTTTTGATATAGTATAAAATGTGCAGTGTTCCCAATGCATTTGTATGTGTGAAAATAAAAGCTATTATGATTTTGAGCTTTATTCAAAAATGTGAAAACTACTTTGTTGATGCATAATCGTGTAAAGAGCACGAGTGACACTGCTGAACATCTAATGATGTAATATCTCAGTTAGAAAGTAAGCAGATGTATTGATAAAGCAACTCCTGGGGTGCATTAATGTGTATACAGTAGTGCCGATCTACTGCCCTCTATAGCCAACTTTGTGCCACAGCACATGGCTGCCAGTGATTTCTGGAGAGCAGCTTCAGTGTGTTGCTGCTGTAGGCTACAGCCATCCCTCCTAGAAAAGCAGCAGATAATGATTTCATCATTTCCCCGGTTATTGACAGGCGCCTTGAGCTCAACTATTAAATTCCCAGTGTTGTGAAGCGAATTAACATCCATTAGAATATGATTATTCAGCTAGAGTGTGCGAGTGTGTGGTGGGATGTTGATCCTAACGAGGATTGCAGCCCCAACATTAAAAAACGAAGATCTAGGGTATGACAGGTTCGTCAAATATCTAGCTTCAGACAGTGATGTGGTGTGTCTATACCGCTGCATCAGGAGCCTCTGGCCTTAAAGTGACCTTCATCATGCAGAGCTGCCAATCATTGCTCATTAAACATCAAGACACATTCTTCACTCTACCAAGCTGTGATTTAAATAGCTCTTTATCTGGGTTTCTTCTGCTCTTGTACTACTTATTCTCTGTCCATTTTCAGGGAAAGATACATCCCTTTAACATCTATTGTGTTTCATATTAGTGGCCATTACAGTCATACTGTATATAGAAAAAGTATCTGCTCCCTTACAGATTTGTTCAGCTTTTTTTCTCACACATTTCTGATCATCAAACACATTTTTATACCAGATGAAGGTAACCTGAGTAAATACAGGAAGATGTAGTTTTTTTTTCCACTAGCGACATCCAGGTCTGATTACTGCCAGATCTGTGGAATCAAGAAATTATTTTTACAGCATCTGTCTAGCAACATGAAGTAGGCTAAAACATCTCTAAACGCAACACATTATCCCCCGATCTAAAGATATTCAAGAACAGAAGAGAAACAAAGCCACTGATATCTATCTGAAGAGGCTTTGGCACTGCAGTGAACCACAGTGAGAACCATTATCCATAAATGGAGATAACATGGAACAGTGACAAACCATACCAGGAGTGGGCGGCCTACTGGAAAGACCACTTTAGCTTATCCAGGAGGTCACAAAACAGCCCAGAATAACACATAAAGCACTGCAGACATCACTTACCTCAGTTAAAATGCTGGCTTAGATTCTGAGAATTCCAGAAAAACAATCGTAAGTGCTTAAATAGAAGGCAACTGGACTTCTTCTCTTTCTTGAAGACGTTTCATCAAGTCCCCAAAAAGACCTCTAGCCATCAAAACTGAAAATGCCTTTTGGATCAGAGGTGAAATTTCTTCAAGAAATGTCTTCTGCTTAAGCACCAAAAATGTCATCATGAGATCCAAGCTCAAAACCACTGTTGACCAAACCAACCTAAAAGTCTGTGGACTGATGAGACATAAGTGGACCTGTTTGGAGGGAGTGCATTGCACCTGGTGTAAAACCAACACAGCATCAACTATAAAAAAGCCTGTCATACCTACACTCAAACATGGTAGAGTGGTGGTAGTGTGATGGTCTGGTGCTGCTTTGCTGCTTCTGTCCTGGCCGACTTGCCTTAATTAAATCTTCTCTGTAGCAGAAAATCCTGAAGGAGAATACTCGATCATCAGTTTGTGACCTTAAACTCAAGCTCTTGGGTTACAGACGGACAATGGTCCAAAGCTCACCAGCAAGTCCACAGCTGAACCGATTTAGTTTGTTCTAAACAGGGTTTGGACTTGTGATTGAGATGTTGTAGCATGACCTTTAACAACAATTCAAAGATGAATGGGCCAAAGTTCCCTCACAGCGATGTGAAAGACGTATTGCCAGTTATGACAATGGTAGTTGCTACCGTAAAGGGTGGTATAACCCCTTATTAGGTTTTCTTATGCTAGGTAGTTTTTATGGCTTTGAGTGATGTTATATTATTACATCTGTGTCGGAGAAATACTATTTCACAGCTCTATATGCAGCTAAACGGCCTTCGATTAAGCATTGACGCTGCACAGAAAGATTTCTTCTCTCAGTTAAAAAAAGATTCAAATTGTTCTGCCTGACTCTTTTCTCTCCACCAAATAAAACAAAAGTGCCATCGACTGCTTTCCTGATTTCTCTCCTCTCTTCTCCAGCCCTTAAAGTCCCCCCACACTTTTGTTCAAATCATGTACCATTGTCACTGCAAACAGCATGACAACAGGACGGATCCAATGCGCTGTGAAAGCTTGTCGCAAACAACCATGCTTCTAATGGACGCCAATCTTTGTCTGAGGGCACTTGGATCGAACAATAACTTAGTCATTTTAAGAAACAGTGCTTCTGAAAGTTGTTAAAATTTAATTAAAGTCAAATTCTTCTTTTCTCCAGTGACGATGTGTAAAACCCTTGTAGTAGCTGCGCCCGTGGGCTGCTTCATAAAAGCTTCTCAGATATATAAAGGCACACTTGTTGCAGAAAAATCAATATATCAAGTAAAATTACTCTACAAGTAACAGACTTGTTTTCTAGCTGGTTGTGTATTGTCATGGCTTTCAGTTCAGTAAATCGTCTTAGCTGTCGTAACTCTATGTAACTCTAACTATTGTTACTTCCTTTCTCCTCTTCTACAGCTGCCCTGCAGGTGTCCATATCCTTAAACAAAGTGGAGTTAAGTGTTGGAGAGTCCAAGTTCTTCACCTGCACAGGTACAGATCCCACGCTGCTTAATGTGTGTTGTTTACATTGCTCTGCAAAAACAAACACCCCTCGTCGACATGTCTACATTTTGTCTAATAGAAGAACACAAGGAAAAGGTGGAAGAAAATGTTGCATTGTTTTAAAAGTTTTTACTAATAAAACGCTTATTTGAATCTCTTGACACTGAAACTTTTGCCCATTGTGAACCTCCGTTTTCAAGTGTTACCACAGGTTCTCCAGTATATTTAGGTCAGTATATTTAGGTCACGTGTATATTTAGGTCACGTGCCCGGTACAGCGGAGCCGGGGTCCCACCCTGGAGCCAGGCCTGGGGTCGGGACTCGTCGGAGAGTGCCTGGTGGCCGTGTTGCTCCTCGCGGGACCCGGCCGGGCCAAGCCCGAACAAGAGACGCGAGGCCATCCCCCAGTGGGCCCACCACCTGCAAGGGGAACCGTGAGGGACTGGTGCAAAGAGGATTGGGTGGCGGACGAAGGTGGAGAACTCAGCGGCCTGATCCCCGGATGCTTATGCTGGCTCTAGGGATGTGGAATGTTACCTCACTGGGGGGGAAGGAGCCTGAGCTTGTGCGGGAGGTCGAGAGATGTCGACTAGAAATAGTCGGGCTCGCCTCCACGCACAGCGTGGGCTCTGGAACCCATCTCCTTGAGAGGGGCTGGACTCTCTTCTACTCTGGAGTGGCCCACGGGGTGAGGCGGCGGGCTGGGGTGGGTTTGCTTGTTGCCCCCCAGCTCAGCCGTCTAGTGTTGGGGTTTACCCCGGTGGATGAGAGGGTCGCATCCCTGCACCTTCGGGTCGGGGATAGGTCTCTGACTGTCGTTTCGGCCTACGGGCCTAGCGATAGTGCGGAGTACCCGGCCTTCTTGGTGTCCCTGTCGGGGGTGCTGGATAGTGCCCCTCCCGGGGACTCCATTATTCTGCTGGGGGACTTCAACGCCCACGTGGGAAACGACAGTGACACCTGGAGAGGCGTGATCGGGAGGAATGGCCTCCCCGATCTGAATCCGAGTGGTGTTTTGTTATTGGACTTCTGTGCTATTCACGGATTGTCCATAATGAACACCATGTTCAAGCATGAGGGTGTTCATCAGTGCACTTGGCACCAGAACACCCTAGGCAGGAGGTCAATGATCGACTTTGTTGTCGTATCATCAGACCTTCGGCCGCATGTTTTAGACACTCGGGTGAAGAGAGGGGCTGAGCTGTCCACTGATCACCACCTGGTGGTGAGTTGGATCCGCTGGAGGAGGAGAAAGCCGGACAGACTTGGCAGGCCCAAGCGCATAGTGAGGGTCTGCTGGGAACGCCTGGCGGAGCCCTCGGCCAGGGATGTATTCAACTCCCACCTCCGGGAGAGCTTTGACCAGATTCCAGGGTATGTTGGAGACATACAGGGGTTGGACAATGAAACTGAAACACCTGTCATTTTAGTGTGGGAGGTTTCATGGCTAAATTGGACCAGCCTGGTAGCCAGTCTTCATTGATTGCACATTGCACCATAAGAGCAGAGTGTGAAGGTTCAATTAGCAGGGTAAGAGCACAGTTTTGCTCAAAATATTGAAATGCACACAACATTATGGGTGACATACCAGAGTTCAAAAGAGGACAAATTGTTGGTGCACGTCTTGCTGGCGCATCTGTGACCAAGACAGCAAGTCTTTGTGATGTATCAAGAGCCACGGTATCCAGGGTAATGTCAGCATACCACCAAGAAGGACAAACCACATCCAACAGAATTAACTGTGGACGCAAGAGGAAGCTGTCTGAAAAGGATGTTCGGGTGCTAACCCGGATTGTATCCAAAAAACATAAAACCACGGCTGCCCAAATCAAGGCAGAATTAAATGTGCACCTCAACTCTCCTGTTTCCACCAGAACTGTCCGTCGGGAGCTCCACAGGGTCAATATACACGGCCGGGCTGCTATAGCCAAACCTTTGGTCAGTCATGCCAATGCCAAACGTCGGTTTCAATGGTGCAAGGAGCGCAAATCTTGGGCTGTGGACAATGTGAAACATGTATTGTTCTCTGATGAGTCCACCTTTACTGTTTTCCCCACATCCGGGAGAGTTACGGTGTGGAGAAGCCCCAAAGAAGCGTACCACCCAGACTGTTGCATGCCTAGAGTGAAGCATGGGGGCGGATCAGTGATGGTTTGGGCTGCCATATCATGGCATTCCCTTGGCCCAATACTTGTACTAGATGGGCGTGTCACTGCCAAGGACTACCGGACCATTCTTGAGGACCATGTGCATCCAATGGTTCAAACATTGTATCCTAAAGGCGGTGCCGTGTATCAGGATGACAATGCACCAATACACACAGCAAGACTGGTGAAAGATTGGTTTGATGAACATGAAAGTGAAGTTGAACATCTCCCATGGCCTGCACAGTCACCAGATCTAAATATTATTGAGCCACTTTGGGGTGTTTTGGAGGAGCGAGTCAGGAGACGTTTTCCTTCACCAGTATCACTAGTGACCTGGCCACTATCCTGCAAGAAGAATGGCTTAAAATCCCTCTGACCACTGTGCAGGACTTGTATATGTCATTCCCAGACGATTTGACGCTGTATTGGCCGCAAAAGGAGGCCCTACACCATACTAATAAATTATTGTGGTCTAAAACCAGGTGTTTCAGTTTCATTGTCCAATCCCTGTAGAGTCCGAGTGGACCATGTTCTCCGCATCTATTGTCGATGCTGCTGCCCGTAGCTGCGCCCGTAAGGTCTGCGGTGCCTGTCGCGGCGGCAATCCCAGAACCCGGTGGTGGACACCGGCAGTAAGGGATGCTGTCAAGCTGAAGAAGGAGTCCTATCGGCTGTGGTTGGCTTGTGGGAATCCTGAGGCGGCTGACGGGTACCGTGAGGCCAAGCGTGCTGCGGCCCGAGCTGTGGCAGAGGCAAAAACTCGGGCCTGGGAGGAGTTCGGTGAGGCCATGGAGAAGGACTACCGGTCGGCCTCGAAGCGATTCTGGCAAACCGTCCGGCGCCTCAGGAGGGGGAAGCAGTGCTTCGCCAACACTGTTTATAGTGGGGGTGGGAGGCTGCTGACCTCGACTAGGGACATTATCAGGCGGTGGAAGGAGTACTTCGAGGATCTCCTCAATCCTGCCATCACGCATTCCCTGGTGGAAACAGAGGCTGGGGACTTGGGGTTGGACTCTTTCATCACCCAGGCTGAAGTCACCGAGGTGGTTAAAAAGCTCCGCGGTGGCAAGGCTTCGGGGGTGGATGAGATCCGCCCCGAGTACCTCAAATCTCTGGATGTTGTGGGGCTGTAATGGTTGACACGCCTCTTCAACATTGCATGGCGGTCGGGGACAGTACCCCTGGACTGGCAGACCGGGATGGTGGACCGGAGGGTGTGTTCCACCTACAGGGGGATCACACTCCTCAGCCTCCCTGGTAAGGCCTACGCCAGGGTATTGGAGAGGAGAGTCCGGCGAATAGTTGAACCTCGGCTTCAGGAGGAGCAGTGTGGTTTTCCTCCCGGCCGTGGAACACTGGACCAGTTCTATACCCTCTGCAGGGTACTCGAGGGCTCATGGGAGTTTGCCCAACCGGTTCACATGTGTTTTGTGGACCTGGAGAAGGCATTCGACTGTGTCCCTCGTGATACCTTGTGGAGGGTGCTCCAGGAGTATGGAATCGGGGGCCCTTTATTAGGGGCCATCCGGTCCCTGTACGAGCGGAGCAGGAGCTTGGTCCGCATTGCCGGCACTAAGTCGGACCTGTTCCCGGTGCATGTTGGACTCCGGCAGGGCTGCCCTTTGTCACCGGTCCTGTTCATAACTTTTATGGACAGGATTTCTAGACACAGCCAAGGGCCGGAGGGGGTCTGGTTTGGGGACCAGTGGATTTCGTCTCTTCTTTTTGCAGATGACGTAGTCCTGCTGGCCCCCTCTAGTCAAGACCTACAGCATGCGCTGGGGCGGTTCGCAGCCGAGTGTGAAGCGGCTGGGATGAAGATCAGCTCCTCCAGGTCAGAGGCCATGGTACTCAACCGGAAAAGGGTGGCTTGTCTTCTTCAGGTTGGAGGGGAGTTCCTGCCTCAAGTGGAGGAGTTCAAGTATCTCGGGGTCTTGTTCACAAGTGAGGGAAGAATGGAGCGGGAGATCGACAGACGGATCGGTGCGGCTGCCGCAGTAATGGAGGCGCTGTGCCGGTCCGTTACGGTGAAGAGAGAGCTGAGCCGAAAAGCGAAGCTCTCGATTTACCGGTCGGTCTACGTTCCTACCCTCACCTATGGCCATAAACTTTGGGTCATGACCGAAAGAACGAGATCCCGGATACAAGCGGCTGAAATGAGCTTCCTCCGTAGGGTGGCCAGGCACTCCCTTAGAGATAGGGTGAGGAGCTCGGCCATTCGGGAGGGGCTCGGAGTAGAGCTGCTGCTCCTCCACATCGAGAGGAGCCAGTTGAGGTGGCTCGGGCATCTATACCGCATGCCTCCTGGACGCCTTCCTCGGGAGGTGTTCCAGGCACCACCGGGAGGAGGCCCAGGGGACGGCCCAGGACACGCTGGAGGGACTGTGTCTCTCGGCTGGCCTGGGAACGCCTTGGGCTCCCCCCGGAGGAGCTGGAGGAGGTGTCTGGGGGGAGGGACATCTAGGTGTCTCTGCTGAGTCTGCTGCCCCCGCGACCCGGTTCCGGATAAGCGGAAGACGACGAGTACGAGTACTTTGACTGGGCCATTCTAACCCATGGATATGCTTTGATCTAAATCTGGCTGTATGCTAAGAAAAGCATCCCCACAGCATGAAGCTGCTACCACCATGTTTCACCATGGAGATGGTGTATTCAGGGTGATGTGCAGGGTTAGTTTTTTACCTGTTTTGCTTTCTTCTGACCAGAACACCTTATTTCATGTTCTGTGTCTCCTACATAGCTTGTGGCAAACTGGACTTTTTATTTTCTTATGGCTTTGTTTCAAAATTGTCTTTCTTCTCTCCACTTTATCCCTGGTGAAGTGCAGCTTATAGCTGTCCTGTTGACAGATTCTTCCACTTGAGTCATGGATCTCAGCAGTTCCTCCGGAGTAACCATGGGCCTCTTGACTGCTTATCTGATTAATGCTCGCCTTGCCCGGCCCTTCGGTTTAGGTCAGGGGTTAGTAACGCTAAGAGCCATTTAGAGCTACAAAAGCAACATGTCAATAATTTTTTCAATATCTAAATACTAAGAATATTGGTTTAGATTTTTTTAATAAAGGGAACCTTTAATTTTATTTCTGTTTTTATGTTTTAAATTATGAGCCATAGTGGAGGGTCAGGTTGCAGAGCCCTGGTTTAGGTGGATAGCCATGCCTTGATTGATTTGCAGATGTGCCATAGTCTCTCCTTTATCCAGTTCTGGATTGAACAGCAGTCGGACATATCCAAAGCTTTGAAAATGATTTATGACCCAACCATGCTTTAAACGTCTCTACAACCTTCCCCCTGTCCGGTCTGCTGTGTTCCTTGTTCTCCGTGATGCTGGTTGTTCTCTAATGTTCTCTAACAGCCCTCACAGAACTGCTGGATTTATACCGCGGTTAAATTAGTCACAGGTGGACTCTGTTCTGTGACTTCTGTTGTCAGGTGTTTGTACTGGTTTGTATTTAGGGGTATCAGAGCAAAGAAGACTGAAAACACATGCATGCACCATTTTTCAGGTTTCTATTTGTAAAAAAAAAATCAAAAAGCATTTTCCTTCCACTTTATTGTGCACTGCTTTCTGTTGGCCCACCACAAAAAATCCCCACAAATCTCATTGAAGTTTGTGCTTCTTACATGGCTAAATGTGAAAAATTTGAAAGGTCGTGAATGCTTCTGCAAGGTACTGTGAGGATTGTGGGTGTGTTTGCTGTCAGAGAAGCAGCAGTGGGTCGGGTAACACCGTCCCATGACCTGTCGCTACGGCTTCTTGTTGTCTCTTTGTGAGCGGCATATCTGCACAGCAGCAAATAAGCTGATGCCGGGGCCAATGGCGGCTCAGTGGGGTGGATACACTTTCTGGCAAGCCTGGCCCGCCTCCTACTGGTTGCTGTCTCTCTCCTGCCAACCCACTCGACGGGGGGCTAACAATCAAGAGGGTAGAAACGCGCTGGGTGGATCGTACAAGAATGTGCACCGTAGAACTGGGGAACAGGGGTAGAAAAAGAACAGCTGAATAAAACTGGTGACAACTGAACAGAAAAAAATGACTTTTAATGTGAAAAGCCTGCAGAGAAGAATGGAAAAGCTTTTGAAGCAAACTAAAAAAGAGAGGTAAATAGCCCTCACAGTCAAAGTGTGTCTGTAGAAGTTCTTATGTCACATTTTCCAGCCTGGGTAGTGGCACTAAGCTTGACTTTTACCATGCTTGCAGGAAGTTCTGCCAAATGGAGGAAGCTTAAAATGGCAGAACATTTGGAGGCAAAAGCTGCAGGAGACTGAAACGAACCTGCCAACAAACAAAAAGTCAAAGTTGTCAAAGGGACTTTTTGGTGGCTTTCAGGTGCAGTCATGGCATGTGTCAGTCCTATATAGATATAGACAAAGGTTATGCAGTGAATTTGAATGCAGACTTAAAGCTTAACGCATGGTGGGTTCGAGCTATGATTTGGACTGAAGTAACTTTTTCTGATATTTTTCTGTTAAGAATAATCATCCAAGGACAATAACATAGATTTTATCTGTGGTTTAACTGAACTTTTAACATTATCTAATTGGGTTCTCCACACCTTTGGTCTCATATGAAGAATATCATTAAAGTAAAGACTAACAAGTGAAAACTGGGTAATAGATTTAGAGTTAAAATCATGATGTTCCTAATTCTGAACCCTTTGGCAAGATGTTTCCATAACTAGTGTGTAAATTGTACAGATTTTATGGGCTAAACAATGTTAAACAATTTTATTTTACAAAAATAATAAATCTGGATAATAATCAATTAAAAATTTGTTCAAAAGGAGAAATTAATTTCTCCACATTAGGTGATCTATATTATAATAGAATGTTTCTTATCAAAGTGGGAGAGAAATTAACTCACAATAAGAGAAAAACCGGACTTTGTCTTTATAAGTATTATTCAAAGACATTTCTGCGTTTGAAGACCCTGTCACTGACGAGTCAGTGAAACAGAGGCCCAGAGCACAGTTTACAGACAGTATTTAAACAGTATGTGGGTGTTACCTCAGCTTCAAAGAGTTTGGAGACATGGTCCTCTAGGCCCCACCTGGGGTCAGAGGTAACTATATTATTTATGAGGACAGCCATCTGCTCTTCCTCAGACACAACCCTCCAGGATGTGTTTTAACCATTAAACTTCTGGTAATGGTTTAGAGTCCATCTGCTCTAAATAACAGAACACTAATAAAAACACAGAGGTCAGAGGAGAGAGGTTAATGAAAGTTCACAGTACTTTGGAATACTTTGGAGCACTGAATAAAAGAATTTCCATAACAATATTACAAAACTTCGGGTTGCTCCTCGCAGGACCTGGCCGGGCCAAGCCCAAACAAGAGACGCAAGGCCATCCCCCAGTGGGCCCACCACCTGCAGGGGGAACCCTGAGGGACCGGTGCAAAGAGGATTGGGTGGCGGACGAAGGTGGAGACATCAGTGGCCCGATCCCCGGATGCTTAGTCTGGCTCTAGGGACGTGGAATGTCACCTCGCTGGGGGGGAAGGAGCCTGAGCTTGTGCGGGAGATTGAGAGATATTGACTAGAAATAGTCGGGCTCACCTCCACACACAGCGTGGGCTCTGGAACCCATCTCCTCGAGAGGGGCTGGACTCTCTTCTACTCTGGAGTGGCCCACGGGGAGAGCCGGCGGGCTGGGGTGGGTTTTCTTGTTGCCCCCCAGCTCAGCCGTCTCGTGTTGGGGTTTACCCCAGTGGATGAGTCCCTGATGGGGGTGCTGGATAGTGCCCCTCCCGGGGACTCCATTATTCTGCTGGGGGACTTCAACGCCCATGTGGGAAACGACAGTGACAACTTGAGAGGCGTGATCGGGAGGAATGGCCTCCCCGATCTGAATCTGAGTGGTGCTTTGTTATTGGACTTCTGTGCTAGTCACGGATTGTCCATAATGATCACCATGTTCAAACATAAAGGTGTCCATCAGTGCACTTGGCACCAGGACACCCTAGGCAGGAGGTCAATGATCGACTTTGTTGTTGTATCATCAGACCTTCGGCCGCATGTTTCGGACACTCGGGTGTTCCAGGCACGTCCCACCGGGGGGAGGCCCAGGGGACGGCCCAGGACACGCTGGAGGGACTATGTCTCTCGGCTGGGCTGGGAACGCCTTGGGCTCCCCCTGGAGGAGCTGGAGGAGGTGTCTGTGGAGAGGGACGTCTGGGTTTCTCTGCTGAGTCTGCTGCCCCCGTGACCCGGTCCGGGATAAGCGAAAGACGACGAGTATTACAAAACTTATGTACTCAAAATTTAGGTTTAGGAATCATCAGTCAAATAAGTGCATTTAATCAAGAACATATTTATTATTAATCTCACCAAGGCCTATTTTCTGTTGATTTGATTGAGTTTTAACCTCCTAATTTTGGTCTATAATGTAATTTAAGAGGGATAAGTTTTTGTTTCCCAGACTCCCCAGACATGTCTGTTTTGCCATCACCAGAAAAAGCCTTGGTAGAAGAAGCAGAGTGCCCAGTGGTGGGGGTCCAGAATCAGGCTGTCGCCTCACTTACAGAGCTGAGCTGGACTTTGCTGCACACGGCTCCCAGCAACTGAAGTGAAATCACACCACACACCAAATAGAGCTAAACAATAGATACATAACAAAAAAGTTGTAATATCTAGTCAGCATTGCTTTTGCTTCTTTTTTATTCTTGTGTGATCTTTATAACATGAAAAAACTGCCTGATTTTGAGTTTTTTTCTCTTTTTAGCTTGTGATTTTTGGCTTTTTGATTCAGTCTAACAGCGGCTTAGAGTGTAGCTCATGTTTGGCTTATATAATTTACTGAAGTTCTGTTATGAAAGAGATTTAGTTAAATACATAAAAAATAAACAGTTTTAAGCAAAATGTAGATACATATTGGTAAATGGGACATCAACACAACAGAGTGACTATTTATATCTGTGATTTACACCCTTTGGTAATTCACTACAAAGTTATACTTGAAATAACGGAGGAATAAGATTTTGCGTTATTAAAATGCCCCATTATTTCCTGTGAAAATGAAGTCCATCTCACAAAGAAATAAATACATCTATTGAGAAATGTTGTTTGCAATAGGTCCTCCATTTTTATTAGTGGGAGCCATTTTCTTTGGATCATTCCCTGCAGTCAGACACATTTATAAATTCTCTGTTGTCTTTTTAAACTAGCAAGCAAAATATAAATAAATAAAAATATAAATATAAATAAAGCTCCCCCCTTCTCCTCTTATTTGTTTCAGTCCAACTCACACGATGTGTCATGGTCTGGATTAGAAATAATAATATTTAAAACCATTACAAAACATCACAGCATGTCGAGGAAGAACTGTTGTCTTCTTCGTTTTTTTCCGTGATCATACATGAGCTATATTACGTAACACTGCCCCTATGGTTATCGGTGGTATTGCACCGATTCTTATGTTTGGTTATGCATCCTGATGACGCAATTAACGTTGAAATGGTCCCTAACCATGAGCATAAGCAACTTTGCCAGCAAGCTTGCAAAAATAAATGGGACAAAGACCCCAGTTTCACTGTGGAGTTAAATCCAGTTGCAGGCATTAGCAATAAACCTTTCTGTTGCTGTTGCCAAATCTTCTTTAAATAGGGTTTTTATATTGGCTTACACTCAGGACAGCCAAACTGGTAACAAGAAGAAAGTCTAAAGCAGTTATCAAATTCTGGACCGCCATATGGTCAACCAGTCAGACCATAGTTGTTGGACAGCACACAGAAAACACATTTCTCTCCAGATTATGTGTCAAGAGCAAGCTGCGAGAACTTGATTTGTTCTGGCCAATAACGCTCGGGTAACTATGCACAGACTAATCCTCCACTACTTTTAAATGGTTTATCTGGGTACCTGGTAGAAAAAAGAAATGGTGACACAGTGACTTGTGAAAGTACCCCGATCGAAGCTAACAGTTAGTTGGTATCTGCTTTGTAGCTTCCTAGTGTCATTAAACTAAAGGATTTGATCATCTCCACACTTGGACTGGTCAAATCTGAACTGAATATTTCTATCATTTTTTGTGAAACCTTTATTCTACATGTGAAAACACACAAAAAGGTCATTTTCAGTGATTGTTTTTACGTTAAAACCACCTTAAATGGCAAAAACAAAACATTGGGATCATGGTTTCCCAAAAATATACCTAAAATCCTTTCTTTTTATTGTAGATATCATGCACCGTCTTGTGATCTGAACATGTCATTACACCCATATGCTCAGAGTAATTTTGCAGACCAATCAGTTTAACCTCATGTTGAATTTAGCAGCTTACCTATGAGGGTTTCAGTTATGTTCTGGGGCTGAGAACACTGTTCAGATCAAATGCTTTTAAAGCCAAGAACAAAATAAAGAACTAAGCTTTTTGATTTCAACATTACTAGGTTAACTAACATCAGTTAGTTGGTCTATTGAGACACTTGAACTGCAAGATTTTCACCTGCCAGTAAATACTGATACTTGAAAGCTTTAACTGTTCAGTCCAACCACTATTATTCTTTGTACCAGCATAGTAGATTTGACACCTGATGACTTATTCTTGCTTGTATGACAAAGTCTAAGAGGCTTCCCATCAGCAGGATCTGCTAATGTTCTTCACCTCAGCGCAGAATAGCTTTATTTTCTGTGTTACATGGCAGTGCCAATGAAACGACAAGTTAAATTGAGGTTGTCGAAGGAGAAAGCGCCCAAAGAATAAGAGTCCATCAGTGGAGGAGAAGCAGAGCCCACTGAGAGGCTGAAAGAAATCAGAGGGCTGCAGAACAATAAGTAGGGCGTTTAGATTGACCTTAGAAAGTAGATGACCCTAAGTAGTTCTTGTGGAGGTCCATTTGTTCCTGTGTCAGCTTGTACCTAAAGAGAGATTTTTTTATCGATGTTTCTATAATTGTAAAAAAGCCCTGACTAGATCCAGTCATGAGTAAAAGCAGCTCTTAACAATCAGGAAGGTTTAGCAAATTCCAAATCTATTTAATCAGTTAGATTTAGGTAAAATAGTCACTGTGTAGATTTTACTGCATGCTGAAACAAATCATTCATGCTTTCAATGACCTTTATTTAATACTAAAGTAGTTTTCTCCAAACACTTTAAGATCCTGGTTTTCTATGTCTCAATTTAACCCCTTGTTGTCCCCTTCAAGTACCAATTCTGTCATAAAGGAACATTACTATGGGAAGAAACTTGTGCCAGAAACTGAATTTGAATTGCTCTGACTGAATTTGTATTTGTGTAATTTGAAATTAAATGCATTGGTTTGAAAATGAATTTTACTAAACTGAAACTGAATTTAATGGTGTGAAACTGAATTAATTTGCTTTTAAAATGTATTTCGTTGTATTAAAAATTCAGTTTGACTACTTTCACTTTCAGGTCTGTAATTCAACTTCAGTTTCAAAATTCAGTTTTTTGTGTCTCACATCCGGGTCCTTGAGGATAGCCACAGATTAATCAAACACAGATTCATCGATTTACGTTTCACATCAGGTTAAACTTCCTTCACGGCATGTTAAGCTGGAGCAGTGCAGCATACATGAGCTTGGCGGATGTCAATCACCAAGTCAAATGAGCATCTATAAGAAGCATCATGTAAACAAATGATGGTCAAACAGCAACACTTATGCTACCTGTAGCTATTAGCTAAACATGCCAGATTAGCCTAGTTTGCCGCCGGTGTTTACGTCGGTCTGCCGTTACCCCTTGCCCTTACCTCAGCGTAACTTCTGTTGCCTAGCAACCGTGTTAGCGTGAAGCGCAGAGCTGTGAAGCCGAACAAATGGAGCCTGACGGTTATAAACGCTGTCTCTACTATAAAAACTACACAGGTTTTATTTACCCTTTTACATATTGCTGATGTCTTATAATGCTGTTTTGTTTTAAATGTTATTGTTTTATGATCTGTTCATTAAAAATGTTGAAAAATATTTTTGTGTTCATAGAAATAAAAATCTAACACTAGATAAAATACATTGATGACAAATACCATTGTTTAATTTATTTTAAAACTTTCAACAACTTAAACACTAACATATTAACTTTAGGAACAAGTTTAAATCAGTTTATTTGCAGAGCAAAATAATAATAATAATTATTATTATAAATAAACCAAACATTAATATTAGATTTCATCTGACTGATTTATATCAGTTTAACTTCCACCATTGGGGGAAAACCCAGCAGGATTTGGAAAACAAAGTGCCGGGAGTCAGCTGTTCTCTCGGGTTTTAACGGCACCTCAACCACCCGGTCAGCTGACAGCTGGAGAGGCGAGCCGGCTGCTGGGGGAGGGGGACGAACACATCGACGCATTTGGGCAATTAAGTGATATCTTGATAAACTGATCAGATATTTTAGGTTTTACACAACTACATTCTTGTCTAAAAAATTGTAAAAGTTCAGGTGTTCACAGAATGCGCAATATATTTATTCACAACTTTTCTCTCTCCTCCGGCCTTTGCTACTTCCGTTTGAACAATCTACTTCGACCCGCAATGAATCAGGGATAGGGTGGGACACGCAGGATACACCGGGGCCTATCCTTCACAATCTGGGGATAAGAAGGGCGCATTTGTTGGAACCTTGGAGATTGGAAAAGCATTCGTCGCCTCATCCAGGACGTTATCGGCCTTACAAATGCGTCCTTCAAAAGAATGGACCTTAATTTGGACACAGCAATAGTGAATGACATCCATGAATCATTAAATCTGTGTTTGATTAATCTGTGGCTTCAAGAAACCCCGGATGTGTGACACAAAAAACTGAATTTTGTAACTGAAATTGAATTTCAGACCTGAAAGTGAAAGTAATCAAACAGAATTTTCAATACAAGCAAAGCAATTTTCAAAGCAAAAAAATTCAGTTTAACATTATAATTCAGTTTAGTGAACTTCATTTTCAAACCAATGCATTTAATTTCAAATTACACAAATACAGATTCAGTCTGAGCAATTCAAATTCAGTTTCTGATGGCACAAGTTTCTTCCCATACATTACAACCACCATGTTAACTGTGGTAATTGCTAGCTGCTAACACTTAAGCACCTTGTTACCGGCTGTTGTGCTTTGTAGGTATTAATCATTTTAATCTTGCTACTCAGCAGAACCAATTGCTGATGATTGCTGGAACAGGCCTGTCTAAAGGGTGTGAGTGTTTTATTACAGTGGCCTCCAGACTTATTAGCACTCCTGGTAGAGAGTTGTAAAAAGCCCTAAAATTTATCCATCTCTTTTATGAAGTAGATTTGTTCAGTGAGGAAAGAAAATCTCTTAAAATAATTTTTTTTTAAATAGCCAGTGCTAGAAATTTTGGTTTATATCCTTTGTTGAATCTCTCAGACCATCCCGAGCCCTGGATCTTCTCCTAGGCTCTCTTCTTTGCAGCTCCTCAGCAGGTTTTCTAGAAGATTAAGGTCATGGGACTGAGATAGGCATGAAATAAGGTTGACATGACCTGAAGAAAGTGACTCTGATTACATATACCAGCTTATTTATCTGCCTTTTTGACTCTTTTGACACTGAAAAGAACAAATGTTTCCTTCTCTATAAGCTTTAAATTAGAGCACCAGTGGGGCTTTGGGTGGTTGCTTTCTGTTTAGATACTTCAGCCAAAGTCCTCTTGATTGTCTGGACTAATGACCTTAACCCACACCAGCTGAAGCCAAAGGGTTAAGCTTAATCTGATAAAAGGTGCAGCAGCATACAGAGTAACAAGTAGGCATGGTGGAGCATGTCCAAGCTTCTGTAGAACATTTCAGGAGGTGTGTTATTATCATAGATAACTAAAATAGGAGAAATGCTGCTAAGCTCCCAGCCAGTTACTTCAAAAATAAACTTGCTGGTGCTGTTGAAGCGATCCTTCAGCAGCAGCACTAGGACAAAGGGGGATAGGCCAACCAAAAACATCTTCATCTGCTCCTAACAGAAAAAGTGGTTGTCTTATATGGGTGGACTTAAGCAACAAAGTGAATCTAATTAAGGGCCAAAGATTTCCACTTGGCTGCATTAGTTCGTTCTGCATGGTTTGGTCATGCATTTGAGTTATGCCTCCAAATTAATGATTGCATTGTCATCCTTGTATCATATCCACGTACCTTTAATGTGTTCTAATTAACGAGAATAAAATGCATGTTTTTCATTCCTACTCTCACTTCTACTCTTTACCTCTTACTGCTGGTTAAAGTAATGTTCAGTGCACATTTATTTCAGTGAGGGCCCTACTTAAGCTCAGAGGGCCCAACAGAAACATACATTGAACAGAACATCTAATGCAAACACCAAGTTTTTCTGCTTCCCTTAGTAGCAGCTGCAACTAAGACAGATAAAATAACTTATCACACACAGGAACCCTTCTTTGGAGCGGTTGCTCATAAGATCTGGTATGCAAACTGAAACCCCTGGATGGTATTTCATCATCTCACAGGTGCCTGAAATAAAAACTCGCTCCTACCATCTCCCTTCATTTTGTTCTGTTCCACAAAGACTAGTTTTGTCTGAATACCCAAGAACACAGGAGCTCACAATCTCCCCTGGGTATTGATTAAAATATTTTGTTAGGCAATAAAAAAAACAAAAAAAAAACTGGATAACACTTAGAAACACAGCAAGATAGCAAAACATGTCTGCTGTTCTGCTGCATAGGTTTTAAATTATACTCATTTATTGTGTTTTTACTATTGCAATTAGGTCCTTCTGATCAACAGATTTCAAAACCCAGTCAACGTAAGGTGTATACCCCTGATTTATACCTGTACATATAGTCATACCCATGGCAGGTTGAGGTTCTAAGTAATCTTATAATTTTAGCAATGTTTCTTCTGACTGGAAGTAGTATTAATATTTTGGAGGGACCCAGCCAGAGTGCCGACTTGAAGCTGATAGCGAATCTGTGGAAGGAGCCAAAATTAGGGTGATGATAAGGAGGCCTTCCAACCTCAATGAGGAAGGGTTTGACTGCTGTAATGACAAGATACTGACAAATCATTGTCCTGTGTTTTAATAAAATGTAAATAATAACAGATAAATTATTAGTAAAAAGTCTGATTTCTTTGTTGATCAAAAATAATTTCAAATCTAAATCTGCCAGAGGTATGAATAATCTTGGACTAAACTAAATCAAATTGATATGTGAGCACATGCTACATTATTCTTGTATCTCATTTTTACAGTTTAAATATATTTGTTTGAAAATCAATGTAAGCAGAATTCCTTTTATGTTGTTTCTCACAGTTTTTAATGGAGAAAATATGACCTAGAGCAATAAACATGCATAAAAGGACTATTACCGGTCAGTTAGCTGACATTCCTTGTAAACGCAGAACAGGAAGAATGTCCATCAAATATTATTTTATGGCAGTATTTTAAAATATTTGAAATCAAGCATTTTTTTTTGTCATTTTGAGGAACATAAATAACCTGAGAAATTCAGCTTTGAAACATCCCTTATTCTTTTCTTAGAATGGAAAATGTTTGGCACAACACCAGTATTTAACTTCTTTAACCACGTTTTTTGCTTTTTTGTTAATTTCATAGTAAATAGGACCACAAACGTCCGTTGACTTTAGCTCGAAGGCAGAATGAAGGCACACTTGTTAATTAAACTTGGCTAAATACAGCAAAAAAACAACTGGGCCTTTCTTTTATTAATAAGAATCTAACCAAAATATTGGGTGTACTGCAGTACATTGGGTGTACTGCAGTATATTGCGTGTACTGCAGTATCTAAATTGGATTCAGGTCGAGACTTTGGCTAGGCTACTTCAAAACCTTATTTTGTCATCCAGAGGTGGCCTTGCGCTGTGCTTTGGATCATTGTCCTGCTGCAGCACAAAATTGGACTTAAGGGTCCTCTACTGTTGGCTGGACGTTCCCCCGCAGGATTTTCTTGTAATTATTAATTATTATTAATGATTCCATCAATTATGGGAAGTAATCCAGGTCCTCAGGAAGCAAAGAGGCCCCAATCCATCACCCTGCTACCACCATGTTTGACTGTCAGCTTGGAGGCTGTTTCTGAAATGCTGTGTTGGTTCTAGCTCAGATGTAACATGACACACAGCTTTCTGAAAGGTCGTCTTTTGTCCTACCAGTCCACAGAATATATTCCCTAAAGTCCTGGGGATCAGCAAGATAGGTTATGGTAAATGTCAGACTGGTCTTTCTGTGCTTTTTGGTCAGTAGTGGTTTTAGTCTAACTCTACCATGGATGCTATTTGTTGCCCAGTCTCTCTCTTTCTTATTGTTAAATCATGAACCCTGATCTTAACTGAGGCAAATGAGGCTTAGATGTTGTTCTGAGGTGGTTGGTGGCCTGGATGAATGGCCCCTGTGACCCTTTCCAGACTGATAGATGCCATTATTTTTTTAGATTTAGATAGAGGTTATATTTAAATTATATATCATATCTACAGGTCTGACTTGTAAAACTTAGCTCAGTTTTCTAAAAATATGTAGTTTAAACATAGTTAATTCATGATTTAACAAGGGGGGGCACTTACTTTTTCCCCTGAGGGCCAGGTTTGTTTGGATAGCTTTTTTCCTGTAATGAATGAAACCATCATTTGAAAACTGGTTTTTGTATTTAGTCAGATTATCTAATATTAATATTAATGTCTGGATGCAGTTAGTGTGTGAAACCAAAGTCAAATTCCTTGTTTGTTCTCACAGCCTTGGCCGATTGTTTGCAATCCTTATAATTATCTAATTTACTGTCAAAAAATATATAAAGATGACAATTTTTTTCCTGTTCCTGAAAATATTGCCTGTTTAGTTTGCCGTTGAGCAGATTAAAATGAAAATTGTCATAATAAAATGATTTTTGTGACGTTTGGACTGCAGTCATGTAATGTAAGACAGTGACAAGATGGGATTTAAATGATGTGGAAATGTTATTTTCTGTCATGAGGGACTTTAGACTTGACCTGAAAGTGGAAAAACAATTCTAGGTTAAGTTTGTGTAGATATTCAAGGCAAGGAATGCTTAAAACCTAAATAACTTCCTTACAGAGCACCTGTAGGATTTTTGAAGGCGTGTTCTCTCCAGAGGACATTTACAGACTGTGAAGAGATCCTCTCAGTTCTTCAGTTCAAGATCTCTTTACATATTTTTTGGGATTTCCAGGTACATTCTAATCTCTAAAGAAGGGCCTTTGCTGCCGCCAGCGATGATAAATCAGAATACCTCAGTGTTGGCATTTTGCTAGCCTCGTCATTGTCTTGCCATCGTACCTCTCAGTCAGCGGTTACTTTTCCTGCCAAGATCTTGTCATGATGCCAGAGCTTATGCAGATTTTAAGATGTGCTATACACGCAGATGTTAAGACACACAGAGGGACGCCAGGCTGAGTGTGCAGAACAGGCCGGCACGCTGCACACTCCTGTCTTCTCCCATCATCGATGATTCAAATGGGGCTGTCACCATGCCGGTTGCATCAGCTCAAACTCATAACCTTACATGCTGTCAGAAGGCTGTATAATGCAGAGAGGCGATAACATTGTGGTGCTAGCAGGTGGAAAAAGGCAGCTGCAGCGATACTGGGTACTAATCTGTTCCTTTCAAGTGCCCACATGAAGCTATAGAATCTGGTGGGTGCAAGGATGGTGTACAGTGCTTTGCAGCTGAAGAAGAGGATAAGAGTTAGCATGGGGTACATAAGGAGGCCTTACTCCACCTTCCTTCCACCACCCTACTCCCATTAGGGCGTACCCCCAGGCTATAATCACCATTATAGACCATATAAGGGTGTCATGTATTTTTTGTCAGCTTGTTTTACCACTAGCTAATAGTATCTTCCTAGTTGAACATTTTCTGTTCCTGTTTCTCCTATTTAGGTAACTGTGACTATCGTGATCCGTGTCTTGTCTTGTTCGAGGCTGATGGATAAGCCTGATAACGTCCTTACACAGTCACTCTTTTATTAACAGGCTTTCCAGATGAGGGGAACCTGCTGCTTGCAGATGGCTCTGTCATCTCCTTAAGTAGCTATATGAGTTCTTGCTTCACGGGGCACACAAAGACGCCGGGGTTCGAGTTAGCTTTTGATCTGAACAGACTTACACTGCGACTAAAAAGAAAGTACTCCCTCTGTCAGTTCAGTTGTTTGATGTCTCAAGAAGCTGTCACTGTCAACTAAATCCTGCATCTACATTTAAAAGGGGAAAGAGCTGCCAGGTCATGCTAATCAAATGCCATTGAATAATGTACCATCAGCAGGTGTGACCACCTTTATAAAAGCAGTTTTTTTTTTGCCATTTGCTGGTTAGGAGCATGTAAGTGTTATCACAATGCCAAGGCAGAAAGACATCAGCAATGCTCTTAATGAAGCAATTTGTGCTTCATATCAGACTCTGGAAACCTTCGTTATCATGTTAAATTTGAGGTTTATGACATTCCAAGAAAAAGACTGAACACCTCTGTGTTTGGAAGAGTTGGCAATGAAAACCTCTTTTTAAATGAAAGTTTTCCTTTCCACTGTTGCTACATGCATGCTCAGTGTGAGGGATTGCTGCAAAGTCACAATGCAAGCAACTGTCCAGGAGGATTGATTGCTGCATGTCAGTGACTCCTGGGTTACCTTAGACAGAAAACTTTTTAACAAATTTGACTGATTAACTGAACTTGACCGCATTGTTTGATAGCTAGGATCATATTGTAAAGTATGTAATTGACATTGAATCTGTCTATATGATCGGACAGACTTTTTTTTCTTTGTAAAATTTCCAAAAAAAAAAAGGAAATGACCAAGGTGTTGCAGTGGCCCAGTCAAAGTCCTCATTGAACTGAAGCATTGTAAAATAAGAGCAACCACCAGTCTTCTCCATAATTCATCTAGGAGATGACTACTTCATCGTATTGAATTTACATATAGATTTAAACACTTTTACATTTAACATTGTAAAAATCCAATTGTATTAAAGTCTTGATTCTTTAGGGTGTACTTTCTTTTTACTGTAACTGTGTATGACTATTTCTAAAAATTCAGGCTTACACACAAAAAAATCTTGAAAAACCTTCTGATCTCCAGGTGTTTTTACATTTATCTCTCTGTGGTCATCAGTCTACTGAATGAGTGAAATAAAACCCAGTCCTGCCTTGCTTGTTTAGCAGAAATGGATCACATTCACCATCTAAAGTTAATTTTTTCGGTATCTTTCTCACTCTGCTTCCAGCTATCGGTGAGCCTGTAAGACTGGAATGGTTCAACCCCCTGGGTGAGCGCATCGTGAGCTCCAAACGAATGACACTCCAGACGGAGTCGTTCCGATCCCGACTCATCATCTACAACGCCATCATCGAGGATGCAGGAATCTACCGCTGCCAGGCCACCGATGCCAGCGGTCACACAGAGGAGGCGTCAGTTGTGCTGGAGATCTACCGTAAGTTTCGCCTGTTACCATGCAACCGGGCTTCACAGTAACCTGCAGATGCTCCTCGTTGGCTTCCTGGGGAGTAAGACACGAACAGAATAAAGCTTCAAAATTAGGCTTTGATAACAGGGAGAGACGGCTGATTCATATTCTCGTCTGCACCACAGGCTGTTAAGGATGCCCCTGCGGTTGAGGTCCATGTGCACCTTAAGCTGTGTGAGCTCCTGTGAATCTGTGTTTGCGATTAAAGTATAATAAAGCTAGCAATGCCTACGGGACCCGGAGCCTGCCAAGCTTAATGAGAGACCTGTCACTTTGTCTAACCTGCCTTTGTGACCCATTAATGTTGTGAAGCAAGGGGGTGGCTCAGTCGTTACAGAGATTGGCCCATCACTGAATCTGTCCTATCAGGAGCCAGCCAATTGCCTGCCCTTTGCTCCTTTAATATATCCTTGAGCACATGATGCAGCTAAACCCTGAACTTCCTATTTTTGTTCTTCGCTGGGCACAAAAATGCAAAATGCATGCAACACACAGACAATAATGTACACTTCCTTTAGAAAATTTTGGAAAAAGAAACATTAATGACTATATATATTTAACTGCCAGCTTCACCAATCAAAGTCAGTTAATTAAGATCGACCAATCAGATATAACTGTTTACTTATTAGCAACATAAACAATGAAAGGATTTAGGATTCTTTAACAGAATCTTTAAGGATTTCAATAAGCCCGTTGTCAGGCTGGGTAAATCTTACAGGATGCGGAGTTGAATAAGCAACATATGAGCGGTTACATCCTTGAAATGACCTGACTTCAGATGAAAAAGGATTTAAAAGGAACACGCTCCCTCCCGTTCAAAGCCAGATTAGAAACATAGGATGAATGAACAATAAAGTGCAGGATTTCTGCACAGAAAAGTTACATTACAACCACGTGAACCCTGTGATGTGACTGACTAAATACCCTAAAGCATGATCAGGGACGACACCAACTTTAATTAGAAGAATCGTAAACTCCAGGAAACAGACACAATCATATGCACGTCTACACTCTGGAAATCCTCACCTGCTGTGCTGCTGTCTTTCCTTCCTCTCTGAGAGGCATTAGCCAAGACGCCGCAGCTACAATCCCACCTGCCGCAGCTCAGTCATAGCCTCATTCACCACATTACCAGCTCCATTGTTTCCGTAGCAACCGAGCGCCACTCGCTCACAGCCCCATGGTGTAGGTTTCATGACCAGAATGCGAATGAAGAAGCCACCTAAAGCTCGAGCCTGCCGTCCTACCTGCGCGCAGCAGGATCAGGTGAAGGCTGCTCAGGTGAACCTGTTGGTCTGCAGCGTGTTAGACAGAACATTCTGACCTCTGGGTTAAAGTACTGACATCCCATCAGCACCTGCAGACATTCCCACACAAGCTGGCTACTACTAATAATACAATGCCTCATAAATGCTAAATAGACAATATTGCCTAAAATACTGGGACCAAATTATTGATTTCATTCACTTCCTTGTCCACCTGTGTATAAAATGAAGCACCTCAGCATGCAGACTGCTTCTTCAAACATTTATTAAATACTTGGTTGCTCTCAGGAACTCCAGTCCAGTCCAGTTGTGAACATTTCCTCACTATTAAATATTCCACAATAAATTGTTAGTTGTGTTATAACAAGGTGGACCCAAATGGAAATACCAGAGGCCTTGTAAAAATCACAGAGCGGGGTAGGTGAATGCTGAGGTCATCAACTTTCTGAAGAGTCAGTATCTACAGACCTCCAAACTTCATGTGACGTTCAGACTAACTCAAGAACAGTGTGTTGTGAGTTTCGTGGAACGTGTTTTCATTGCAGAGAAGCTGCATCCAAGCCTTGCATCAACAAAACGCTATGCAATGTGGTGGTGTGAAGCGGGCCGCCACTGGGCTGTAGAGCGGTGGAGACGTGTGCTCTGTAGTGATGAACCATGCGTCTCCAATAGGCCGTCCAGTGGACGAGTCTGGGTTCGCGGTTGCCAGGAGAATAGCACCTGCCCTACTTCATTGTGTCAAACCTAACGGTTGGTAAGGACCAGATTATGGTGTGAGTACTGGGAACTTTTATTGCTTTAGCATACCAACAACTTGTTGGAGTATTTCACGCCCCCAGTTTGGGGATGTCGTCTTACTGATCCAACATGTCAGCGCACCAGTGCGGACTTCGACCTGGTAGAGCACCTTTATGATGAAATAGAGGAGAAACAGCAAGCCAGGCCTTCTCATCCAACATCAGTGTCTGACCTCACATATGTGTTTCTAGAAGAACGATCAAAAAACCCCATAAACACACTTGTGGTAAGTCTTCACAGAAGAGTAGATTCTGGTAGAGCTTCAAAAGTTGGGGGGTTGTCAGCAGATGGAAATATTTTTGGCGTTAAGTAAAAATAAGTAAAGATTTTGTGTGTGTTCTTTTGTTTTTGTTGCTCAAGATCTTTGTAGATCTTTGTAACACCAGCTTGCAACGGTGTTTATGAGTAACAATCAATCCCTCTAAACAGCATTTATAAATTAGGCTAGCTATTTCTTTACTATAGCAGCAGCTCTAGTACCCCTATGATAGAATAACAGAATAATAGAAGTTTATAGTTTCATGATAAAGTTATTTCTTAGCCACCTCCTGTATTTTTATTTTTATTTTTATTTCAGTGCTTGGTAGGCATATTTTTCTAACCCATCATACTGGGCGTTAAAGAGGGGAACAGATGTGTTTGGACCAGGGGAAATTGGCTCATGTAAGGTGCTTAACTTCAGTGTGTGTCTGCGAACAAGAGAGCAGAAACTCTGCTGTGCTGAGTATTTTCTCAATTTGCCAATGTCAAGTGTGCAGCAGAGTGTTTCTCCAGAGAGGATGTTTCCCTTAGTGATTCTTTTGCCGAGCAACGTGACTACAAAGGAAGCAGGAAGTGGATACAAACAGAGTAAATAACTGACAGCAGAAGTATTCAAACTTTACAGGAGAAGGGAGGAGGGGGAGTAGATAAGTTGGTTTTTGGAAATATGCAGAGCACAACTGATGGGGGAAATGATGAGAGCGGAGTGAGTGACAGAAACATGCAGAGGCATCCTTGAAGTTAATGAAGACAGTGAGATTCCAGGCACGTCCACAGGAGGAGGGTGCCAGTCGGAGAGTGAAAGCTCATTTTAGGGAGCCGCCTGGTATAAATCACACAGCAGAAATGCTAATGCCGGAGCCTCGCTAACGGAGAAGACTGATAGGAGAGCTGTCGCTGATTTATTCACGCCTTCATAATACCGCACGCAGGTGATAGCATGTGGTTGCAGCACCAGCAGAGCTATCCTTGGCTCACATCAGCGATGCTGATGAGGCCTGAAGAAGGATCTGGTGATGTTTGGCAGGAAGCTCTTCAGTCACTGACTGAAGTGGCTCCTCAAACTAAAGCTGAGTGAACCAAAAGCTCCTGTTTTTAATTTTATTCTTGTGATAGATGTGGTTTTTCATTTCATCTTTCAACTTATCCATTCTCGATATATGTCTTGTTTCTTAAGTACCTACAGTTCTGTGGAAATTATTAAATATTAAGTTCTTTACTTTTTATATATCCATATCTGATATACTTATTTGATATGGAAACGGAGATTTCATTGCTGGTAAAAAAAAAAAAAAAAAAAAAAAACCCCCATTTTTCCCTTTTTTGACCTCTTTGGCTGAAATAACTTCAGTGACACTTTTCTTGAAGCCATCAATCAATCTCTGACATCGATGTGAGAAAAGTTTGTCCCACTCCTCACTTTCAGCTCTGAGATGTTTGTGGAGTTTCTTGCATGTTCAGCCGGTTTCAAGTCACCCCACAGGATCTCAGTGAAATCAAGAGCTGGACTTTGACTAGGCCTGTACTTGTGTTTGTGTCACCTTTTTAATAGATGGTTCGATAGCAGAGGTTAAGCGGACAGCCCCAGTCTTTGTCTTTCTTCTCTCTGGAAACCTTTGCGTTTTTCTTTGAGAGCAAATGTGTCATGATGACCAGAACCAGGGAACTCTAGTGCAGCCCAAATCACGGAGGCTGTGTTGGAATGCTCAGGAACCCAGCTGCTAGCTGTGTAGCAGCGCCTGCCTGTCGCACCCCTGTGGAAGAAACAGGAACAACACTCTACACAAACACAACCAACCTGGACTCAGATCCGTGGCCTGACAAAATGTTTCCTCCTTGTTGACCTTCCGTTGAATTTAAACTTGAGCAGTCTCTTCCAGTTTATACAGACATATCAACAGCAGCAAGAGGCTGTTGTAGGTTCATGATGGCATTTTATAGTTTTAGAGACTTCGTTTAGCTTCTTGCGGTCTGCCATCAGGGTGAACTTCCTTGGATATTTACCATACATTGGCATAGCTGATTTCAAACTCTTCTGAGAGCTCTAACAAACCCTGCTGCTATAATCTGCTTTCCGAAGGCCTCAAACAGACCATCAGATCTCACCATGGTGTTCTCTCTCATTTCAGCAGTCAGGAGCACCAAACTAGATGTCTAACGCTCAAACCGGATGAATCTCCTTTAACATGCTGAGTAATAATGTTTTTATTATCCCCTCCTGAAATGATACTTTCCTGTGTGAGAAAGAAATGCAGGGATTTATTCCACCCAAGAAACTGTATTTTTTTTTTTTACATTTTACTTAATTTTTGAAGTCTTTTCTTCAGATTTTCTTTTTTTGAATTTCTACTTGAATTTTTTAGTGTGCATATAAATCCATGTGTCCAGATATGTTGGAAAAACACACTGCTTTTACAGGGTGTTAAGACTTACAATATTCACCAACAAACCTGGTAAACTACCTTAAAATTTGCCTGACTGGATACAATCCAGCCAAAAAACTAAAAACTTCTAACTTTTCCAACTTCATAAGCTTAAGTTTGGACACATTCTCACACCACATTCTAATCATTTTCCTTTTGATATTCATATCAGCCGTGAACGGCCTGAAGACATAAAGATGCTGTTAAATCTGGATCTTGTTTGACTTCACAGAGAGGCTGACGTTCCGGGATATAAAGTCACCGCAGGAGTTCCGGCACAGCGAGAAGGCGGAGGTGGTGTGCGACGTCATCAGTTCACCGGTGCCGGTGGTCGTTTGGTACTACCAGGACAATGAGATCACCAGGGAGCACCACAGTAAGTTATCATCCCTTTCTGTCTCAGTTTGGTTATCTTTGTCACCTTTTGAACCTGACTTCCACCTTATATGCCTCCCAATTCTTTAAAATGTAGGGAATGGTAGTTCTGTTGATTAAATGGCGGCTGTAAAAGGTTAAGGTCACAACAAAATTGGTTCAATACCCCAGCTGACATTAATGTGTAAACAAAAAGAAACACACAATTGTTTTTCCCATGATTTCTGAGCAAGCTTAATTTAAAATGCTGCACAGAGTCACTATTTGCCAACACCAGGTGTCAGCGGAAATGAAAGTCAACTTAATTTTTGTATAAGATGTTGCAGCTCTTCATTTCACAACTAGTCCCGGCTCCTTCTGAGTCTCTCACAGCTTTTAATATTAATATATTTATGTTGATGCATTT
This sequence comes from Crenichthys baileyi, assembly GCA_036173005.1. NCBI lineage: Eukaryota > Metazoa > Chordata > Actinopteri > Cyprinodontiformes > Goodeidae > Crenichthys > Crenichthys baileyi. Next base: position 133,381 of record JAHHUM010001534.1, on the reverse strand, counting down.
TTTATGATCAGTGGTGGTAAAGTGTGACGGGATTTTGCAATATTTAAGCAATTAAATGCTAAGAGACAAATCTAGAGTTGCAACAATTAGAGAGGTGTCGTATTACATTGACCATTGATATGTAACACTGCTGTTATTCGTCCACATTACAATAATTGGTGGTAGGGATAGGGATCTAACATCCTTTTTCTAAAAAGGCTTTTTCTGTGGAAATTTATTTAACTTAATACAATGATGTTGGTGGTAAAACCAATTATGTCATAGATTTAAAGGGAACAATTTAACTGTCTAAACCTATTTATATTTAGACTAAACAAACACCTATGGTTAAATAATGACAACAATGATATAATATGATCAATGAAGCAACCAGTTAAAACATAATTTGAGAAGAAATTAACTATTTTCACTCCCTTACAGTGTAATGAGCTGAAATAAAGAAATAGCAATTTATTAAAAAGAAATAACCAGAGGTGGGTAGAGTAGCCAGAAATTACACTCAACATATTATTAGGTAATGTATATACATTAGTACTTCCAATGACAATATCTGCTGTATACTATGTGTTTACTCGACCTCCAAATGGCACAACAGGCTCAGCAGATAGAATATAATGTCAGAAGAATGAAGCCTGTATTCAAACCAGAAGTCTCACTAGACTCAGAGATATAGGAGGGGTCCAGTAAAACTGCTCCTTTTAAAATGTTGCTCAAGTAACTTGTATGATGACTAGTTACTACCCACCTCTGGAAATAAAAAAATGTAAAACATATAATATAATTTAGCCGTTTTCAATTAAAAACAAAATTATTAGTACTTTTCTGCTCTAATGTATTGCAGATTTTTAACACAGCTTTTTTGATTTACTGTGGTTAATTTTTTGCACATCATTTTACTTTGTACTCAAAATCTTGCGACGACAATAATAACTGTAAATATTGCCATGACGATATCAGTTGCAAGGAATGCCATTTTTCTTCTTCTTTCCTCTCGTTCCTATTTGTGCTTCCATGTCTCTGTGACCTTTAGCATTTTCGCCAAGGTCATTGAGTCCATTGTGAGGATCTGTTGCGGTGAGACTCTGTCCAACTAGCTAAATATTACATTGGCATAAAAAATACGACAAAGGTTCTTGAAAACAACCATTTCCGAATTACTCCACGGCGTCAAACAGTTTTACACTTTCTACAGGATTATATTCATTTGGCAAACATTTTTCTGCTTGTGATGTTTTCATCCAGTGCATCAAGATGGAGCGCCAACTTTCTAAGTAAATGTGCAGTCCTGCAGAGAAAAGGCTGTCATTTCAGCACCTTACAATCTAGTTTTGGTGCTGTGGAAAAGCAGATAGCCATGGAAATAACAGGGCACAGTAGCATTACAGCGCTGCTTACTAGTCGGTGCTGGTTATTCTAGTCATTTGGATAATAAAAGTTGTAAGAAGACATATTCTCACAGGAACTAAATCTGAATGTGCCAAATGCACTTGAATATTGAGCGAAAAAATGCTCATGAGCTCCGATCCTTTTATATCTTATTGAAAAGGCCTGATAATGTGCCAAAAACACAGTTCTCTAGGAAATGCTTTTCCTTCTTTTGTGTTGGATTCACAATGAGACAAGGATATAAAAATCTATGAATAGAAACCCACTGGAGGAGGCATCTAATTTGGACGGAGACCATGTTAACAAGCCTCTGAGAGGATGGATTATGGAGCTGCTGGATGGGTGACATTCAAAGACACAGCTCCCCTCTGAGATTAAAAGCACACCAGCAAAACACAAAAAATACATAAAAACATTGAAGAAATGGGTGTTTTTATCCTGTACTGCCAATTCTCCATGGAAGATTTCACAGTCTCATTGTCAATATTCCTCTGTTCCCTTTAAGCAAAATATGATTTATACCATTTATAGAGCTCTCCCTGGTAATCTCACCCTTTTTAGTTTTAACAGTGTTAAATATCAGGAGAATGGTCTACTTAATTTGCAAAGAAAAAGGAAGATGGAGGAAGAGAAGCACTCAAAGGAGAAATTCATTTTAGTAATTTTCTCTCCTGTAAAATCAGTAATGTAGTGAGAATGTGGCCATACGACTCATTATTTCATCTTCCCCTCCTCCTTGAGTTACAACTCTGTATTCCCTCCTCCAAGTAAAAAAGTGTCTAAGCACTGATTGGAAAGAGTGACCCTTTGAATCCCTGAATCTGTCACATTTTTAATTGAAATTCAAATCTTCTGTGACACTACAGTAATGAAACATCCAGAGGACGCATTTTTCCTCTTCTTTAATCATTTCCCTCTAATTGTGATGCCGGGATATAAATATCTTTCCTGGAGAAAGGAGATAGGGGCCTCCGCAGTGCTGCCCAGTCTTAAGCTGGCCCCAACAGTGCTGAGCTGTAATTGCGTGAGTGTTTATCTGTGTGGACTTTATCAGGGAAATGAGCTGCGGTCGAGACTGACGGGCTCACTGCGAAGGAGTGGATATGGCAGTTTTCTTCTGTTGTTTTTATTCCTAACTTTGTTATCTCGCCCCTTGCTCTGTCTTACACTATTTGTCTTTTGTTGTTATTGTGTTCCTCTCCACTCCCGACCCGTGAAGGCAGGTTCCGGGTGCTGCCAAACAACAACCTGCAGATCAACCAGATAACCAAGGCGGACGAGGGTGTTTACCGCTGCGAGGCCAGCGTGGAGGCCCGTGGGGAGATCAACTTTGTCGACATAGCCGTGGTCGTCAACGGTGAGTTTTTAATTTCTTTTCCATTCATTTACACTCAACAGCGTAAGTTCATTTTAAACAGACTAAACAATTTAGTTGTAAATACTCACTAAGTTCTAATTGTGCTTGTGGGGGAGGGGGAGGAGATGTCAGGAGGGCTGATCAGCCAATCAGAAGCAGGCTTTGGTTTACTGAGGTGCTATGGCACATGAGACAGTCAATAAGAATATTTACTACTAATATTTAAAGACTTCCTTTTTTGGACTAGAGACTAAAAATGCCCATAATCTGCTTAAACCTAAATAATATTGCATTTAAAGATAGTACGTTTATGGTATTAGGATAGATGCTCACCACAGCACCTGCAAACAGTACAAGTTTCGCGGAAGACATACCGCTTTGTTGTCTGCCAGTACTGCTGGTATGTTTAATTAGATTAGGAGCTTTGTAATAGAGCTGGTCAAAAACAAAGAGGCAGTAGGTTTTTACCTGCTAATGTACATGTTGAGTGTCTTCTTGCAGCTCTAAATAATGTATGAAAATTAGCAGGAAAAAGCAGTGGTATAGCTGTTTCATGCAGGTCAGCTCAGTAATCGCACCGAATTCTGTGCATCCTCAATCGGCCAGCGTGACGGCGCACTCCATAGGTCTACTATTGGAGCGGGCTGGCCATAATGTTTATCTTGTTGGTGTAGAACCAAGATGCTGAACTCTTACTGGTGTTGAGGCTCGTCTCGTTGTATCACTAATTTTATTGGCATTTCCTCTTCAGCTTAAGGCAGGAGGGCCTATTTAATACTTTTAATGTATTCAAACTGGTCCATGATTTATGTTCAGTTATAAATAGGCTCTATACCATAGTATAAGAATCATCCTTATAACATATGCATGATGCATAAGCCACCATGCTACGTATATGAAATAAATGCCCTAAGCGGTTTCATCCAGTAGGTTTAACAGAAAAATATCTTACCTGCTTTCTGTTTGCCCAGATTCTCCATCAAAGTGTTTACTTTGACTTGTATGTGTGACTAATTATAGAAATTCAGATAAATACTTTGCACCAGTTGGTTAAGGGTTGAATCCATTATGTAGAACCCATTAGTTATTCCTACTGCCAAAAACAGAGTAATTATACAATTGTTAGTCAGTTGGAGAGCAAATGTTTTTTTCGTTAGCTAAAATGTTGCTCATAGTTCCAACTTCTGAGCACAACCAGGTGTTGGTGAGAGTTTGTCAAGATCGTAAGCAAAATCTCATTTATTCTACAACAATGATTAAAAAATTATCTATCCCCTGCTGCTACATAAATGAGAGAATTGGTATAAAGAAACAACTAAATAGATCCGGTGTAGCACTGTTGGAATATGTTGTTTTAAAACAAAAAGGAAAAAGCTGCACATCTGGTCTTTGTCTACTGGATTCGGATAAACCAACAAAAACATCCATCTAGATTCCAAGCACACATGTGGTCCTCTTCGCACGGTGCCAGCAGATTAACGTGCATTAGGGACTGGGTTTCCTCTGCATACACAAGTTGTTTTGTTGCTATTGTTTGTTTAAACTGAACACGAATCCTTGCTTTTGTTCAGGTGCTCACAGGTGCCCAAGGTTAAAGGTACAATAAGTGAACAAGGGTAGCTGAAAAAAGCAACAGTGCTTCTCACTGGATGACAAAAAAAGTCTGATGTTGGTTAATTAGGACAAATAAAGTGCCTTGCCCACACTAACTTGTGTTTATGGTACATTAATTTGATTTTCTATTAACAAACAAAAATCTGATAATTGTTGCCTGCATTTTTATTCAGCCCCTTTTACTCTGATTCCCCTTAATGAAATCCAGTGCAACCCATGTCCTTTAGAAGGCATCATTTTTTAAGAGAACATCAGAGAACAAACAACAACATGACCAAGGATCACAGCAGGCAGGTCAGGGATGAACATCTGGAGACGTTCTGGGTCAGAAGCTCTGTTCAGTCCATTGTCTGAACATAGAGACAGGGTGGCATGACTACAAACCTACCAAGACATGGCCGTCTACCTAAATTTACAGGTCAAGCAAGTAATGCATTAATTAAAGAAGTATCCAAGAGGCCCACAACATCTTTGGGGGAGCTGCAGAGAACCACAGCTCAGGTGTGACAACTATTGGTCGTGTACGTCGTAAAGCTGGCCCTTTTGGAAGGCTGTTAAATGTAAGCCATATTCCTTTTTTTAAGGTTCTACATCCAAACATGTAGAAGAAGGTGATCTGGTCAGATGAGACCGATATTGAACTTTTTGACCTACACCCAAAAGGCTATATGTGGTGAAAAATTAAAACTCTGAACAAACTATCCCCATCGTAAAGCATGGTGAGGGTTGCATTATGCTGCGTGGATGCCTTTCTTCAGCAGGGACAGAGAAAGTGGGTCAGAGTTGATGGTAATCCTGGAAGACAACCTGCTAGAGACTGGGGTGGAGGTTCACTTTCTACCAGTGCATTGACCATAAACATAAAGCCAGACATACCATGAAATGATTTAGCTTGAAGGATATTCACCTGTTGGAATGGCCTAATTAAAGTTCAGACCTAAATCCAAGAGAATCTGTGGCAAGACTTGAAAATCAATGTTCTCGGATGCTCTTCATCTAATCTGCCTGACCATTATCTGCCTTGCAAAGAAGAACAGACATTTTCTGTCTGTTGTGCAAAACTGGTAGAGACATACCCCAGAAGGTGTGCTGCTGTAACCGTGGTTCTACAAAGTATTGTCTCAGTGGGCTGGATACAAATGTATGTACACTTCCACTTCGGTAATATGCACCAGTTAGTGTCGGGGTGTCCTACTAAAACTGTGAAATTAGTAAAAGTTTGTGGCTGTAGCAAGAAAAAATATAAAACCGAATACTTTTGCCAGTTACTAAATAAAACCAGAGGGTTGGATGATCTGGAGTTGGATCGATCACTCTGAAACAGCTCCTACTGATGTTCACAAACTCATCTAGATATTCCTGTCAGTTCACAATAGAGCAGTCAGCTTATACACATTCAGCTGTATTCACCCGGTTAAACTTAGTTTCTGGCTGGCTTGCTCTCTAAGCTTCTATTAGTAAGACTTCTCTCTTCTCTTTATTCTCTAATGCAACTGAAAAAATACAATTTGTAATGGCGCCGGGTGCCGTGGTCCAGAAATCAAAGGATGTAATTTTAATTTCCTCATTTGTTCTCGTTTACAGTGAGTCACCTGAGACTACCAGCTTGATTGAAATGTGATCTCACTAAAGCCACTAGCGTCTTGTAATGCTTCAACAGCTGCAGTATTGTCTCTGCCTATGTAATTCTCTCACACTTAATGTAATAGCAGAGTGGGCCTCAGCCCAAAAAAGTATGAATTGCATTTAATTTAGCACACCACTTACCTCACTTCTGTGGAAGATCCAATAAGCCTGTTCAATGAGGCGCAGCCCATTATTGCAGTGATGCAACACTCGCCATGTGGTGCTGAGATGGGGCAGGCTGCGCGGGGCTTTGCTGAGCTCGCACTCTGAGATCCTCAGCCACACAGACACACTTGATAAACTCTACTGTGCCTCAGGAAGAAATCTGCTGCTCACTCTTAGAGGATGTTCAGCCCAAAGCAGATACAATGTGATTTATTTAAACACCATTTGGGCCTCATGACGGAGTACTAACTGTAAGCTGAAACTGTTTAAAACGGGAAGTTTGTTTTGCAACCACAAGGCTCAGAGGGATCTGCTGCAGGAGCGCGCCGGCTTTTGATGTTGCTGTTTGTGAACTTTTTCAAGTAGGCCCCTTCTTGAATTTTTAAAGACGATATGCATCGGCTAGGAGGTGCACAACACAACAGCAAAGAGACAAAAAATGAAAGGCTGCTGAATGCTAACAACAAAGGATGGAATAGTGTTGCTGGCTTCTTGCTTTGATCATCTCATCATTTCTCTTAAATGAAGAGGCCCGGGATTCATATTTTGTAGATTCAATTTTGTTTGTTTTGGTTTTTCTGCAAAGCTATCAAAATGCAGAACGTCCGTCTGTCCGTCTATCTTTTAGATTTTGTTGTAATTATTTGATTGGTTTTGGTGCCACAACTTCCTGATTATAATCAGAACCCTACGGTACTTGGTTGGGGTCCTGGCATAGATTCATGCATCATTTCTACATGTCTACATAATGTTGCAGAAGTACGGCGCTGGCTGTAGAGGTGACATTAGAGCCTCTGCATTAGTCAATAACGCTTACAGGCTTTGGCCAAACTTCCAGTCTGTGACGCCACCAAGTGAGCTATTGTTGCTGAAGTGCTTTCAATCTTTTGATTTAATCAGGTCTACCTCCAAACAGAAAAGGTCCCAGTGAGTAAGTAAACAAAGTGAAGTACCAAACAGTTTTTTTGGAGCTGTTCTTTTCCTTCTTCCAGCATACCCATTTATTTCTGAGGCAGCAGCTGTCCCATAGCCCAGAGAGGCTTTTAATTTAGCCTCTGGCATAAAGGTGAACTGAGAGGTGTAATAAAGGTGACATACATGGAAGAGACATTTACTTAAATGCCACCGACTGTCATGGGGCACACAAATATGAGTCTCTTGTCTCGGCCTTGTAGGAAGTGGAAATATATTTTGTCATGGGGTCTGCTTCTGGTTCTAATACTCAGAGACCTAATTCACGCCTCATTTTACCTCCACCTTGTGTGACTTTCAGATATTAGGTAGTAGCATTTTTATTTTCAGCCCAAAAGCCAAATCTCCTTTTACTCTTAGTAATTGTGTTTGTACCTCTTTGAAACATTTGAATTTGAAGCTATTGTTTAGCAAAAAACTATGGCCTATCATTGAAAATGATGGAGTGTCCTCCCCCACAAATTTGATCTTAAACTTTGTTTTCTTCGGTGATGTCACAGAAAACCATCCACCGGCTTTGTTTAGGATAAACACTGGCAAACACTGGATGAACACAAGCAGAAATACACAAGAAACCAAGCAAAACATGCATTTATTGCTGAGAATGGGAAATTTCTGAAATAATGGTTGGCTTGAGCAAGGTATCTCATGGTTTCCTGTTTTATAGTTCTGTGTTACATGACACAAGTTAACTTGATTTGATGTTCAAAATTCCTCTACAATATGGTCCACGAGAAATTTCTCAAGCGATACATTAAAACTAAGGTTGTACGCAACAAAAACTAAATAAATCTTATAGCACAGCAGCCTGACAAACTGACCATGCTAATGGTATTTGCATGCTAAAGCTAACGTCCACAGCTAATTGTTAAATGCCTCAACTAGGGCTACATGATCTCAGGAGAACGTGCGATATTCGATGATGTTGCTTAATGTTGTGATGACTATATGACTTACGATATTTATATATGCTTTGTCTGCAATAACGTGTGCGCAGCGCCGGTCTGTTGTGGTGAAGAAATAGCTGAGTCTCTACCAGTCCTTCTATGTTCGGAGCCTCACTTATGGTCATGAGATCTTGAATACCAAGTGGTCAAAATGAGCTTGGAATTTAAAGTAGAGCTGCTGTTTCTCAGCATCGAAACAAGTCAGTGGAGGTGATCCGGGCATCTCATCAGAAATCCTTCTTGGTGCCTTCCTTTGGAGCTTCTCTGGGCTCATCCCACTGGGAGGAGACCCCAGTGGAAACGCCTTGGAATGTCCCAGATGGAGGGTGTTGCCAGGGAGACCAATGTCTTAGTTTCACTCCTAGCTCTGTTACTCCTGCGACCCAATCTGAGATAAGCGGACATAACTGGCTGGCTGTGTTTAAAAAGACAAATGGTACAGTATTTACACTTTTTTCTGCTCAAAGCAACAAATCTGTTGAGATTTCTGAGTTTATTACTGTTGACATCAGTTAATAAAACACCCAATGACAATACTTAGATTGTCAAATATAACCACATTGACACTCAAGGGATTTTTGAATTCACAAGTAGACCTAACTACCAGTGTCCTCTATAGTGTCAATTGTTTTAGTCGTTGTAGACCAGACCAGCATTTTACAGTCCATTGGCCATATTCAGTGCTTTAAATGTCTTCACCTGGACCTCCATGTTCCAGGTATGCTGACTTTAATTTTCCAGGCAACGTCTTTAATTTTCAATGTTAGCAGCCCTTGTACAGTTTTACAGCAGTGCCCATTGTAAAGCAGGGTTTGCACATATTAACAAAGAGGGACGTGGTTAGTCTAAAAATGTTCACTTAATGCTAAAAAAAGAAAGACTGATACAGAGCAAATAGCTGTTTCTTTTGCAAGATATGGATTATTCTCAGGAACAACTTTAATTTACTTAGACTAAAAATAACCTAATAGGCACCAACTAGGTGAATAGTTTGTACTCAAATGTCCATAATGTCCTAAAAACAGATAGAAATGCCTAGAAATTGAATTTGAGAAGTATGGAACTAGAGCTGCACAATATGGGATCAAATCACAATCCTCATCACAATATCCATATGTGCAGTAACGCAACTGCTTGAATGCAATATTTTGTAGAATTTTATTTAAGTGCTATGCATACACATTTTGCATGCTGGTATTATATTTGCCCTTCTGAGTCTACTTTCTTACTCAATTCCAACAACAAGTGTATATGTTTAGAGGGTGAGGTTTTAAAGCTTGCAACCAGCGTTAGGGACATTGTGATAAAGAAAAATAAAGAAAAGAGCAGGAAAAATGTGGGTTATTTATAATGGCTATCACAATAGCAGTATCACAATCACATGTTTTCCTGATATTCTGTAACCCTATATAAAACCTTGCAGTATGATGGGTAAGATTTTGTCGTTGTGTTGAAATGTCTACTGTTGCAAGAATGCAGCACAGTTTATCATCAAATGCATACTTACATAAAAGTCATACTTGCTTATGTGGCCCTTGGGGGAAAAGGGCCAGACTGTGGGTCAAGAGACAAGTTGGGGTTCTTAAGCAATCTCCAAAATCGAATTTTAAAATGATTGTGTAGTAAAACTTCATGCCTGTGAATGGTTATGCTTTGCTTTTTTTCTTAATTATTATATTAAGGATATTTGTTTGCTTTAAGCAGTAACATTAGGGGTCATAGGTGCCACATCTGCAACAGATACTTTGTGTGTCGGGAGCAGAAAAGTACGGGAACCACTGCTCTGTAGAGTGGACATGAAGGATAACTAAATGTTGTTCTTCCCCATCTTCTACAAAACTTCCTAAACGGGTTTCATTTTGCTCCACAGTGTCACAATCTGATGGCTCACAATTTGATGAAAAGGGTCAATGAAATAGATGGGAGTGATGTAACCCTTTCCCCTATACAGATTAAACTGTCAGCTGTTAGTGAAATTTAGGAGGAGTCTTCTCATAACCCTTGGTCATTTTATAAGCTCACACACCAGAAAGTTAGTTATTCATAGTCCTGAGACAAGAACTATAAATTTCTGTTGGAATGTTTCCAAATTCAGCTTTCTTGCTGTTGGCTGCAATGCTGCTGTTGTGCTAATAGGAATCAATGTCCAGTCCAGTTTTTCAGACAAAGGAGTCCTTTAAGTGCTGGTCACACCTCAGCAGAGGTGAAGCCCTGCTGCAACATCAGTTAACTTCTCACCCTTTCTTCTTCCTCCTTCCTTCAGGGGTCTTCAGGCAAAGAAAGAAAAACAGCATTTATGTCTCATTTTTTCCTATCAGTTTGTCCGACTTTCCTCACTCTGCTGTATCCCCCAGCACTGCAGCAGAGAACAGTAAACTGTTTGCAGCTGATTGATAAAACATCTAGTCTGTTGCGCTCATTGACAAACTTGGGCCTCCCAGCTATCTCTTATATCTTATTGTGCTTGTACTCTGTGTTGTTTGACCATTTCAAGCCTTTAAAGTTGATGAAGTTTATTCTCTTGGAGTCCAAGATTCACCCTCCTGCAGTTGCAGTTTTTATATAATGTAAGCTAACCTTCTGTCTGCCATGTTATGAGTTTTACTATGCTTCGCAAGAAAGTATCTTTTATAATTTATGGACCATAATCATAAAAGAGGCTGTTCACTAGTCACTTTATTGGCTACTTCTGTTTAATTGCTTATCAACACAGTTAGCAACTCAGCCAATCATATGGTTGCAACTGAATGCGTTGAGGCATTTAGTTCTGGTCAAGACCACTTGCTGCAGTTCAAACCGAGCATTAGAATGGAGAAGAATGGGGATTTAACTGGATTTAAAACGGCATGGTTGTTGGTGCCAGATTGGTGTCAAGAGTGTCTCAGAAATTGCTTATCAACTGGGATTTTCAACCAGAAACCATCTTTCGGATGTACTGAAGATATTCTTAGGCAGCTGTGGTTAAGGTGGTAGGAGTTCGTCCTGTAATCTCGCCTGCTGATGGTGGTCAGAGGGCTCGGTAGCGCCTGTGTATGGCAGCCTCACTCTGTCAGTGCGGCCCAGGGCAGCTGTGGCTACATTGTAGCTTACCACTGTCAGTGTGTGAATGGGTGAATGACTGATTGTAGTGTAAAGCGTTTTGGGGTCTCTGAGATCTGATAAAGCCCTATACAAGTTCAGGCCATTTACCATTTATAAAGAGAAAATATCCAGTGAGTGGCAATCGTGAGGATGAAAATCTTTTGTTGATGTCAGATGTCAGAGGAGAATGGGAAGAATGGTTCAAAATATTATAAACAGTATCTAAAAATAACTAATGGTATTTGGAAAACCATCTCTGATCTCACAAGGCGTCACATGTTGGAGCAAATGGGCTACAGCAGCTGTACACCACCCCTAGTGCCACCTCTGTTGGCTAAAATGAGAAAACCGAGGTTACAATTAACACAGGTTCACCAAAACGCAACAACGGATTGTAAAAGCGTTGCCTGGTCCAATGAGTCTAGGATTCAGGTGAAATATTCAGATCATAGGAGCCGAATTTAGATTAAACAACATGAAAGAATGGAACCATGCTGACTTGTATCAACTGTTCAGGTTGGTAGTGGTGATATAATAGTGTAGGAGGTATTTTCTTGGAAAAGTTGGGCCCCTTAGACGGAGCATTGTTGAAATGCCACAGCCTACTTGACTACTGTTGCTGACCCTGTTCATTCCTCAATGACCACAAAGGAAGCTTTGCATCTGAAAAAATCTGTATCAGCCTCCCGATGCTAATCTGTTGATACAGATCAAAATGTCTGAGGAACTTTCACACATCCTTTTGAATCTATGCCATGATGAGTTAAGGCAGTTCTGAAGGCAAACATGGGTACAACCTGCAAAGTGTGCCTAAGAAATTGCCAAACTGCTCTAGTTGTATTAATCATACGGCCTCTCAACTGAAAACATTTTGAAAAATGTGTCCAATGAAAACTTTACATTAATTCATTTAGTGAGCCTCTTGAATCAATGTATGCTATTGAGACAACTGTCGCACCAAGTTTTCTGCAAGTTTTAATGCTCTTGCAGAATGTATTCAAAGGACATAGAGAGTTTAATGTCAAATTTAGTTATATGTTATTATTAAAGATAGATAGTCTTTATTGTCCCATAGGGATAATCTTTTTCACATGTCAATCACATATTCCAAGCGGCAGGTATAGATACTTACCCTTTACTTTGGATTTCCCATTTAATTTGATGTAGACCTCTAAATTGGGTCTTGCAAAGTATTTTCTGGTTTGTAGCTCTGATTAGCCACGTTTTTTTCTTTTGATACAGCTTGTCTGCAACCGCTGTGACTGTGCTTTAACCAGTCATGCAGAACTTCTGAAAGCAGGGGTGAATTAGCTCACTCTATACTTTTCCCCGACGTAAAGCCATAAATATTAATGAACCACTTCATAAAAGTTTTTTTTTTTTTCCAGCAAGCATCCAGCGGATGAAGCTCTGCTGACCCTCTGGAGTTCCTAGTCTCCAGTGTATCATCAAAGCGGACCATAGATGAGAGCGATGGCATATTGACTAAAAGGGGCCTCCCACTGAATTGCTAATCAACCTGAGGGCAAAACAGCTTGGTGTTGAGAAGAATGCCGAACATTTCAAGGAGTTATCTCAAAAAGAAACCAAAGATGAGTCATAAAAGCCTTTCTGGAGAGGAAGAAGAGGAGAAGCAAGAATTTGATTTTGTGGAAAGTTGACATAACTAGGTATTTTGCAGATTTAATCCTGTTCTGTGCAGCCGTGTGAGTTCCACTCCCTGTGACACTTTCACGCATGCTATTCTGTCCTTTTATCTCTGAGTGTGGATTTTAATGAAATGAGACATAGTTCAGATTTCCCCTGAGGCAGATATACACTAAAACTTCGACATCAACTCAGTGTGCCAGTTATGTTAAAACAATAGTTAGACATTTTACTCAAAGCTTACTTGCTATTTTGTAGTTCTAAAAATACGCTACTCTCTTTGAGTCGAACAAATATGCTTGTGAGCCTTAAAAGTTGGAATAGATTCATCTTATTGCTGTTTCAACAGATATCTGGGCTGAAAAAGGTCACACAGTTTTGCTGCAGCCATGTTTTTCTACCCCTATTTTTCCCACTGCACAAACCAGGGCTAAGTCAGAGTACCGACTAGAAAACTACATTAGAGAACTGCCCTAGTAGCACCTTTCTGGATGGGCCCTGAACTATAGTGGAGATTTGTGGCGGAAGAGTGCTAAACATTTCTTACTGGTTGAACATTCCTAGCAGTTTTTTCAATATTTCAAACTTTAAGCTTTTTTAGGAATCATGTTTTCTGTTATCTTTAAACTTCGAACTGGAGTAATCTCTGCACAACATTTTAACCCTGGTACTGATGTTGAATATAACAATGTTTTAAAAAGGGGTTCCTACAACTGTAACAAAAAAACTGAAAGGCATTTGTCTTTCCTGAAAATAAAGGCATGAAATTAAAAGTCATTCAAGACTTCAAGACATGTTTGTAATCTAATTAACTGGTTGGTCTAATCAGACTTTATAGATATAGTTAAGTATCATCAGCATATATATGAAAATGTACCCATGCTTTCTACGAACTTAAACAAGTAAAAGCATATATATATATATACAGGGGTTGGACAATGAAACGGAAACACCTGTCATTTTAGTGTGGGAGGTTTCATGGCTAAATTGGACCAGCCTGGTAGCCAGTCTTTATTGATTGCACATTCCACCAGTAAGAGCAGAGTGTGAAGGTTCAGTTAGCAGGGTAAGAGCACAATTTTGCTCAAAATATTGAAATGCACACAACATTATGGGTGACATACCAGAGTTCTAAAGAGGACAAATTGTTGGTGCACATCTTGCTGGCGCATCTGTGACCAAGACAGCAAGTCTTTGTGATGTATCAAGAGCCACGGTATCCAGGGTGATGTCAGCATACCACCAAGAAGGACGAACCACATCCAACAGGATTAACTGTGGACGCAAGAGGAAGCTGTCTGAAAGGGATGTTCAGGTGCTAACCCGGATTGTATCCAAAAAACATAAAACCACGGCTGCCCAAATCACGGCAGAATTAAATGTGCACCTCAACTCTCCTGTTTCCACCAGAACTGTCCGTCGGGAGCTCCACAGGGTCAATATACACGGCCAGGCTGCTATAGCCAAACCTTTGGTCACTCATGCCAATGCCAAACGTCGGTTTCAATGGTGCAAGGAGCGCAAATCTTGGGCTGTGGACAATGTGAAACATGTATTGTTCTCTGATGAGTCCACCTTTACTGTTTTCCCCACATCCGGGAGAGTTACGGTGTGGAGAAGCCCAAAGAAGCGTACCACCCAGACTGTTGCATGCCCAGAGTGAAGCATGGGGGTGGATCAGTGATGGTTTGGGCTGCCATATCATGGCATTCCCTTGGCCCAATACTTGTGCTAGATGGGCGCGTCACTGCCAAGGACTACCGAACCATTCTTGAGGACCATGTGCATCCAGTGGTTCAAACATTGTATCCTGAAGGCGGTGCCGTGTATCAGGATGACAGTGCACCAATACACACAGCAAGACAGTGAAAGATTGGTTTGATGAACATGAAAGTGAAGTTGAACATCCCCCATGGCCTGCACAGTCACCAGATCTAAATATTATTGAGCCACTTTGGGGTGTCTTGGAGGAGCAAGTCAGGAAACGTTTTCCTCCACCAGTATCACGTAGTGACCTGGCCACTATCCTGCAAGAAGAATGGCTTAAAATCCCTCTGACAGCTGTGCAGGACTTGTATATGTCATTCCCAAGAAGAATTGATGCTGTATTGGCCGCAAAAGGAGGCCCTACACCATACTAATAAATTATTGTGGTCTAAAACCAGTTGTTTCAGTTTCATTGTCCAACCCCTGTATGTGTGTAATATATATATATATATATATATTATATATATATATATATATATATATAATAATATATATATATTATATATATATATATTATATATAATTATATATTGTCGAAAGAAGTGGCTCAAGCATTGAACCCTGGTGTACCCCATACTGAGTTAAGCAGGACTTATGGATAAATATAGCTGAGTGTCATCCACATAGCAATTGAACTTTAAAACTAAACCATTAAGAAAAAAGCTTGAATTATCTCTGTCCTGGTGAGGAACAAAGTCCAGGAAATGCTATAGTACATTTGATTCACCAGTAGGTGGCAATAAAACCCATATTAACAAGGTAAAGTACAAAAGATGATGATTCTGAGCATCACTAGTAATTCCCCTGAAACTGCACCTTTTACACTTACCGTTAATAGAAAACCTTTTCAGCACTTGAACAAAATTAATTGGCTTTAGGATTTAGGTAAAAAAGTCTCCATACCAACATGGGAACTAGCACTTTTTCAGGACAAACAGTAACAGCAGGTTTTGAAGTCATTTTCTAAAGGCTGTGTTTGTTCTGCATACCCAGACTTAAAAAAACTGTTTAAGTAATGTTTTATTTGGATGTAATTTTTCAAAATCAAAGTCACATCAGAATGATAGGTGCAAACATGGTAGAAAATGCCTGTTTTGCTAAATATCCATGTTTTCAGGGAAATGGTGTAAGACCTAAGAGATTAGTTTCAGAATAATTTGCATTAGGTCAGAATGTTTTAACTGTATTAATAAAGTATAGTTAGAATAAACATTGTATTAACTCTATTTTATATGTCGGACATTAGGGTTAAAGCTCTTCCAAGCCATACATTATTTTTGTCTTCGGCCTAATGTGTCAGTCAAACATCTCTGCCGCTTCACCACAGAACAAAGAAACAGCTTTCTAATTTCCATGTTACTTTCCTCAACACATGCTCTTAATTGTTGGCTCACTCACTCTCAAACCACAACCCTCAATTTTCCTTTCTTCTGCTGTCAGTGGAAACCACTGGTTGTGTCCTTCAACATTTCTTCAATTACTTTTTCTTGACATAAATCACAACCGCTGGGCAATCAGGAGGGGACTATAAATTTATATTAAAAACTTATATTATTTATATAAATAAAAGCTTGGTTCCAGCACTAATCCAAAAAGCGAAATAAACCCCTAAAATCAATTTAGCAATAGTTTTGTCTCAGAAGACTAAATTGCTGAATTTTCAGTGGGCGCAATGAGGTTTTGATGTTTGCCAGAACATTTCACAACTTTATGCACTTTATTGAAGCCTATTAGCGTCTAAAGGAAAACAAGTTTTGCAGGTCCTTGTACATGCTTTAAGATCAGTCCAAGCGACTTATCACCTTTTAAAATACGATTATAGTGTTTGTTCAAGTTTGTGGGAGCAACATTAAACCTCACAATATCTCCACCGATCCTGTGAAGTTGGAAGGTTATGACTAATACATGAAGAATTTATGAAGCTTGCCAGATTCTTTTGGATGCCTCCAGCCTGTTGCCGATTTGCTTTTTTGAAGTCTCTCAGCTTGGCAGCGTGTCTCATTAACAGGGCTGTTTCAACAAGACTTACTGATGTGGTCGTGGGACGCACAGGAAACGGAGGAGGACACTGGAGAACGGAGATCAGATGTTGTTGAAATCGATGGTTATCCTGTCTGGCAGATGCATGCACCTCATACCCGCAGAGTCTGTGGAATTGTAAAGAACTGATGGTGTTTGATCAGAGCTTGGGTCATTTTTATCTTAGTAAAGCTTCCTGTAACGTTATTGTTTGGGTCTGTACACGAGTGAGTGGTCCCTCTGGTCTGTGTTTCTCACTATGAGATGGTTTCAAAGTCACAAAGGAAGAAATTCTCAGATTAAAAAGATGAATTTAGATGTTGATCTTTTCTTAGAAATACACACTGCTGGGTAATTGTTTTGAAAAGCACAGCAATGGCAATGTGTTTTATTTACAATTGCTCAGATATTTGTTATGGCTACTGGAGTTTGAGAATCTGACTCCAGTTGCACTTGATTATATAACAGTAAAAGACTTAAGACTCAACTTACCCTTGTGCCCTAAAGACTTGAGACTTGAGTTGGACTCCTGTTCTGAGACTCTAGTCTTGGTAACATCTAATGAAGAGTGAAAGGAAGCTGGTATGCAAGCTACAGTGTGTAGCTGCTGCATATGGTTTACCTTAAAGGATTAGCTTGATTATTAACCAGTAATGTTTGTCATTTAATATGGGATGTTAATGACTGATAACAATCTGTCCTTATAGCCCCTTTCCACTGAAAGCCCCAGGATTTAAAGCCCCAGGATTTGTTTTACCTGGGTAATGGGAATCCCGTACATTATTTTTCCATTGCCACAGGCCATTTATTTAAATCAGCCCAATGACATATGGGGAAGTTGTGATGAAAACTGCAATACACCTTCATTCCAGCAGATGGCATTACTCTTTTACTCTGTTTAAAAATTAATAAAACATTTTTTGTGTCAACTAAGAAATAAAAGAAGATGAGCAGCTTTCAAGTTATACAGTTGACTAATTCCTTCTATTATTCCATAAGTTGCTCTGGACCATAAGCAGAAAAAATTTTACAATAAATATTTTAGCAACCTGCATCTGGCCAGCATTGTTGCTTTACAATTGCATGATTAATTTACAATAACTGCTAAACATTAATGAACACACTTATTTTTCATTTATTATCATCAGGTAAACTCATATCATATAACTACAGAACAGGATTTTACTAAAAAAATTTAATTTTTAGAATAAAAAAAGCTGACAATCAGTCAAGAGTTACAGGGAATTGATACCTTGACTGTCTAATAATAAGCATATATTTATACAAAGAAGAAGATGGTCACACAGTGAAGTAGAGGATGGAGTAGAGGTGGAGAAGAGCTTCTGCATCCAAACCTGGAGCTGTGGGCTCTTCTCCTGCAGAGCCATCTGCATAAAACTATGAAAACTGTAAAATATTAATCAGAATCAGAATCAGCTTTATTGCCAAGTTTGTACATACAAACAAGGAATTTGACTCCGGTACACTTTGCTCTTTGGTTTTTTTTTTTGCATTACAGAATAGAATATTTACAACGTACAAATATACACACATATACATAAAATAAAATAAGAAGGTACATTTGCAACATCT
Organism: Crenichthys baileyi; assembly: GCA_036173005.1. Classification (NCBI taxonomy): domain Eukaryota; kingdom Metazoa; phylum Chordata; class Actinopteri; order Cyprinodontiformes; family Goodeidae; genus Crenichthys; species Crenichthys baileyi. The sequence goes on along the minus strand of JAHHUM010001534.1, from coordinate 115,207 downwards.
GTATGCTGTTGTTTTGTACTCTATTAAATGTTCAACAGAGAAAAAGCCTGGGGGAAGAAACTGTCTCTGTGGCGGCTGGTTTTAGTGGACAGCGCTCTGTAGCGACGGCCTGAAGATAAAACTCTGAACAGTTTATGTGCAGGGTGTGTGGGGTCTGCAGAGATTTTAGCAGCTCTTTTCCTGGCCCTTGACCTGTATAAGTCCTGGATGGAGGGAAGGTCAGCCCTGATGATTCTCTCTGCAGACCTGATTATTCGTTGCAGTCTGGACCTGTCCTGTTTTGTGGATGAGCCAAACCACACTGAGATGGATGAAGACAGGACAGACTGAATGATGGCAGTGTAGAAGATGACCAGCAGCTCCTGTGGAAGATTGAACTTCTTGAGTTGCCTCAGGAAGGACAGTCTCTGCTGGGCCTTCTTTCGAACAGTGTCTATGAGTGAAGACCATCTCAGGTCCTCAGAGATGGTGGTTCTTAGGAACCTGAAGTGGTCCACACCCGATACAGTGTTGTTGAGGATGGTGAGGGGGGTGTATGGGGGTGGTGTTCTCCGAAAGTCCACCACCATTTCCACAGTCTTAAGTGGGTTTAATTCCAGGCAGTTCTGACTACACCAGTGTATCAGCCGATCCACCTCCTGTCTGTATGCAGACTCATCACCGTCCTGGATCAGTCCAATGAGGTGTGTCATCTGCTGTCATTGGACTGATACTTCATACTTCACTAAATCAGGTTTACAGTTCATAAAAAGACAATTTTGGGAAATGTGTATTTTTTATGTACATTGAAAAAGTGCTCTGACCATCAGCACTCCATTAAAACATTTGTCTTATAGGACTGTGGCAAAATAGTTAATTATTAATGCCAACAATAACTTAAAATGTCACAAAGGTCCGGTAAAAAATATTCCATTTTATTTTCTGATACTGGCGATTATTCACCACATACCTACTAAACGCTTTATATTCACTTTCAGTCGGCACAAACAGATAGGTGGTGGGAAATCCCAGTGCCAGGCCGAGATCAGGCAGCGGTTAGTGGAAGTCCCAGTCCAACCTCCCGGTTAGCTTAGCTAATAGCAGCTAGACCAGTTTGTAAGCGGAGCTCCACTGCACCGAAAAGTAGGTTCAATCTTGATGAACTGACTGCACAGATTAAGTTTTGAGGTTTACTTTCTCGCTTAAAAACATCCTAAAACAACCTTATGTGACAAATTAATAAGACAAAAACTATTAATTTGTATAGTAACCTCTGCCCTTGCTGAAGCTGCTTGTAGAAAGCAGCCATTAGCATATATTTTTTCTGAATTAAATATTAAAAGATTGAAAAATAATTGTTTAATATTCAATAACAATTTAGGCCTAAGGAAGAACAGTACAGATTTAGAACCCTAACCTACAATGATGCAGAGATGGGGGGGACCCAGCTGTTGTGAACTTGATAAAAAAAAAAATATTTTACTCGTTGGGACTAAAGACTTGACTTGGGCTTATAAACATGACTTATAAACATCTTTGACTACAGCATCTATGTAAAATGCATCTACTTCAGTGATAAACCCCTCAAAAGCAGTGATTACTCCCAAAAAAATTTAATTTTATGTTCCCTAAAGTGCCTATAAGGTTGTTTAAAGAACAAATTCTTATTGATTCTGGCTTGTTTTGCAGCTACAGCACCCGGGCCTTCAGTGATTATTTAGTATTACTGATTTAAACGCAAATCAGTTTTAATTTCCCATCAAAAGTGTAAAGTTGTATTATTTCACTTTGTTATAGCTGTTTAAATGTATGCAGTTTAACTCCCCATAACCAAGCATTTGTAAACTTTAGTTGTTTCATTTTAAAAGCCCACAGTCATGTCAGGTTAAAAAATTTAATTTCCTATGCGATTACACTTTGTGTTGTAATAGGTTACTATGTACCTAGATGCATTATTTGGATGATAAAAACCGATTAGAGGCTTTCTCGCGACACCTGGCATTATTAAGCCTTTGTTTTGTCCTGATTTCCTCACACTGTAGTCAGATTTCATTGTGCAAATACTGTAGGAGGAGCCGCTGTACTGGTTGACAATATGGCACGTCCCAATGGTGTCGTGTTGGCTTTACTCACTGTCCCATTTTAACAAAAGGGGATTGTTTCTTTCTTGATGGAAGAAAATGAAAAGAGGAGTTCGGTGACTAAATATTCGGAATGTGAACAAAAGCAAGAAATTATAGTGGATATTTTTTGCAAGTTTGCTTGAAAACACAAACACAGCATTTTGGTCTGTTTAATAAATTTTCTTTTTTTTTGTTTTGAAAGATGACAAATAATAGCAGAGCAGACTTGGTGACCAAAGTCAGGTATTTCTATATGAAATACTTGAAAACTGTTGATTATTTAGACTTGGGCTGGACCTAAACTCCCTATCTTCATGAGATAGGGAGTTATAATTGACTTAAAAAATTATAATTTTTTAAGTCAGTGATCATGACAAAATAATCAAAATTTCTAATGATGGTAGGATTTTTTTTTTCTGGATCAGTCCAATTGAAAATAGACAGAAAACTCCTGTTCAGTAATGGCATTGTGTCCTTGGTTATTTATAAATGGCTGCTCCAGCTGTAGGTGTTGCAGTGTAATAAAACTCACACATTTTTCTGCACATCCCGCACCCAGCTGAGGCAAACTGGAGAGAGTAAACATCCAGGGCGCCACTAAGCTGCTCCAAACACGCTTAATCACTTCTTGAGATTGGACAGGGTGGCGGCAGAGGGGCAGCGTAAATATGTGCTAGAGAAATGGGTTGATTTGCTTCATTAACATTCAAGCACCATAAAGTCGTCGTTCCCTTGTTGCCGCGTCGGGGAATAAAGATGAGAGCGGGGTTGCTGTCCCATTGGTCTCCTTCTTTTGGATGATAAAATGACAGGCAGCATTGACTGGGTAACAGGGAACTCCTTGCGTGTTGCTGACAGCCCCCACCAAGTACTCTTGATAAAGTCATCAGGACCTCTGCCGTAACAATACTGCTGTACGGAGATTAGTAAGACATGCTGTACTTGCAGTGTGTGACTGTTGTTATAGGAATGTCAGATAAAACCATTACAAGCTCCATAAAATATACATGTCACTAAAAGGCAGGCCGTTACTGACTTGGATAATTATTTTCTGGATAAGATAAAATAATGTCAGATGCATCTCTTTTCAGTCTAGACCTTTTAAAGTACAGAAAGTTTACTGGACCGAAGCATACAGGTATGAGTAAACACAATGTCAAGGAGAAAGAAACCAGCAGTACCTTTTGTGAAGCAAATATTCATGCCATCAATCTGGGAAGGGTTTAAATGGCCTATTTCCAAACAACTTGGAGTCATCTTTCTACACTGAAGAAAATTAATTAATTATTAATTATTAACTTAATTATTATTTAAGTGGAAAACCTTTAAGATAGCTGCCAATCTTCTAGAAGTGGACATGCCTGCAAATTTACCACAAAATTCTCAGGGGTATTGCAAAAAAAACCAAGAGCTCCTTCTCAGACTCTGCAGAGCTCTGGTGCTTGTTTAAAGTTACGGTTCTTGACAGTACAATTTGAAGGAGACTGAGGAGGAATGAGCTGATTGGGCATGCCTCTTCTGTGCTAATAGATTGGGGTTTGCAAAGCTGCAAAGTTAAAAACGTTGTATGCTAATGAAACTCAAGAGTTCTGTAGCAATTTCTTTCTGACAGATGAGAACCAGAAGAATAGTTAGGCTTGAATGCAAATTTCTATGTTTGTGAAAAATAAAATATAGCATGTAATCGCAAACATACACCAACTGCCAACCATGGTGGTGATTTGCTGATGATGATAGGAAGCAAAAATATTGTTTTCCTCTGATTCTGCAGCAGGTTTTCATGTTCAAACACATTTTCTCTCTTGCCATTGTTGGAGTGGATTTAGCCGAGCGTTTCAGAAGCAGAAAATAACATAATCGTTTCACATCACTGTGTGTTTTCACCAAAGCTGGGTCAAAATGTCATCTGAAATCCCCGTGGGAATTACAAACCTCAGTTGTATTTACAGGAATCCCTAACTGAATGGTAACAATGCCAGTTTATTCCCTTCCTATTTACTGCATATGTATTCCAGAAGTGTTTACCCTGCAGTGCCTGGCTTCATGAAAACTGACATTTCTTGCAGGACATTAAGTTTTACCCTGGATTCTTCTCATTGCCTCACCAATGCTCCAATGGCAGAATTTGTGATTCCTTGTTTCTGTGTTTGTGTCCGCAGTTCCTCCAGTGTTATCGGTGTTCCAGCAGTCCTTCAATGCCACAGCTGACTACCAGGAATCAGTCACTTTTACTTGCATCACTTCTGGATCTCCTGATCCTCTGGTCACATGGCACAGGTAAGGTTTCTGTTTTGTTCATCAAAAAGGCTTTAGACAGAAAAAAAGCAAGTCTTTTAATTTGGAACCTGCTTCTGCTGTCTTCCGAAATGTCATCAAGTCTGAGAAAAACGGATCTCTGATGCTTCCTTAATGGACCGTACAGTACAGTCAGCAACTTCCACATTTTGTTACAGTGCTGCCTTACAGTAAATCTATAAAAAAATAGTAAACATTTAAACACACTGGTGGATTTACTCCCTTTACTTTGCATCTCATTTCGATGCTTCTTCAACCTGATGGAGTGGAAGAAACTTATCAATATAAGATCTAACAGTTGGCAGAGCATATCAGAGCAGAAACCAAGCAATGGTGTGAAATTAATTGTCTCTAAACCTCTGCAGGAAAATCTAACTTAGTTCAAGCTATTGGTTTTTGGTCTAATATTTGTTTGTGCAACAATGCCTTTTGTCAGTTGATCTTGTACCGTTTGAAATCCGTTTTTTTTTCCTTTAATTAGTGCTACAATTGTAAGGAAAATGCATTTGTGGGTTGAGTGTGGTAGTTGCATCCATTAAAAAAACTTGCCAAATCCTCTCTGCTGATGCCAAACAGTTTATTGTGCTGTTTACCTGTTAGGTGCCATTCATTGGATGAATTATTGAAGTTTGATTAAATCAGACAGATTGCAAAATAAACTATTTATTAATTTAAGAAACTGGTGCCTCAGTAGTGCGTGGACCACCACAACAGGCTGGCACGTCCTCCTCATGCTGATCACCACTGTCACAGTGGTGAGGAACAGTATGCCATTTATTGAGCCAGCATTTGTTGCCAGTCAGCCAGTTTGGTTGAGTTGGTCACTCTGAACTCAACAGCACGCCCCACTGAACACTTGTGAGATCCCCACTTTTAAATTCTGGAGGTAGCCTCAGATAAAACCCAGCTTGGAGCATGGAGTTCGGTCCCTAAGAGTGGAGATGCGATGCTGCCACTGATGCAGAATCTTATCTCAGTATCTCTCATCCATGAGGTTTCTTTCTATAATAACAAGGCTTGTTTTTATAGTTGGTGAGATACCGCTCCACACAATCACACTGCCTCTAACAAATGCTGTTTGGCATTAGTAGAGAGGATTTAGCAAGATGTTCAGGATCCCAACTTAGAAATTTATAGTCGAACAGGATTTCCAATGGCGAACGATTTATTGCCAAGAAGCTTTGTTTCAACAAGGCAAAAATCGACCAAACAAAATGTTCTTCCTCTTTTGCTAAGTATATTGATACAACTAGACCCCTGCAAACTGAACCCATAGATGATCCCCTTTCAAAACCCTCCAGCAGTAATCTGCTGTTAGCAGCTGTCTCTCTCTCTTTTGGGACTGCTTCCCAAAAGACTTAGAAGGCTGGTTGGGGGGATTTGCTCTCATTCAACTACAAAGGTATTAAGGAGATTGAGCAGCGATGTTGGGTGATAAAGTCTGGCTCCCAGTATCCTATTTATACTTGCTGAAATGATGGAGGCTGAGTCATCTGCACCAATCTGTTTTGTGGATTTCAGCATGCAAAGGCTGAATGTGACTGAAATTTACCAGCGGTAGTTCGTGGGTTGGGCAATTTTTAAAATATAGCAATTCCTTATAAGTCATAACATTACAATCTTCAGCCTAATATTTGCTGCCAAAGACCTAACAGGTGTGCTTTGGTATATGGAGCTAAGATATGAGAAGCAGATCTTATAGGTCCTTTCAGTTGCAAGAGCCTTCATGGATTGGACTTGTTTATCCACCACATCCCAAATATGCTCAGCTGGTTTAAGGTACGGGGAGCTGGAAGGCTAAATCAGTTTTCAAACATCATTAATTACAATTTATCGTCTTGATAAAACAAAATTCTTATCATTAAAAACATTTTGTAACAATAGATGGTACGATAAATGTTCAGCACAACTCCCAGTACTTCATATACTTGTCCAACTGCTCTGCAGAAAATGTAAAAAAGATATTATTCCTTCAGCAGTGGAGTCTTGTGCAGAGAGTGTTTATAAAAGCTTTAATGGATGAGTGCATTACTTATTCTTTACCTCTACACCTCCTTTCTTTTAGTGTTTTGTACTGACTGACCTCTCTGACACTTTCTACTGTTTGAAAGCTTTTCTTCCGTTTGTGTTGAACTGAATGACTCAAACATATCCCAAACCAATGCAGTCGATTTGGATGTTTCCAGCTTCTTTTCAAACATTAATTCCATATTTAATCCAGAAGCATTTGGATTTGTTCCAAAGGCCCATAGCATGACAGATCCACCATAATTAACACTGGACCACATTTAAAGTCCATTAAGATTAACTGAATTATTATCGACTGAAAACGTACAGTTGCTATAATTATGTTTGTTTCATTGGAGGTATCAATTTACCCATAATACATTTAGCCTTTAGGAGCAGAACTTGTACTGTTCAGTTGCAGATAACAGAGATATTGTTTCACAGGTCCAATTAAGGAATCTAGATTCTGCCCTCACTCATCACCTCCAACAGCTGCAAAAAAAGATCAAATGGCACACAGCAGCAGCGTGGAAATTTGCACCTGAAGAGTAGTTGACACCCTGCTATCCTCTCTTCTCTCCAACATCCAGTAATTAGCTTGCTCCCACTCAGCAGGCAGTTGTGACAAGCTCTTTGCACCTGAGCATCTGTTGATAGCACTTTATGGGGATTTGGTTGTAGGTCATATTTTTTTCCCTACGATATGTTTCACTTCCTTTTGTTGCTTTATGTCTTCCTACCTTCCTTCCTAACCTGATCATCTAAACAGAGCACAGGCGAATGTTTTATACGACCATTTTCATTGCTGCAAACTGTAAAGATGTCACAAACAGTTGCAGCTGTGACACACTTCCCTGCTTCGGCAGGTTTCTCTCTCAGTTGTTTTACACGCTGTACTAAACTGAATGGAAATCATTGGCTGTCAAGAAAAAAAAGACAGTCAGGAATTTCAATTTTAGTGTTCTTTAGAAACTTAGTGCAGGTCAATTTAATTTGAATGTGTTGGGGGTAAAATAAACAAAAATATTGCAAGATGTAGTGTTTTCCTTCTATTTTTCCACATTTCTAGACACTTATAGTAAAGATGTGTTGATCCTTTTAACAAATTCACCTTTTACTTCAGTAGAATAATCGCTTTAGACAAATCAACCTTTATTTTGAGTAGATTGATTCAGTACAGGAATTGTTTTTAACAGCTTTGACCATTCCTTTGGTCTTAACACAATCTCTCGCATTCATAGTTCTCCTTCATGCTCTCCTCTCTTCATCTTATCCCCCATATTTTCTACTGGATTCAGGTCTGAGAATTGTGACGGCCATTGAATCCAGGAGTTTGGTTCCTCCAGTAAGAGCTGAAGTTACTGCGCAGAAAGTTGACAGAGAAGTTAGTCATAACAGTATAAAAAATGTAGTCCATGTAGCACTCAGACACAACCTGATGACACTGAAACCTGGAAACACATCAACTCTATAAATCTCATTCATCTTTTTCTAAACTTTCCAGTTTATTGTTTAACAGTGAGGCTTTTATTAGGTAGATCATTTCACAGCGAGGATAGGCGATAGAGCTGCTTTTGATCTGTTGTTACATTTCTCCGTACGACGGCTTTATCTGTATCACTATAAGTCTGTTTGAGTGGAGTAATGGGAAACATTGTTGACTGACATGGTCATTTTGGAAAAGCGCTTGGAACAAGATGCCTGCAAGCAAAATACATCTTGATTAGCTTCTTTTTTGTCCAATTTGTTTTTTCTGAACAAGCTGAACAAATCAGAGCACAAACCAAGCAAACCGGATCGTGTCTTGGCCCAATTCTAACGAAGGATACAAGAGAAAGTCATCGCATTGAAAGTCCTGAAAAGAGCTTAGGTCTCCATTATTTTAAAATGGAAAAAGTTAGGAACCACCAGGACCCTCACTAGAATGGCAGAAACTAATTAGAAGCCAATGTGCCAAGCTTGTAGAGACATACCCTAGAAGACATAAGGATATGATTGCTGCCACAATTTCTTCAGCAGCAATATTAAGCCATTGGCATGATGACTTTTAAAACACTGGATTATCAACATTTTATCATTTAAAAAAAAACTGAACAGCTTTGTTGTTGTGGCAGAGTATGTGTCGAAAACTCCATCCATCCATCAAGCCATCCATCCATCGCTTGTTTTTTTAACTAACAGTTTTGAACACAATTTGCGGCGTTCCACAAGGGTCGCTCCTGGGCCAGGGCTTGTTCTCATTGTACATGTGACCTCGGGATTCATCTTTAATAAATACGACATATATTTTTATTGCTATGCAGAGGAGCTGCAAATTTTTCTTAAAATTAAAAACAGGATCTAAATACCATTGCAACCTTAAATGAACTGCTTAGATCTCATGAAAGTTTGGTTTGATTAGAACTTTTTTTTACTTAAATAAAAACAAAATCATCTGAAAACCATCTGAAAGTCCCTGCTGAAATCAAGACAGTCTCCAGCCAGAAAGCCTGAAAGTAAGACTACTTCCTGAAGCTAAGCTCGTCGCTCTGACAACATCTATGCCTCCTCTCCATGGGCTCGACTTTGGTCGGCTCCACTCCACTCAGCCTGCTTTTTGACCGTTTTCATTATTGGCTTTTCAGGCCCAGTATTGGCTTTAATGCTATCTGCTCAGCAGCAGGTCCCACTGGGGCTGACCAGGTCTGAAATGTGATGTGAACAGACTGCTGTTCACTGATTGGCTATGGGCATGCTCAGCCATGTGAGTTTGATTGAAATATTCAGCGGCACGTATTTTACAGCACATCCTGGCAGTTCTGGGAAAGGCTAAAAAAACTCAAGATTGCCACTGAAGATGGCCTTACAAAGATAAGCAGGTATAGAAGATGGATGGATAGATTAATATATTGGTTTGAATCTGGTCACCTTAGGCTACATACCATAAAATGTCAGTATAATGTTTAGATTATTATATCCCTCTTTACACTCCAGCTTTTCCCATAAAATCTGACTTTTTAATTGCTACTGAAAAGTAAAATGCACTGAAAAAACATCGAGGCACTCCCCTCTGGATCATTTCAGTTATTGCAAGTATTCCTGTAGCTAAGGTCTAAAGAACTAGTTGCTCTATATGCATTAGTATTACAATAATAAAATAAAAAAATATTTCTATATTTCAGCAGTAGATAATCAACAAGCCCATTGACTCTGACACAGTGAAGGTGCATTCCCTGTCTGTAGGTCACTCCAGCACCTCACAAGCAAATCACGTCCAGCAGAACAAAGAAAACGGCTTTGACGCAAACAACAAATCACAACCCAATTTAGTTTTTGCTTCTGATCTCACTCCTCCCAGCATACTCCAGCCTCACAGCTGCATTTCCTGTCAGAGCGAGGTTTCACCTCATCCGCTGTGCATCTGTGGTAATAGACCACCTGTCAGCAGTCAGTCAGCATAATGACATTCACTGCTGCGGCATGTCTGAGACTGTCCGCTCCAAAGATGAGGCCTTTCTTCATTTCCTCTTTGGATCGTAAAGTTATTATTACTTTGCTTTGGTGTTTCCTCCGTCGACTTTAAATTATCCTCCCTCCCCGCTTTTCCTACGCGACAAGGAGGCTGAGTCACTGGCATAGTGATGGAGGATTACTGGCTTTGTTTAGAGTCACAAAATCCCTGTTTTTAAAAACACATATAGCTCTCTAAATATATCTTCAACTGCAGATTGTTCTGCAAGTTTAAGGCTTGTCTAGCTGGAATTAAATATATTTTTGCCTTCATCAGAATCAGAATCAGCTTTATTGCCAAGTTTGTACATACAAACAAGGAGTTTGACTCCGAAACACTTTGCTCTTTGGTTTTTGTTTTTGCACTACAGAATATACATATTTACAATGTACAAATATGCACATATATAAATAAATAAAAAGGTGCATTTGCAACATCTGTATGCTGTTGTTTTGTACTCTATTGAATGTTCAACAGAGAAACAGCCTGGGGGAAGAAACTGTCTCTGTGGCGGCTGGTTTTAGTGAACAGCGCTCTGTAGTGTCGGCCTGAAGGCAGAACTCTAAACAGTTTGTGTGCAGGGTGTGTGGGGTCTGCAGAGATATTAGCAGCTCTCTTCCTGACCCTTGACCTGTATGAGTCCTGGATGGAGGGAAGGTCAGCCCTGATAATTCTCTCTGCAGTCCTGATTATTCGTTGCAGTCTGGACCTGTCCTGTTTTGTGGATGAACCAAACCACACTGAGATGGATGAAGAAAGGACAGACTGAATGATGGCAGTGTAGAAGATGACCAGCAGCTGCTGTGGAAGGTTGTACTTCTTGAGTTGCCTCAGGAAGTACAGTCTCTGCTGGGCCTTCTTTCGAACAGTGTCTATGTGTGAAGACCATCTCAGGTCCTCAGAGATGGTGGTTCCTAAGAACCTGAAGTGATCCACAGCCAACACGGTGTTGTTGAGGATGGTGAGGGGGGTGTATGGCGTCGGTGTTCTCCGAAAGTCCACTACCATCTCCACAGTCTTAAGTGGGTTTAGTTCCAGGCAGTTCTGACTACACCAGTGTATCAGGCGATCCACCTCCTGTCTGTATGCAGACTCATCACCATCCTGGATCAGTCCAATGACAGTGGTGTCATCTGCAAACTTAAGGAGTTTCACGGATGAGTCTGCTGAGGTGCAGTTATTTGTGTACAGGGAGAAGAGGAGTGGGGAGAGAACACACCCCTGGGGGGCACCAGTACCTATTGATCTAGTTCGGGAGAAGATGCTCCCCAGTCTCACCTGCTGCTGTCGGTCCGTCAGGAAGCTGTTGAACCACTGACAGGTGGAGGCTGGGACGTTGAGCTGGGTGAGCTTCTGGTGGGTGTTGTTGTATGATGGTGTTGAAGGCCGAGCTGAAGTCTACAAACAGGATCCTGGCGTAGGTCCCTGGGGGTTGAGGTGTTGCAGGATGAAGTGTAGACCTAAGTTAACAGCATCATCTGCCGACCTGTTTGCTCGGTAAGCAAACTGCAGGGCGTCCAGTTAGAGGGGCCTGTGATGTCTTTCAGGTGCTTCAACACCGCCTCAAAGTTTTCATGATCACAGACGTCAGGGCTACAGGCTGTAGTCATTTAATCCTAGGATGGTGGATTTCTTGGGCACTGGGATGATGGTGGATCGTTTGAAGCAGAGGGGACTCACACTTCTCCAGTAACTTGGTGAATTCCGGGTGAAGATCGGGGCGAGTTGATTTGCACAGGCTTTCAGGCATGATGGGGGGACGGTTCGGGGTCCTCACAGCTTTTTTTGTTTTCATGCGCTGAAAGAGCCTATTTACATCTTCCTCAGAGATCTTTAGTGAGGCAGAGGATCTGAAGGTAGGGGGTTGGTTTTCTTTACTGGTCGAATTTGTTCCTGAATGGGATGTGGAGGAGTTGGTTTGAGGTGTGAATGGCTTCTTGTCATGTCTGCAGTAGAAGCCATTCAGACGGGTTTTTTTTGGTTGGCCAGGGCGAGGACTTTTGTTCAGGAAGGGGTGGTGGGGCTTCTGTAGGCAGTCAGGTTTTCTCAGCCCAGTCCATACAGCCCGAAGTGTCCCCCAGTAGAAAGGCTGTTTTTTCAGTTTCTCACTGTAGCTTCTCTTGGCTGATTTGATTCTCCTTTGTTAGTCCTGTTCCTGGCTGCCTGTACCGCACCCAATCACCACTGCTGTGAGCTTCTTCCTTGTCCCTGCGCAGATTCCTGAGGTGTGGAGTAAACCATGGCTTGTTGTTCCCAAAAGTTGCAGAAGGTCTTGGTCTGCACAACACATGTTCTCACAGAAACTGATGTATGATGTCACCACATCAGTTAGTTCGTTTAAATCAGTGGCTGAGGTTTCAAAAACAGTCCAGTCTGTACATTCAAAGCAGGCCTGTAGCATCTGCTTCGATTCCTCAGTCCACTTTTTAACAGTGTGAACCACGGGTTTGGAAGCTCTTGGTTTCTGTCTGAAAGTTGGGATGAGGTGGATAAGGCAATGATCCGAAAGTCCCAGAGCAGCTCTGGTAACAGCATGATATGAGTCCTTAAAAGCTGTGTAACAGTGGTCCAGTGTGTTTTTGTCTCTGGTGGGACACTTAATATGCTGTCTGTATTTTGGGAGCTCATTAGAGAGATCTGCGCTGTTAAAATCTCCCAGTATTATGATGAAAGAGTCAGGGTGTTTTTTTCTCCACGTCTGTAATCAGCTCAGCAAGATGTTTTTCCGCGGCAGAAGTGCAGCCATGCGGTGGAAAATATGAGCCGATTATTATGAACGAGGAAAACTCTCTCGGTGAGTAAAACGGTTTACAGATTATGGAAAATGACTCAAGATCCGGACTAAATGTTTTCCCCAGCACTTTTATGTCTCTGCTCCAACCTTCGTTTATATAAAAGCAGATTCCGCCTCCTCGCTTCTTCCCTGATAGCTCCGCGCTGCGATCCGCTCTGAACAGCTGGAAGTCCGGTATCAGCAGTGCGCGGTCCGGGATGTTGTCACTCAGCCATGTCTCGGTGAAGCAGAGAACCGCTAATCTGCGGAGGTCCGAGTTTTTACCGGTGAGAAGAAGCAACTCGTCCATCTTGTTGCTTAGAGAGCGGACATTTGCCAGATGTATTGAAGGCAGTGGTGTGCGAAGTCCTCTTTTGCGGAGCTTTACCAGGGAGCCAGCACGCTTTCCCCTCCGACACCTCCGGCGCAGTATCCCGTAGAGCGCCGCTGCTCCGCTTGCCAGAAGCTCAGTGAACCTCGAATGGATGAAAGATGGTGAAAAAAATCCCAAGAGAGGACTCTCTGATGTTGAGAAGTTCCTCTCTACTGAATGAGACCACCGAATTGTGGCCCAAGACCACAGTACTGTGGCTCGAAAAACATATAAACACACAAAATTCAAAAACAAGGAGAGAGCGAAGCTCCGAGGCTGCCATCGTCGGCGCCATCTTGGTGTATATCATACAGCTATGGTGAAAAAAAGAATGGACACCCTCCTTTAATTCTTAGGTTTATGTATTCGGGAATAATAACAAAATCATCTGGTCTTACCAGGTTCTACAATTATTCAAATCAGACCTCAATTTATTTTTAAAATAAAAAGAGGAAGCTAAAATGGAAAAGCTTTATGTGATAAACTAAGAACATCCCATAACTCAAAATCTTGTAGAAACACTTTACATTAAGGTCTGCCGACAATTGTTTCTGCACTGCTGCAGCATTTCAGTCAGGTTGAGGTCTGGACCTCATTGCAACACCTGGATTTGCTTGGTCATCAACTCCTGGGAAGATTGTCAGGTGTAAGTTGTCTGGCAAGTGTTTTCCACTTTTGAATAATCTTTGTCTGTTATGGACCTTAATAAGTTGGGAGATGGCCTTCAAACCCTTGCCAGATTAATGGCTGATTACAGTTGTTTCTGTCACATCTTTGCTGATGTCTTTTCTTCTTGGCATTGTGATGATTCGCATCTGGATACTCCTGAGCAGCAAACTTCAGAAAACTACAGCGTTTATAGAGCTCTTCACACAATTAAACACAAAAACTTGGTGGTGGCTGCGGCATAATTAAGTATTCATTTTATCTTTTCCTGGGATCATTTTTGTTGAGGTGGACATGAACCTCATCAGGTTTTGACCCAGAAACCGCTAAAGATGATGGTTTTTCGTTTTCACATCAGTGAGTTCAGGCATGCATTCAGATCAACAACAGAATGACTTCATGAGAAGGAAATTAAGGTTTTTGACACGGTCTTGCTAGAGACCAGGACCTGAAGAGGGCTCAGGACCAGATGTGTCCTCACGGTCTGACAGATCTGGAGAACCTCTGCAAGTCAGATTATGCAAATATTACCAGATGTAGCAGTAGCTGCTGGAAAAAAGAAGGTTGAGTGCTAAAAATGAATCAGAAGGTGCATCACCCATGAGCTTGTCTAAATTTGTACAAGTATGGGGAAAATGGTCAATTTACCCCCCAAAGTAAGCAGTCTCTTAACCCTTATGGATTGTACGGCTGGTCAAGCAGCTGCAAATAAACAAGTGGGGAAGGCAGCAAACCTGCTTCTCACTATTATGCTTCTGCTCGGAGGCTTAAATATAGACATGGATCAATTTAGCTGGTTGTTTTTTCCCCTTGATTAATTTTGCAGCATTCGGTGCATCAGGGGAGTCATTTTAGTAGGTGCTGCAGTCCAGGGTTGGTTCACAAATGGACTCCAACAGAACTGAAACTCTGAGCGAGAAGATGAAAGGCTTGTTTTTAAGGACATAAAGCAAAGGCATACAATTAATTTAGATGAAAAAAATTAACAGTTTCTGTCCTCACTCATCTCCTTTCTTCTGCTTTCTTTTTGTGCAGGAAGGGGCAGCAGCTGGAGCCTTCAGACAAGTACATTTTCAGCCGGCTGGAAGGTGGACGCAGCATGTTAACCATCCGCAACATCCGCCAGGCCGACGGAGGAACTTTCTCCTGCAACGCCACCAACAAGGCAGGGTCTCAGGAAAGAGATCTCTTCCTTAAAGTGTTTGGTAAGGATGTTAAGGATCATTAAAGCTGCACTCATGCTTTAAAAATCTGTAAGAGAAAAAAGTATAGAACTAGATTGTTTTTTTATGCCTGTCTTTATGCCAGGATCGTTTGGAGGTTGGGTTTAGTTTTTTGTCACATTAGAGGTGTGTTTATCCTCTCTCCTTCGGCCGTCCCAGCCTTAAGTTTATTTACTTACTCCTGCAGCATTCTAGTCAAACTCCTGTAGAGAAGGATAATGGCTCTTAAATGATGGACTATTATGTTCATATATTTAAAAATCTAATCAGTCTCATTAAAAAAATATATTTTTCTAAAAAATCTTTCTGAATGAGTAAATTCTCTCTGTCTTAACTGCATACTTCATAGACAAGAGTAAGATTAATATATCAATAAAATATAGTTATTACCAGTTTGATTGAAATGTAATCTTACTGGACCGTGACACAAACCGAATCAATAGTTTTGTTATTAGCAGTGTTGAACCAGTTAGTCCATAAAAAGAACTAGTTCTATGTTCAGTTCAGCCTGCCTAAAATGAATTGATTCATGTTCATAGTTCGCAACCTAAATATTGAGCTCCCAGCTCCAGGATTATATATATATATATATATATATATATATATACAGTATATATACACTGCTCAAAATACTCAAATAACTCATCCTAGATCTGAATGAATGAAATATTCTCATTGAATACTTTGTTCTGAACGAAGTTGAATGTGCTGACAACAAAATCACACAAAAATCATCAATGGAAATCAAATTTATTACCCAATGGAGGCCTGGATTTGGAGTCACACACAAAATTAAAGTGGAAAAACACACTACAGGCTGATCCAACTTTGATGTAATGTCCTTAAAACAAGTCAAAATGAGACTCAGTATTGTGTGTGGCCTCCACCTGCCTGTTTGACCTCCCTACAACGCCTGGGCATGCTCCTGATGAGATGGTGGATGGTCTCCTGAGGGTTTTCCCCCCTCCAGCCTTTGGACTAAAGCATCCCCCAAACTCCTGGGCCATTCTGTTGGAGCCAACGTGACGTTGGTGGATGGAGCGAGACATGATTTTTCCCAGATGTGCTCAATCGGATTCAGGTCTGGGGAAAACGGGGGGGCCAGTCCATAGGCTTCAATGTCTTCATTTTCGGGAAAACTGCTGACCACACTCCAGCCACATGAGGCCTAGCATTGTCCTGCCTTAGGAGGAAACCCGGGGCCCAACCGCATCAAATTTTGGTTTTCACAAGGGGTCTGAGGATCTCATCTCGGTACCTAATGGCAGTCAGGCTACCTCTGATGAGGCACATGGAGGGCCATGGGGGCCCCTCCAAGAAATGCCCCCACACCATTACTGACCCCCTGCCAAAACCGGTCATGCTGAAGGATGTTGCGGCAGCAGATAGCTCTCCACGGGGTCTCCGGACACTGTTCACGTCTGTCCCCCCCCCCACATGTGCCAGTGTGAAACCTGCTTTCATCTTGTGAAGAGCACAGGGGCCAGTGGCGAATTTGCCCAATCCTTGTGTTTCTGGGGGGAAATTGGGGGCAACAAAGCATCCTGCACGGTGTTGGGGCCTGTGAAACACAAAACCCCCTTTTGTGGACGCCGGGCCCTCATACCATCCTCATGGAGGGGTTTTCTAACCGTTTTGTGGGGGAACATGCACATTTGTGACCTGCTGGGGAGGTCAATTTTGGTGCAGGGCTCTGGCATTCCCTCCCCCCCCTTTTCCTTGGACAAAGGCAGAGGTAGCGGTCCTGCTGGCTGGGTTCTTGCCCTCCTACGGCCTCCTCCATTCCGCCGGGTTTGTACGGCCTTTCTCCGGTAGCTCCTCCAGGCTCTGGACACTACGCTGACAGACCCCAGCAAACCTTTTTTCCACAGCTCGCATTGATGTGCCATCCTGGATGAGTG
The DNA here is from genome assembly GCA_036173005.1 of Crenichthys baileyi. Lineage (NCBI taxonomy): Eukaryota > Metazoa > Chordata > Actinopteri > Cyprinodontiformes > Goodeidae > Crenichthys > Crenichthys baileyi. Next base: position 98,377 of record JAHHUM010001534.1, on the reverse strand, counting down.
GCACTACCTGAGACCACTTGTGTGGGTTTTGTAGAGTCCGTTTTCCTTTACCACGAGTGTGGAAAGACCCCCAAACATTCAAAATGACCAAAACATCAGCCAGAAAAGCCATAGGTACTGAGGAAGGTCTGTGGTCCCCCCCTGCAGAACCACTCCTTTTTTGGGAGTGTGTCTTGCTAATCGCCCAAAGATTTCCCCCCTTTTTTCTTTCCCTTTGTAAAACAGCAAAAAAATTTGATTGTCAAACCAGTTTTTGCTTTGTCAATTTAGAGCTCACCTTAAGGGAAAATGCTGCAGCTCTTTCTTCATTAAATGTCCAAAATTTGCCCCTAAACGCCGTAGTGAAAATCTTTTCTTCACCCCTGAATAGAGTGATGTTAAATTGGTAAATAATCTCTGCATGAGCGGAGCTCCCTTCAAGATCATGAGATAAAAAAAACATCATTCAGTTTAAAGATCTCAAAAATGTGAGCTCCACTCATGAACACATTGATTTGAACACTGGGTATTAGTTATCACACTAATATATTTAAATAATTAATTAAGTAAAGAATAAATGGAACATCTTCAAACATGAAATCCTAAAAGTGGGAAATTGTGTAAAAGTTTATCATTAGAAAATTTGAAAGAAATATGTTGGACATAATATTCAATATTTCAATGACAAGTTTAAAAGAATAACTTTTGTTCCCATGGGGACACAAGTGGAGCTCAAAAGAAGGGTTCATTGTTTAAAAGTTATTTCCGTTTTCTCTAATATTACAGTTAATACTTTCTATCTATTATACTGGTGTTGAAGCCAGACGGATATCTCAAAATTAGGATGCATAAGGGTTAGCAACTTCATTTTTATTTATTAATCAAACCTAAAATAAAATAAAAAATATAAAAAACTTGAGTTCTTCCTTTTCCTTTTTCTGTTATCTAGTGCATCTCCAGGAAATCCAATGTAATAGCATTATCCATTACAGTGAGGAGTGTTTTATGTTCATCCATAAAGTTTTATCATGAGGATCCCCACAAATTTCTCTCATCCAAAAACTGTTTTTCAAAAGCATCAGAGTCCAAACATGGCCCCCAGCCCACACTACCAACAATAGCTGCATCTGTGTGATGTATCTGTGCTGCAAAGAAATATCTCATTTATTGCTTCATATTTCTACTGCTGCGCTCCCACCATTAAAAAAAAATTCAATTTATAATTTCATGAACCTGCTGGCTATTTCCTTGCAGATCACACTGATATCCCTCTCATAGAAATATATGGAGAGGTTTGCTGTAGTCATCAACATCCTTTCAAGATATGAGAAACGCTTGTTCTTCAAAATGCACATTTTAATGAAGCTGAGGAGCAGGGAGGAGCTCTCCTTTTTGACTGCACTGAGGGGAAGTGCTGTTGTAAGTTAGTTTTATTACCCTTGACAGCAAAGGCGGAATGAAAACGGGTAATTTACTGTAAATTAGACAAGATATTTGCAGGTGTGTTTGTGTGCTCTTTATTCACCATCAGATAATATAACACTCCCCACCCACTTAAATGCAGTTTTCCAGAAAAGTCTGAGTACCTTCTCAGATGTCTTTGTGTACATCAAGAACCATGTGCTGTATGGCTCTGAGTGACAGACTTCTTGAGGGCCTGCTTATTCTTATTCCACAGTTATATACTTTAACACATCAACATCTGGGGGCCCAAAGCTAGCCCAGAGTTTCTTCTGAAGCAGGCCTTGAGCTGTAAATGAGAGCGTTCTGTCAGTCATGAGGGATTATTCCAACTTGTCTTGCTTTCAGGCTTCTGAGTCGCTCCTGTGTAGCTGTAAGAAACAAATCCACACTGTGAAGAAACATCTACATGCACCACACCTCTAGGTTAGACACGCCAGTAGCGTGGCTTTAGGGATGTCTAAGTTTCTACCGCAAATTGGTCCATGCTGACACTTTTTAGCAGTTCTTCAGTGAAACTTACTCAAATTTTATGCTTGTTAAAATAAAAAGATGGCGTTAGCGACTTGCTAACTCTCTCCTCATGCTGAGCAAATTACCTGCAGCTTCACATAGTTCGATTGCTAGTGTGTTTTATTTCACAATTAACTTTGCTAAACCTAAACCTTTTTGTGTTTTATTGTCAACACCAACAGTTTAAAACTAAAAACCAAACTAAAACCAAACATTCTTTATGATAACATTTTGGCATGCTAACATGTTAGCATGCCAGCATTAGGGAGGAATTGCTGTGTGTTAAAAAAAACAGTTGGGTTGTTTATAACGAGGATTCCTCCCTGAATGTTTTCCAGTTTAAAGTGGAAAGTAAAGAGAATATGCACAAGGAACTTGTTTTTATTTACAAACTGTGGGAAACTAAGAAGCTAGCTGCTAGCTTTGTGATGTTGAAGCAAGCTAATCTACATAAAGTTTAAACAAGTTAACCGAACCACAAATCTAATCTAAATAATTACTTTGGTGATGTTCATTTGTTTCAAAGTCCAAAAGTGTTTATGTAAATACAGAGATGCCAAATTTTAGAAACTGAAATGACAAACATAATGAAAGGGGGTATGGTCTTTATTATTATCATCACGGAAAACAAAAATGACCTTTAGGAGAGCATACACAGGCTCATGTATGGAGACTTCAAGAAAATAACTAGACTTTATAAAAGATACTTTGGTTAAAAATAGAAGTAGACAGGAAACTAATCTCTATGTAAGGCTCAGCCAATGAGGATGCAGGTCCACTCATTCAGTTGTAAAGTGACATTATGAAATAAATAGGCCATGGGGAATTACATAAAAATAGCCTTAATAATAATTTCAATTATTAGGTAAACATTTTATATGAAAATTCTTTTATATTTTAAAACTGATTTTTATGGGAAAGATTTTATAAACATTCAGTTATTTCACTATTTGATTGTCACATTAAATCGTTATTTATTATTTATTGATGTAGATACTTATTTCATAATGTTTTATTTACTTTGGCGCTCCATAGTTTTTCCCTTCATTCAGCTATCTTACACAGCTGACTGACAGCTTGCAATAACAGATGGGGAAGAGGAATGCTAGTATGCGCTCCATATGACTGGAAAAAACAAAAACTCTTTGCTGTATCCAGCATTTCATTAAAGAGAGCTTTAATGAAATTAACAATATAAAGGGGTAATTCACTGGTTTTGAAACACTTTTTAAAATTGTGGGATTATCTTGTGTAGAACTACTCATTGCTACTCAGCATAACACTGCTGTCACCTTGTTTGGCCAAATGGGAGGCTTCATTAACGGACACCAATGGACTTTGTGGCCAGATATTTAGATTTTTGTTTTATAGGATAAGGGAATATTGCTTTTTATTTATAGAGGCTCATCCAGATGGTCTGTAAGTGGTTCCAAACTTGTTTTCTGTTTTAGATTTATTAAATCTTTTTGCAGTTCAAATACAGTAGAAAAAGGATGTACTTTTTTTCAGATCTGAGCATTTCACATATCTCTTGAAATATTTGCTTGGGTTTCACTTTGACTTTGGCTGTAAGCGCCGTCTCGTTATAAAGGTATGTGTTTCTCTTTTATGTTTATGTCCATCGGACTCAATTAGGAGCTACTAGTCAAGTTGCAGAAAGGAAGATGCACAAGAGGTCAGTTGCAGGAGGATTAATAAAGGATCTGAATGCTAAATGCAACGCCAAGGATTTTTTTTTTCTCCAGCAGCAATCAGGAGTCGTATCAGGAGAAATTCATCATAGAGGCATGGGAGATTTATCTCTCTCCAGACAAAATCTCAGCGTTCTGCTGCTTTTCTCTTAAGGTTTTCCCAGTAGTGCATTGAAAAAATACAATATCTGATTTTCACATCACAGCATTGTTCTCGCTTCTTTCTTTTAATCAGTGGAAACATGACGTATAATCCAAGGATCAGATAAGACAAAAGAGCAAGCAAAGTAAATGACATCATCTTTCACCACTTTTTAAATAAACTAAAAAATGTGGATGATATAGCAGAACAGGTCTGACGGTGGATTTTATCATTAAAGCCTCTTAGCAATTAGGAGAAACAGCGGTGGATAGAGGAGGGAGAATCTGTGCTGACATTTGTTTTATGGATCTGCACAGCTAAAACAACAAATAACCTGCATTAGGCCAATCTGATGCAGCAAGTTGAATATTTCGCTTTCTGAAGCCTGTCTGTGGGTGGGATAAGGGCTTTATTTAATGTCACATCTTCCAATAGAGAGGGTAAAAATGGGCCTATCTGAAAATAGGACCTTTTTCCAGCTTTAATTGTGCACTGGCTGTTATTTTAAACTGTCAAGCAGTGTGTTTATTCTGCTTTCTTGTCTTTTTGACATTTATGGCTTTGTTTTGCAAGATCTTGTGAAGAATTAATCTGCTTCTTAAGCAATGAGGGTGATGGTTTAGATCATAAATATAATAATCTAATGCCTGGCTTCTAACTGATATAATAAACTGTAATTATGGTGATAAAGAGAGTCATAAGCAAACCAGCAGAGAGGAGTTTGTTCCAGTCTGCTGGTTAGCTGGATGATGACGATTTTACTTCATTTTTGCCTTACGTCAGACGAAGGAAAAGCAAACCTACTGTAGAAGGAGAGCAGTCCCTGGCTCAACCAACCTCGTGGACTACACTAAAATAAACTCAACATGTACCACAGAATATCATTTTGCTTCAGCAAGCTGCCTTTTCAGTCAGCAGCATTTTATGGAAATTATTATTTATGGAAATTATTATATTTTTTAAACAGTTTTCAGGAGGATGACAATTTTAGTTTTTTGGACCTATAGTCACAGGGTTTGTTTTTGCCAATCATCAACTCAGCTGTATCTTATTATTATTGTTAGTAGTAGTAGTGGTAGTTGTACTAGTAATTACATATTTCTTGAAATTTTTTTTATGGAAATTAGTTTACATTTATTTATTTATTGCAGTCATAAATTGTGAAATTTGCTAATCACATTGGACCTTAATGTTTGAAAAGATAATTAGTTCTCACTATTATATTTTAGGCTAACTAGCATCTTTTAAAGTGGAAAAGGATTTCAATATCTAATATTAACTGATTTTGGGAAGTGGACATTTTTACTCCCTATTGAAATGAGTTGGGATTTTTAAAGGACAGCTAAAGTCACCTCTTCCCCCAGACATTTCCAGTTTTAGGTTTATGGTTCATCGTTTTTGTAGCCTTCCACTCATCTAGCTCCTATGCATAAAGTTTATTATTCAATACAAGATGTCATAAAACAGAATTAACCTACATTACAAAACCTTACATCTTCACTGGGACTCTCCAAAATTGCCTAAATGCATGGTGCCCTTAGTGTAAAAGATGTAAATGTCTCCTGTAATGTAGTATTTCCAAATATATTGAGTCAGCTGTAGGTAATGTATAACGTTCACGGATGAGAGTCTGATTTCACACAAAAAATATCACCCCAGTTGGTGTCATTTTTCACACTTCATTGTTTTGTTTTGATTTGCAGAGAGGAGAAACACACGTGTAGGACAGGTTTACTCAATTTCTGATATTTAAATGGGAATTTGTCAGCGGAGGTTTGATTTGTTTGCTTGTTGTTCTTTACTGAATGGGATGTTGAAAGGAAATCTGGGGGGATCCAAGCATGTGTACAGTTTTCTACAACTGGATTTGTTTGTGTAGGAAATCCATGCAGGTCTCTGTATGTGAGGGAGCTGGATGTCTCTGTCAGATGCTTGGAGTGTTTCTACGTAACTGAATTACCAGCGGCGCCATCTTTTAAACTGAAACCTTTAAAACTAAAGATAGCGTCCAACATTCAGATGCATGCATAGCAGCCTATCGGCTGCAGGATTGACCTCCCCATCTAGTTGCTAGCTAGAGAGACTAAAACAAGTAATGATTGAGCGCAATAACCTGTTTTTTTCCTCATTCAAGTCATTTAAACTGAGCTGATTAGATCTCTGTTAGCCCAGTCGAGTAGAAATAACCCAAACTTTGAAGGTCATATAATTCTGGATTCTTCTCATCAAAATGCATTGCTGCTCTTTCTCATTTAGACTTGAAATATTGGAGATAATTCTTTATTAATAACTTTCCTCGCAGAGGGACTTTTGCACCGTCTTGATGAATGAGACGTTTTCCATTTAATGTTTTTACAATGAAGGGTATCTGAGGCAAACCAGCTCCAGATAGGGTGATGATGAAGAGCTCCCTCAGTACATCAGCAATTCAAACCTTATTTGTGTGTATTTTTGCCTCCATATGTATAACTGAGAGCTGTGAAAGTTTTAAAAGCTTTTAGAAGGTGTAATAGATGTGACCAATCTTCCTGAGTGCTCCATGCATCTCCCTCTCTGCAGAAATCATCCCAGCAGTCATTTGGTCTCATTATGAAGCTTTAAAGCAAGTCGGTCAATTGGTTAAGGTAATTTTGCCTTTTTTTTACCATGGTCTTTTGTGGTGAAATAAAAAGAGATCTAAAGCAGATTTGTGCTGTTATTTGCAAACGGATACTTGATTCTGAATGACTTCTGAGTGATTTTCGGATTTGGCTTCAAAGTGAAATTGGGGAAATGAACTCGGTTGCCGAGCAGATCTGTTTGAAACATGTAGGAGATGTCACTACGGTTGTTTTCGCTCATGATCAAGTGTTGCAAATCTTTGTTTTAAATTTGAAAAATCAAACTCTTGTGTCACTTGGGCTCATTCAGACGTGCAACTAGTTTTGATTTATAGGAAAAACTTCTGCATCTGTTGGTTCCACAGAACATGTTTCCGTTGCCAGATGGCAGCAGCATGAAAGGGTAGTTTCTGTGTAGCTTTTCTAATCCTGATGGCTGCTGCTGCTGCAAGGTTTTTGTGTTTTCTCATGCCAGTTTCAGATGTTTGTCTGCCGCTCTACTTCATAATTTAAAGAAGACTAACTTGGCTCTGGAGTTCACCTGCAGAGAGCTTTGAGCGTCCAAACCCTTGATGTTGGTGTATGTTTTCTAACTTAGTTATTCAGATTTTGGACACACTTACCGGTAATTTATTTCCTTGTAATCTGGTCAAAAATTCATTTCAACTTGGACAGTTGTTGTCAGAAGTTAACATTAACTCATGAGGGCAAGAAGCTCCATTGGCTTTTGGCTTACATTATTTATTTGGTCTGTTTTATTTCTCAGGTCAAATGAATTTTAGTATTTGGTTAAAATATTAGTGTAGGTTAAAATGTAAATTAGCTAGTTAGACCACAATCAAATGAGCATCAACAAGCTTCTCCTGTAATTCTATGTTGGTTTTTAACCTCTCTTTTGGCAGAACTGGTATTTAATTTAAATCGGTTGATTTTCTGGAACAGACTTGGCTTTCAAGCATATTTTTCACAATTTTAACGGATGTAAAGCTAAAGAGCTTGGAGGTAGTCCTCATCCTTCATTATTTTATCCAAATTATTGCAAAGTACCTGTACCATTGACAACAACAAAAAGCCCCACAGCCTTTTTCCTCAAGGTATTTAGCTTGTCCATGTGAGCAGCTGATTTTAAGGCTTAATCTTTTGTGGTTCCTGGGTTGTTCCTGAACATCGTAACGCATTTCTTTTCGTTTGGGTCTTCTCCCACACCCTGACAAAGTGTAGAAACATCTGAAACATCTGTTGTTTACTAATTTATTATCTTGGAATCTGCAGCTGTTTAGAAATAGCTCCAAAAGTATTTCCTAATTTGTTTAAAATGAAAATGTTCTACTTAGTACTTCATTCAGTTCTCTATTCTTTTCTTTTGGTTCAAGTACTGGTTATTTGAATGAATACAGTCACACAAATCCTTGTGGCCAGCTGCAGGCAATCATAATTATTAACAAGGAGTCAATAGGCTTTGACCACCACAAGTTTAAAGATATTCTGGATTAGGGATGGACCGTTCTGGTCCTCGAGGACCAGTGTCCTGCGTGTTTTAGATGTTTTCCTGCTTCCGCACTTCTGAACCAGTCAAATGAACCGGTCATTAATGGGTTGATTCAAAGCTAGCTGAGGACACGAGTCACCTGTTGGACTTATTGTCTGCAAAACATGCAGGAAACTGGTGCTCAACCTCTGGAGGTTTAGCGGAATTTTGTTTTATATTTCCACAATTGCAGATTGTATCTTTCTGTCATTTATTTGTTAATAATATCAGGTACAAGCTAATACAATTGTAAGTTAATTAGTAAAAACTGATCAGTCTTTCAGTAAATGAGTCTAAATCCCCAGAGTGAAGTTGGGACCAGGTTTATATTTCTATAACCATCTCAGGTTGGTATTTACCCACAGACCGTTTCTATTCTCAGATCATTGATCTGTTTACTAAAGGTGCTAGGAGGTAAAATAATATAGGTTTGTGCTGGTGTGTATGTTTGTGCGACCCTTGTGTTTTGACAAGCTCTCAAAATCCCTTGAGATGCCTCCTCCACCCCGAGGCTGAAGCCGTGTGAAATTGCCAAAACAGTCCCAGGACTCCACCTATGAACGCTGTTAAAAGCCTCTGAAACACCAGTCTCTATTTTCCATTTACTTGCTCTCTTCCTTTTGGATTTTAAACCATGCTTCTTTGCAAGCCGTCCTGTAAGGATTTACATGAAGCGTGGTTGTGTGTGTGTCTATGGGGAGTGGGTGGGGAGTAATCCATGATTCATGTAGCATGCTCCTTGCCCTTGACATGCATCGGGTGTCAGGGCTTGCTTGGTGCACCTTATCAGGTGGAAGCGAGCAGCGACCGGCCCTCAGTGGCACGCTTTCCAGCACTTATCTGCTCTTAGAGCTCGCTATGCGACAAAAGCAAATCACACGGTATTGGAGAGGCAACTTCCCAGACAAAAATCTATATTTATTCCAAATAAAAAACAGAAAAGCTACAACAAACTTTAACAAAGTCAGTTTTCTGTCGTCGTTCAGGCCTTTTGAATAAGTGCAAAAAGGGTCAAAAGGCCATTCTACCCCACTATCTCAAACTTGTGAAGTCTGACTGCAGCGTACAAATGATCTTGTCCTATATTGTCAGAGCAAAGTCATGCATCAGCTCAGTGTCTAAACCCCATGGTGTCACTTTCATCTACTCTGCTTTATGAGTTGCAGCAAATACTTGACAGTTTCACTCCTGCTTTCTTTGTCCTCACCTCTTTCTCTGTCCTTCGTCTCTGTTCTTCTATCCTCACTTCTCTAATTTATTTCTCTTGTCCTATCCCCCCACCCCTCACACCCACTCCTCCCTGTCCTCTGTGGCCGGCCTGCAGTCCAGCCCCATATCACCCTGTTGAAGAACGTGACAGCCGTGGAGGGCAGCGCCGCCATGATCTCCTGCGTGGCTGAGGGCGAGCCTCTGCCTGACATCTCCTGGAGGAGAGCCAGTGACGGCCAGACCTTCATAGACGGAGACAAGGTAGATGCTGCCAGAAAGTCCATCTGGCCCCGTGTGTTTGTGTGTGTTGTTTGTTTGCAGCATCACACACCATGTGCTCCGCATTTAAGTTGTGTTAAACAAATAGGGCATAACTTAGGAGAGGCGTGAAGGAAGTTGGCCAAGTTTGCAGACAAAGTGGATATTTTTCAATCACACTGATTTGGTTTATATTTGGAGCTTCTTTTAAATTACAAAAACATTATACAATGATGCTATTAAAGGCCTTTCAACATTGAGTTTTCAGGTTTAAATACAACATTCTCCTCAATTATTGCTTCTGCATGGTCTCCACTGAACATTTTAGGAAACTACAACCTTTAAGTTGAGAACATTAGGATTTTGTTTTTGTACTAAATAATCAGTACCTCATGTATTGACACCCTGTTACAAGTAATATAAAATAAATGTAATGGAAGCATTTTCAGTATTTATACTTTACTTTTCTAATTTGATCAGTATATAGGAGATTTTACTTGGTAATTCAGGCTTTGTTTCGCTGAAGTGTAAATATTATTGGACACAGAACCTCATTTCTCTTAGTCACTCTTCAAAATGGGAAAAACAAGAGAACATCACAGTAAGACAAGTAAGGAAGATGTGTGTCGATCCTCATAAGTCGAAGAAAAATAGCTACTTGAATAATTATTGCTCCAGCTGTAGACATGGGCAAGTTTCTGATGTAACGTTTTCCTGCAAGCAAGCAGAGGTTAAAAACTAAATTCTCCAAAGCTCACTGCTGGATAACTGCAACAAAAAGTGACATCATAGGGTCACCAAGTCTCCATAACAACCACTAGATGACGTCTAGGGAGAAGTCCTACCATCACAAACGTAAATCTGAGGAGTAAATCTGAGTGAACACAGCTGGGACCTCAACTGAAAACACTCCAGGTGGATTTGGTGTGAAACAAAGGATCAAGATCTGGAAAGGCACCTTATGCTCACTGTTAAGTATAGTGGAGGATCTGTGATGCTGCTGGCCCATTTGTATTCCTAATTTGTGACAACAATGATGTCCTAATTTTCCTAAAAGATACCTTAATATCAAATGACTCTGATATTTGTGCCCTTTTTGAAAATGCTGATTGATAGACAGGGTTTGGTACGCTTGTAGGACACCCTGATTTAGGAACATTAACATGGAGTGACTCTTTTCCTTATTGTTTACTGTGTGTAATGTTGGCTCCCCTGTTGGTGTTGCTTTGTCAACACCTCTCTTAGGTTAGCTACGAAAAAAGGCAACATCACAATAAACCGATGCGCTGGTGAAATGCATTTAAGTATGAAAACATGCACTGACCGGCCACTTTATTAGATACACATGGGACATGGGAAGACATGGGACCATCCTTTGTTTTAGGGATAAGAGTTTATCTTTATCGTAAGAAACATCTTATCTTGATAAGGATTTTGATATATCCTGAGAACGATCAATTCCAATAAATGATGTTTGAAATCCCCAAAAACTGCAGGCGCACAACTACATTTGATCGTCAAAGTAGCAACAAAAACCCAACTGAAGGTGTGAATTTTCTCACTTTTAACGACTCTTGTACCGATCCCTAGACTGGTCCAGCAGTGTGAATCCGCCCTTAGGATCAATTTAGCATTGTTTAAACACCACATAATAACTGAGTATTGTTTCTGAACATGTCCGTTCCTATATGATTAGTGTACCCATTTTCAAGTGGTTCTGGAGCAACTGTGTGAGGCTATCATTTCAATATGGACCGAAACGTCCAAGAAATGCTAAAGACACCTTATTAAATCTATGACATGTAGAATTAAGGCAGTTCTGAAGGCTAAAATGGGTCCAATCTGGTACTAGCAAGGTTTACCTATTAAATTGGGCAGTAAATAGGGGTTTCTGTCTAGTTCAAGTACTTTTTGAAAATTATGTCCTAAGTAAAAGTGTCTAGATAAAAGCTTTTTACTTCCTAACTGAGTTTTCTAATTTTATCCTGTCTCCATAATAAGTTTTTATAGGTCATTTTATGACTTACAGAGGTTAACGCTGCAAAATATCTGTTTTTAGGGTCAAATGGGCACAATTTAAGTTGTCCATGGTGACAGGAATAGATGATTGTCTTCTCCATCCTATAATAAATGTTAAAGACCTCAAAGACGGCTGCCTGTATAACGTATGCGCGTTCAACCCGCACTCACACCTCACTGAGTTTATAGTCTCACAGGAAATCAGCTCGCGCTTTTATTTTGTTTCGCTCCAGGCAAAAAGAAGCACCAAGGACCTTGAAGTTTTCAAGGTAAACGTTTCAGTTTACACTTTGTTTGGTGCTTTCCTTTCACATAACAAGCCGTTGTGTGATCCAGCCTCAAAGCTTCTAGTTCTGTCTTTTACTCTTTGCAGCCATTTTTCTTTTTATTCAGGAGCTCAGTCCCACACATCAGGAAGGGGAATAAGTTTCAGCCTGTTTCTTGGAGCAGTAATTATTTTTCAACAACGTGCCATCGCTTTCTTAGCATGAGGTTTCCACAGAGGAAGTAAAAAAAAAAAAACACAAAGGAGGCAGACGATCTTTTGCTCAGAAAAAGGTCACCGCGGAGATAAATGAATGTGTGCGTTGGCTCGAATCGCTTGGCCTGATAAATCACAGCCGAAAATGAGAGTAAGTGCTTCTCTCCCCCACTGCAAATGCAATTATGGAAATGCACGGAGCAAACCAACACACCTAAACATGCGCAAAGACAAACATGACTCGAGCAGCGCCGGGCGTGATGGATGGCAGCAGTCATTTGGGTTTAAGGCGGAATGTTCCTCTCTCAATTTGCTCTCCAATCTGCATATCCAGCGTGAACACACTCATCTCCTGCTGAGGTGTCGGGCACCAAGAGGCTTAGTTTTACTCACTACATAATGTTGGTTGCATTCGTCTCTTTCTTTCCCAGCTAACACCGTTACCCTCGGTAACAGACCATAATGGAAGGCAGTTTGTAGGGTTTAATTATGTACTAAAGGAGGATTTGAGTTATTGTTTCATTCTCTGGTGTTTTTTTCTTCTGCTGTTTTTATTGATTTATAACATCCGAGTTTTAGGTTGTTAGAGGTCTGCTGTTGGAGGTTTGTGAATCATTTCAAAAAGAGGACCAAGACAGGGTGCACAATAAAACCATGAATAAAATGTTACATACCTTTTCATCTGAAAAAGCTATGTGTTCATAATCCTCAAGTTCTGATGATGCACTTTTCCTGGAGGAACTTTTCCTAGAACCACCGAGTGCCGTGAGTCACTTTCTCCATAAAAGCTAAGGTACAAATAGTCATAAACCAGATAACAATGTGCAGGGAGATGAAGTTGCCATTGGCTGAGTCAGTGTCTGAGAAATCACATAAACTTTTAATGTTGGTGTTAGAAGTCAGAGGGAAACTTGCAGCAAGGTGCGTCTTTTTCAATACAACGGATTATCTGGTGCAGGATTTAGCAGTTTGATGTTCAGAAGAGTTCATGCCAAGCAAAAAAGACATCAGCAGTTGTTAATCAATTTAGGAAAGGTGAATTAGACCAAGAAGAAGTCCATCCTTTCACAATAATACTAATTATATATGGAAATACAGGCTTTGTTGTAAATATCTTTTCACTCTTCATCCTCATTTTGACATCGACATACATGCTTATCAACTTTCATATTCCTGTTTTACACATTTGGAGAACATAGTTGTCATTTAACCTTTCATGTTTCAATCGTATCTAGACGTCTCTATAGGTCTGAACATGTTTCAACCTCTGCTGCATCTTTGTCTGCTCTGTGTTTGGCGCCACCTTTTGAATAGGAGGTTTATTTACACTTAGCAGTTCAGCAAAAAACGGAGGTCAGCAGACAAACATCAAGAATGGGTTAAAACCGAGCACAACACATGAGCACAAAAATTTGACCTCTTAAGGTTATTGATAATATGGTTCATTAACTCAAATGTGTCGGAAATGTAATTATTTTGGAAAGCTCCTAAAAAACTAAAAAACACGCTCGTCTGTTTCCCCGAAATGTTATTATTATAAAATAGTGGGACACATTTTTGTAAAAAAAGAAAAAAAAGCTAAAGATATGAATTTAAACTTTCAGTGTAACATGATCCACGGTAGTTTTATAAAGATCATCAGGATGCTTTTGTCCTTTTTTCCTTTTTTCAAAGCAGCTGATATTTTGCTTCTTTGAAGGTTCTGGACAACGTTCTTTGCCCAGATAAAATGCTGGAACAACACATCACCTAAAACACAAGTAGCTTCATTTTTATTTTCTAAATGCCAACCTGACTCTGCACACACGGCCACAAAAACTCAGTAAACAAGCATCTCTCTCTCCTGAAGATCTCTGCTGAGTGGGAGTTCACTAACATTAGCTTGTTTCCTTTCTGTGATGAGAGACTGTCTCTGTACACCTACTCTGCAGCCCTGATTCTTCTCCCCAGGCCTTTTTTAAAGCAGTTCACACTGTGGACATTGGACCTGAACAACTTAATTGGCATCATTAGGGACATGTCTGGATTATTAGGCAAAAACAACCCAAACAATGAGCTGAACAGAGGGTAGGGCCAGTGACTCACGTGTCCTAATTGCCCCATCTGGAGAAGAAGTCCAGATGCCTTCTGCTGAAGCTCTTTACCAGTGTGAAGGCCTTTGTGTTGCAGGTCAGTTATTAATGATCAGAGTTATGCATCGCTGCAGTCAGGTCTGCAGTTAGACCTGACAACCAGGCAAGGCTGAACTTCGGCTGAGTAACTCACCAAGCAGACAGGGTGCGGTATGCTTGTAGGACACTTTGATCTTTGGAGATTTGTTAAGTTGTTAAATTTGTGTCCTTCGGTCTGGATACAGCTTCCCAGTTTTTTCCTGTGTCTTTGATTTTATATGTGATTCAAACTAATTCTGAAAAACCTTTACTCCGCTCCTTATGCTTGAATGAACACCTACATTTATTATGGTAAAAATGTAACCTTGAATAAGCAGTCAGAGATACTACTGTCTTTCCTTTGATTAGATTCACGGTCACTGCGAGATATAGCTTTAAACTACATAATTGAAATGTTTAGCCACCGACTGGCTTTGTTTCACTTTGAACCCCTGGTCTGGCCTCCATTTCCTTGAAGCAGAAAAAACATTATTAAATGTCATTTTGTTGCCTCCGTGAGGTCGAGGTGGCACAGGACTCATAAGAGCGGCGCGAACGTGAAGACCTGATGTTCACCCAACCACAAAGCAGCTAGGAGAAAGGCAGAATTAGACTAGCTGTGGTTCCAGCCTCGCTGACATTTACCACTGACATTTTTAATATCTGAAACTTCTTCAGCGGTTGAACTAAAATAACACAGTTACAGCCTCCAAAATCCTTTTAAGATTTCACTGTGTGTGCTTAATGTAAACACAGAGAGATATTGGTTTTGGAGGTTCTGCCATTCAGTATAAAAAATATTTATCTGTTATGTGATATTTCTGCAGTAACAACATGCATATGGCTGGCCTGCAGTTGTCCATTGGCTTGCATGTTGCTGTGATGTTCACTTTTGGCCAGGTGCCTTGCTGTTAGACTGAGCTGCATATCAAACAGGCTGTGCTTTAGGGCCCGAGTTTGTCTCTAGACACAGACCCTGTCAGTTGGCGGAGGAACGGGGAGGGGAGGAGTGGCGAAAGGGACTAAGAGAGTAATTTCCAGACTCAAAAGCTCTCCTCTGGAAGATTTCCTCTTCTCCTCTTCCTCTTTCTTCCTCTGCTGCCTCATCTGCAGCATTCCTATTCAACGCACACTCTCCCAATCTCATTGACCCCGACTTGCAAGGCAAACAAGCTATGGCTGCATCAGAGGCACAAAGAGACCAGAGCCGAGCCTTTAAACGACGCTTCACCTCGTTAGCTGAAAGCTTTGTGACGATAAAATGAAAGATAAGCCGTTCCAAACAAGATCAAGCTGGAGTCTGGTGCAGGAGAAGAGAGGAATTCACCACTGAGACTCGGGCACATGAAGTGTATTTAGAGGTTTGGGACAGGGGACAGGAGGGCATTACAAAGTGCGAGCTGTGCATTGATTTATGGGGAAAACAGTGGAGGGAGAGTGTGCAGGAATACATGGATATAAATATGCAAATAAACACATGGGTAGGAATACAGATGGATACAAACAGTAACTGGGAGCTGTTAGCAGATGAGAGAGAACTGACACAGAGCCATGAAGAAATGTCTCAAATGGTTATAAAATAACTCGTTTTGATGATGATGGTCTAATATTTGCTTTTTGTTTCCTAAACAATTTAAAACAACAAGGGTCATTTAAGAATGTCAGTTTAAGGGTTTAATGGTAACAATAAAAACAAAAAGATAAAAACCATGCAGTTATAGTTGAACCAGATATACATTATCTCTGATCTCAGGAAATGTATGGACAGAACATAATTACAGAGGAGAGGAAACGTTGCAATTTATTTACGTTAAATTGGAGCTGTTTCATATTGAAGTGTACAATGCGGTACAAAACCACAAGCATAAAAGCCAGTTGGGTGTTCTCCATCTTTTTTGTGAACAAATGGCAGGATACAGGCTTCTTGGTCGGCCTTTTGCTTCTTTGGACTTTGGTTTACCGCCACTTGCTGTACTGGAGGTAGTGCATCTTTCTTCACAACTTCCCCATACCTCATTAGGCTGATTTACATAAAATTTCTGTGCCCTTTCAGAGCAGCGGAAACAGAAAGCACACAAATTACCTGGGTAAAAAAAAAAAAAAACAGGCATTTAGATCCAGACACTTTGGGTGGAAAAGGGGCTATAGTGATTTTGGGGCTTATTCGTTCCAAAACTGTGTTTGAGATCATTGTCCTGTTGAAACTCCTAAATGCTTTCCAATTTCAGCCATGGAGCCCTTGTTTGGAGGTCAAGTTGGAAAAATTTTTATCCTTCCACCAGCAGCACCACTGGCAGCATAACAGCCCCACAGCATGATGCTGCCTCTACCATGTTTGGCAGTTGCTACAGCATTATTAGGTTTGAAAGCTTTACACTGGCTCCTCAAAACATACTTCTTGTTATTTTGGCCAAACAGACTATAAAACCTTTCTGGAAAGCATTTGGCTTATCCATTTCAGTAAAACTTAAAGGTTTGAAGATGTAAAACTTGCTTCACTTGTATTTCAGCAGGTTCTAGATTATGCTTAGTGGTTCCTGGGTTGTTCCTGAAAACCTACCTTTCTTTTTTGAGGGCCTTGAATGTTTAAGCCTGGTAACAAAAGGGTTTTCCAACAGGACAAGCACTCCAAGCTTCTTCCCAGTGCCCTGACCGCAACCCTACTGGAAATCTCTGGAGTAATTTTAAGTGAGTTCTTCCAGTTCTGTTGAGAGGAATGGTCAAATATGAACCATAATAGCCAAAAGTTGGTAATAGCTACACAATGCCCGCAGTTGATGTACAACTGGTTGGTCATTCAACCAAATTTCAGATGGTTTAAAGTATATATTTCAACCTTCAATTTAGAATTCTTGTTTTTAAACTAATTTCACCCTGGAAAAAGTAACATCTGCTATGTTGGGTCCAGCCATGGATTACAACAGTTAAAGCCCAGTTTGATCTTTTCTGGAACCTTCAAAATAAATTACATTAACCTACTTTCAGCTCAGCCAGGAACAGGAACAGAAGTAACACAGACATCCCGAGACGTCACTGTTTGAATAAAAGCCCCACGTTCCAACAAACGGACCTCTTTCCATGCGGATCCCCACGGGAACCAGACTGGAGGGACACAGCGCGCTAATGTCTCTTTGCTGGCAAGCAGACATAACTCTTCAAACTGGATCCAAGAGTGTCATACGATCACCGATCATATGCACAGAGTTATGTAGGAATGAATTGCTGTTTGTGTATCCGGTATTCATTCATGAACGGGGTAATTAAGGTACAAGCGTGGCTTGACTTTTCTCTCTGAGGTCGACAGAACTGTGTTATAGAGAGTTCCCAGCAGAAAACCCTGTCTCTACAACGCCGAGTGGAGCAGTTTTTCCCAGTCTGAAGGAAGGACAACGGGACCACATCACCGTGGCAACAGCAGTAACGTACAGTTCGACTGGCCTGGCAGAACAAGCCGCCCCACCCCACAGCTACGGAGGTTAGCGGCAGTTAACCCTGTGTTTACCCACACATGGATGTTTTCCTCAACGCCCAGGACAACTCATCTTCAGCACGGTTCACGTAAGAGGTGGTGTTTGGGCAGAGGAGATTAGTTTAGAATTAAATAACCTAAATAATGTTCGTTTAATGAAGTTTGTTTTTGTTTGTGTTGAGAAACTCAGCTACAGTAAGTGCTAGCAGATTAGCACTCAGCTATTGATGTGTTCTGTGTTGTTTTTAAAGTTAAGACAAACTTTATTTAAAGGGTGATTTTTAAACACAGAAGATCGGCCATAATGCGCCGTATTAGTGGTGTTTTAAAGGTATGTGTTTGATTCTGGTAACAACTATAAGCTTTTTTTGTTAGCTCCAACCGCTAACAGCTAAGAACACGTGCTCGCCCACTTTGAGTCAGCTGAAGATCATTTACCCAGAAAGGTTGTTGGTCCTCGTTCAAAATAATATTTTCTCAAATAATTATTATTTATACTAGATGAAGCCAGCTAATTAAACACAATTGAGACCCATTTATCCAGAAAGGTTTGGTTCTTATTCAAAATTATATTTCCTTAAATATTATTTTAACATTTCCTTAATATTTCTTTAAATAGTATCTTAATAAATAAAGGCAGCTAATTTAACACCGTTGAGAATTAGTCATCCAGAAGGTTGGTTTTATTCAGTAAATCATTCTTTAAAATGTTGTTTTATTAAAATTAATGTTTTGTCTGATCTTGCATTGTGAATGGTTGTTTAAAGGTATACCAATTATTGCCTAATTTAGTTCCAAGACTAACTTAACTTCATTTCCAGATTCTTCAAGATAATCCTTAGTTTTTTTAAACATAAAAATTGCATGGTAATGTTACAACACTAATTTGGTCATAAATTTCAACCAACTTTGATTCACTTGTTCATATTGTACATACTTGGTCTTCTTTATTCTTTCATTCTGTTTGGTAGTTGGATTTTTCTAGTGTAGTAAAGAGTTTGATTAAAATATGTTTGACTTTGAGTTGACTTATTTTTGTTAATAAATTCTTATATTTTAAGAAATTGTGTGAATTCAGTCTGTGTGTACAGAGTTCAGTAATGTCAGAGCTTGGCTCATCCTTTTCAATTTTGTCCTAATACCACCGCCTTATATGGGCTGGTATTAACAGGACAACCCTTAACAGACTGAAATATTATTTTATAAAATATTTAAGTATTAATATTAAATATTAAATAATATATTCATAATCACAACTGCTAGCAACACATTAAAAAGTAAAAAGCTTGTATTCAATTTGCATGGTCTTACTGTTTTAACTGGTATAGATACTGAAACAAAGCTGATCGAGTTTGTTTAGAGGCCATTAAAATCTGAAAAATAGCACACAGAGCTAAATCAGCAGCCACCTTTAGCTAAATCACAGCCTGTTTTCATGCCTTTGTCAAACATTACTTTCTTGATCTAACAAATAGTGGCTATTCAACAATATGTGTTTTCATCCTACAATGACTTTCACAGTCAATGAGATGCTCCATTGGCTGCTTCAGCTTCCTTCCTGAGTCATGTGACCTGCTCTTCAACATTCTCACATCTCTATATGCTTGTCCATGTTGGGGGAGAGTTGTGCAAAGAGCAGCTAAAACACGACTAATTAAATTTTGAGATGTTTAAAGCAAAAAGCTTTCTTCATGAAGCAGAACAAAGTTTTTTTCCACTCACTATAAACTGAAACGGTGTTAAATTTCTGGTGACGTGTTGTTAGAATGTTATAATAACTCGTCTTACACTGCTTAACTTGATGTTAGACCAGCATATTGAAGATGATCTGCAGCAACTCAAATTGGAACAAAAAGGCTGATGTTGTAAAGAAAAACAGGTATGACAGGCTGCAATATTTGGAACTTTGTACTAGCAAATGTCTAATTTAAAATTAGCTTGATCAGTATTGAGGACTAATAGATCTTCATCAGGACATTCCTTGATGCCACAAATAACTGGAGAATTGTTTTGTTTTTTACAGAGAACCTTGCATTATGCATAAATTTGTTCTGTGAAAATAATTATTTTACACTTAAGTAATGTTTCCTGAATATAAACAAGTTGGCTTTTGGCCTAAACCCAAAAAGCCAACGGTCTGTGTGAGATTCTGATTGTGTGATGAGAAAATATACTGTGGTTTGACTTTATTACAGCTATCGTCCGTTTTTGATGCGGACGTCCAGGTCGCTATCTGTCATAAGGCGGTTTTAGAAAAAAAACAGGTCTTCTATTGCTTTTTGTGGTCTAATTTCAATGGGGATTGGGGACTGTAATAAAATGTGGTTGTACAACATGGTTGGATAATGATTCTGAAGTTTGTATCTCATTCAAGCTAAACTTTTCCTAAACAAGGAAACGTTTTTAAGGAATTTAAACTATATTTGATCATCTCTAGGTTCAGAGTTTAAAATACTTCAAATGTAAACTGGGTTGTTCTCTGAACAGACTGTTTAACACAGTTTAAGAGTAATAAAACCTTTATTCTGTCTCCGAAACAAGCAGCAGCATTTGTAATGCTTTTTGGCCTTGAGATTGCCTGATACTGGGAAAACTGCAGTGTATTAACTGATTGACTTGATTATTCTACACCGAGAACTTTTTAAAACATTTTAATTGGAGACACCTAAAATCAGGATCCTTACTTTAAAAAAAAAAAAGAAAACTGGCTCGAAGTTTATCTGCTTAGCTGTTTTTTTTCTCCTAACTGAAGCCACTAAAGAAGCTACTACTGCCTTTAACATTTTACTTTTCTTTCACATAGAAAGTACTCCTGGATCAGTGCTTCTGTGTTATTTTTGTGTCTCTGCTCTGTTCTCTCAAACCTCCAGTCGGTCGTGGCTGATGGCCGCTCACACTGAGCCTGGTTCTGCTGGAGGTTTCTTCCTGTTAAAAGAGAGTTTTCCTCTCCACAGTCGCTACATGCTCATCCAGGAGGAGTGACTGCTCAGGTCACTGACTCGATGCAATCTGCTGGGTTTCCTTAGATAGAAAAACGTTTAGCCAATTTGAATAATTAACTGACTGCACTGTTTGATAGTTAGGATTAATTGGAATGTATGAACCTGACTTGAAATCTGTTTGATTCGATTGAATTGACTTTGTAAAGTGCCTTGAGACGACATGTGTTGTGAATTGGTGCTATGTAGATAAAACTGAATAGAATTTTAGTCCAGCATCTGTTTTCTCATTAAATTTCAGAGAGAAGCCATTGTTCTTCCTCCTTAAATGTATTATACATATAGTAGAAGGGAAATAAAACTAAAGTTAGCCATACCATTGATGGTCATTAACAGTTGGACAAACGGAAAACTACATCAAATGTCTAAACACAACAGAATCCACATTTTCTTTAGTTTTTAAAACAAAGATGGGGGAAGAACAAAATAATGATATCTCTGATTAAAATTGTAGCTGCAAAAACACCCCCAAATCACAGTGGGAGGTAGAGTCTGTTTTCACTCTCTGATTTGAGTATGTTTTACAAATTTGCTTGCAGCACACAATCCTGTATGTTCAAACTCAGTCCCTGATGAAAACATTTAGTTTGTTTTACCTTTTATCCTGGTTGGCATTCTTAAATAAACTGGCTGTTCAGTGTAGAGAAACATGTCAGAGAAAAACAGGACTAAGAAGCTTGTAAGAATGACTACAATAATTAAGACGCTGGCATTTCTGAGGTGGTTGTAGCCATCTTTAAACCCACTGCTACTGTTATTAAAGTTTCTATTGCATCACTTGTGCTGCTGCCAGCAGAGCTGCTAAAAAAGCTGTTTCATGGGGGTCAAGGAGGTTATCTGATGGAAACCGTCTGTAGTTGGAGCAGTATGTTTCCAGCCGGCCAGGAAGCTCCCGGGGTGTTTTTGTCTCATTACGAGGGACTGTCGATTACTGGACTGATAGCCTTGTCTGTGGTAATTGACCCGTCGCTTCAAATTGTTGCCATCTGTCTTCATACTGATGTAATGACCTTGTAATATATTGGCAATTTATTGGATTAGCTTCAACACGGTGTGACACAGGACTGTGGCCTTTGAGGGTGGGGTGAAGTGAAGAGAGTGGGGTCATTCACAAAAACAAAATTGGACAAACAACTATTTTGGAGCTAGTTTTTCAAATATTGAAGTTTTTTTTTGTTCCTATTGTTGGTCAATCCTGACAAACAGTGAACATTGTTATATTATACTTAATAAGAAGTTTCTGTATTTGTTTTCCAGAGTAGGGACGGGCGGTTTGAGGTCCGCGGTCGTCATGGCAAATCCGTCCTGACCATCAGCGGGGTGAGGCTCAGCGATCTCGGCCGATTCGACTGCGAGGCACAAAGCAGGATAGGAGGGCATCAGAAGAGCATGTTTCTGGACATTGAGTGTAAGTATGTTCATCATTTAATTCAAATTATGAACAATGTTGGGACTTTTAAAGCTTTTTCTCAAGAGGGGGGGTTCCTGTCACAGCTAGCTGTGCCGCATCGCTAACGCTACAGGAACAACAAGTGGCGATTCAAGTTCAGTTGTGATATTTTTTACTTTTCTGTCTTCCTCTGGAACAAACATTTTTATTAGTGCATGAATAAGACATAAATCAAGAGGTTTACTACCAGAATGGCACATGTCTTATGAGTCTCTTATTAGCTGTTTGTGTTTTTAGGAAGGCTTTGAGGATGATCGCGTATATTGCGACTTTTGATTTGCATCTTTCTCAGTTGCTTCTTCTTGTGGTCACTGTTTTGCAGTTCTCCTATTGATTTAAGACCATTCTTTTTCCATCTAAACTAAATAAGTATTTGGTATTGTTTCTTCTAATGTCCATTTGGATGTCTGAGCCTGTCTGGTAAGCCTGATTTGATCTACCCTCCTATTTTTGTTATTTTATGTCTACATGTGTTAATCTAGCGTTGTTGGAGCCATTTTGTATTTCCGTCGTCTGCATTTAGTGTCCAGTTTTCGATATTTTGATTAGGTATGTTATGTCCCTGTGGTATTTTTTATTGGTCTTTATGGAGATTTGGTATATTCATGGTCAGTTTGGCTCTTCATGAACATTTAGTGTTATGTACTGGCTGTTTATTAGCCAGTTTGTATCTCTGGTCACTTTATCAATAGAGGATTTGAGTTTTGACTAGGCCAGTCCAAGGCATGGAAATGCTGAAAACCTGATATAAAAGAGACCACATTTGTGGAGTTCTTCATTAATAGTTCTCCTGTCAGCAGATTCTCCAACCTAAGCCGTGGAGCTCTGCATCTCGTCCAGAGTTACCATGGGCGTCTTGTCTGCTTCTCTGATTAATGCTCTCCTGGTCAATTTAGGTGGACTGCCACGTCTTGGTATGTTTCCCGTTGTGCCATACTTTTTCTATTATCAGATGATGTGAGATGTCCATAGCTGAAGATATTCTAATGTAACCCTGCTGTCTTTTTCACTAATGTTCTCTATAGAACCTCTGAGGCCTTTACAGAACAGTGGGAGATTAATAACACACAGTTGGGGTCTGTTTACTCATTAGCCTGTATCTGAAGGTGATCGATTTTCTTTAGAGATATCAGAGTAAAGGGAGGCTTAGTACAAATGCGTTCTACATTTTGTAAGATTTTTTTGTCTAAACACATTAAAGTCTGCATTTGCAAACATTTACATCTGTCAAAAAGTCTTGCAAGATTATCTAGAGTTCGAAAGGTCACAGTTTCTTAGTAGAAACCGACTTCTTGTCTTATTGAAGTAATTACAAACAACACATCCCAGCACTCGCTCCAGCACATGTATTGTTTCTGAAGGCTTATAATTAATAAACAGATTCCATACATTGCAGTTGGATTCCTCCTTCTGACAGCTTCCCTACTCCCAGGTGAGTGCGTCCATCCCTCAGTGCCTCTTGTTGGGGGTTATTTGGGGCAGCCTCTCCTGTGCCTAATGAGCTCTGACAAAGATCTCAATCTTGGCTTTGAAATGATTAGGTTCATTACGAGAGTGGCTCTGATGCTTTAACTATACCAGAGCAGCAGAATAGAGATGGAGGCATCAGATAAACGACAAGAAGAATATCTCTACTGACATGCTCCTCTTCAAGCTGAGGTGGCTTTTTAGGTTCAAGAAGTCCCTTTACAACTTGTTCTCTTACAACATCTTAGGCAAAAGTTTGATACTATGCATGTTTGGGAAAAACACACATGTGGACCGATTTCTGCATATGCAAAGTTGTTGCTGAGCCTCTGCTGACAGCCTGCTCTCGGTCTCAGCCTTGACTCCTGCTCTGCTGAGAGTCTGAGAGCAGCGGGCTGCCACCAAACTAATGAACTCATTTACTAAGTCACTGCGGGCTGCGTGGGGATAGCACGTCCTCAGCTGTGACAAGGAGCCAGGCATCCATCTCTTTAATGGAATCCTGCAAGGGAACATAAAACACGCATAATGCCTCTCTGAGTGAGCTGGGCAGACTGGGCCAGGAAATGTCCGAACAACAACCCGCCGCCGCTGCAGTCTTTCATTATCAGCCTCTCAGTTCGCTCCTGTTTGCATCCTCTATTTGGCAGCATGAGATGGCCTCACTTAAACATATAATCCAGAGCATTTTCTTCTCCTATTACAGCATGTGTGGGTTAAGACTGAGGAAGTCATTTTCAAGTCTTTGATCATCCACATCAGCTCCACCTTGATTTTTGCATTTAATTAGCTGCCACAAAAAACACCAGCAGTGTACTGTTTTTCTGTATGCGCCCTTGTTGAAGTGTTAAGTTTTGCCATTTATTCCACAGATATCCCCAAATTTCTGACCAACCACACGATTTATTACTCATGGGAGGGGAATCCGGTGAATATAAGCTGCGAAGTGATGTCCAACCCACCTGCCACCATGCTTTGGAGGAGAGAGCGCTTCACCATCTCAGAAGGAACCCCTCACATGCAGATCTACGGCACAGAGGGCAAGTCTGTGCTGGAGGTGGGTACAAATTCTCTGATGAGCTTTTTACCACCAATAGATTCTGCAAGGATGTACTCGTACTTGTACTCGTCGTCTTCCGCCTTATCCGGGACCGGGTCGCGGGGGCAGCAGACTCAGCAGAGACGCCCAGACATCCCTCTCCCCAGACAGCTCATGCACCTCCTCCGGGGGGAGCCCAAGGCGTTCCCAGGCCAGCCGAGAGACATAGTCCCTCCAACGTGTCCTGGGCCGTCCCCTGGGCCTCCTCCCGGTGGGACGTGCCTGGAACACCTCCCCGAGGAAGGCGTCCAGGAGGCATCCAGTATAGATGCCCGAGCCACCTCAACTGGCTCCTCTCGATGTGGAGGAGCAGCGGCTCTACTCCGAGCCCCTCCTGGATTGCCGAGCTCCTCACCCTATCTCTAAGGGAGTGCCCGGCCACCCTATGGAGGAATCTCCTTTCAGCCTCTTGTATCCGGGATCTCGTTCTTTCAGTCATGACCCAAAGTTCATGGCCATAGGTGAGGGAAGGAACGTAGACCGACCGGTAAATTGAGTGGCAGGGCTTCGGAGGTGGATGAGATCCGCCCTGAGCACCTCAAGTCTCTGGATGTTGTGGGGCTGTCATGGTTGACACGCCTCTTCAACATTACGTGGTGGTCGGGGACAGTGCCTCTGGACTAGCAGACTGGGGTGGCGGTCCCCCTTCATAAGAAGGGAGGGTGTGTTCCAACTACAGGGGGATCACACTCCTCAGCCTCCCTGGTAAGGCCTATGCCAGGGTATTGGAGAGGAGAGTCCGGCCGATAGTCGAACCTTGGCTTCAGGAGGAGCAGTGTGGTTTTCGTCCTGGCCCTGGAACACTGGACCAGCTCTATACCCTCTACAGGGTACTCGAGGGCTCATGGGAGTTTGCCCAACCGGTTCACATGTGTTTTGTGGACCTAGAGAAAGCATTCGACTGTATCTCTCGTGATGCCCTGTGGGGGGTGCTCCAGGAGTATGGAATCGAGGGCCCTTTACTAGGGGCCATCCGGTCTCTGTACGAGCGGAACAGGAGTTTGGTCCGCATTGCCGGCACTAAGTCGGACCTGTTCCCGGTGCATGTTGGACTCCGGCAGGGCTGCCCTTTGTCACTGGTCCTGTTCATAACTTTTATGGACAGGATTTCTAGGCGCAGCCAAGGGCCGGAGGGGTCTGGTTTGGGGACCAGAGGATTTTGTCTCTTCTTTTTGCAGATGACGTGGTCCTGCTGGCCCCCTCTAGCCAAGACCTACAGCATGCGCTGGTGAGGTTCGCAGCCGAGTGTGAAGCGGCTGGGATGAAGATCAGCTCCTCCAAGTCAAAGGCCATGGTACTCAACCGGAAAAGGGTGGCTTGTCCTCTTCAGGTTGGAGGGGAGTTCCTGCTTCAAGTGGAGGAGTTTAAGTATCTTGGGGCTGTTCACGAGTGGGGGAAGAATGGAGCGGGAGATCGACAGACGGATTGGTGTGGCTGCCGCAGTAATGGGGGCGCTGTGCCGTTCCATTGTGGTGAAGAGAGAGCTGAGCCGAAAAGCGAAGCTCTCGATTTACCGGTCGGTCTACGTTCCTACCCTCACCTATGGCCATGAAGCTCTGCAAGGATGTGAAAAGGAATATGATTTCTGTGATAATGATGATTTAATTTATTATGGAGTAAAGAGTTATTTAAACCAACATGGTATTATGGGGAAAAGAAATTTCCAACCCTTGCGAAATCATAAATTGTCTGTGGATAACCAAGATGTTTTTGAAAAGCTGATGTCCGGTTTACCAACCGAACCCAGGCTTTTAAATAGAACCTGTCTGACAACATGAAGTAAGCTAAAAGATCTCAGAAAGCAACACATCATGTTCAGTTCTAAATGAGCTTGAGAACAGATGAGATACAGAGACATGGACATCTTCAGTCTGGAAAGGGTTGCAATTCGTTTTCTAAGGCTTTCGGACTCCAGAGTACCACAGTAAGAACCTTGATCCACAAATGGAGGAAGGACGGAACACAAAACATTCCCAGGTATGGCCGACATACCAAAATTACTCCAAGAGCTCATCAATGACTCATTCAGGAGGTCAAAAAAGAACCCAGAACAACATCTAAAGCTCTTCATGTCTCACTTCCCTCAAGTAAGGTCAGAGTTCATGATTCAACAATAAAGAAGAGAGACTGGACAAAATGTCCTCCATGGGAGAGGTCCAAGGCCAGAACCACTGCTGAGCAGAAACAAGTCAAACACCCGTCTCATGACCTTCAACAGCCAGTTTATGCTGGAAAGCCCTCCAATGCGACCTCAAAGCAGAATGGGTCCAAATTCCTCCACAGTGATGTAAAACACTAACTGTCAGTTATCACAAACTGTCAGATCAGGTTGTTGTGGACAGCATTTTACCTTTTGCATTTACTACTTTACACCACGTTCCAGTGTTCAGTAACATGTGGCTGACAATGTGAAAAATGCCAACAAGTCATGAAAAATTACTCCAGATCATTTTATGTATCACAGCTTTGTATGTTCGTCTCAAACTGGTGGAAAGAACTGTTGCTCTTACAGCACAGTGAGTGTTTTCTGGTCACGACCTGCAGTTCTGTTTGCTTATTCTTATTCTCTTCTATTTAATCTGATTCAGGTGACTCCGATGTCTGACAGAGACTTTGGTCGGTATAACTGCACGGCCCGGAACAACATTGGAGTTCGATACCAGGAGTTCATTCTGGCCCAGGCAGGTGAGTGTGCTGCATGCTACAAGTGTGGAAAAGTCTGGAATTTGATTTCAGTATTTTCCAGATCTTGAAAAGTATGGAAAAAGAAGACAAGAGTTTGTAAAAATATTTGTATTTCCAGATTTTGATCCCTATCTCATTGTATAAATGTTGCGTTCTTCATGCATCCTTCCTTCTATGTTTTCCTTTCTACCTGGTGTCCTACACCCCTTTCATATGTTATTTCTTCTTTGTCTTCTCGTCTTGTCCTTCTCCCTTTTTTTCTTTCTATCTTGTGTCCTACTTCCTTCCTTCATTCCTTCCATCCTTGCTTCTTTCCATTCATCCATCCATCTAAAGTCGATTTCTTTCTTTCCTTACGTGCCTCCATTTCTTCTTTTCCTCCTATTTCTTCTTCTTCTTTCTTCATTACATAATTCCTTCTTGGTGCCATTCCTTCCTCCTTTCTTCCTTGTACTTAACCCCCATTTCCTCTTTGTCTGTCCTTCTTTCCTTCTTTCCTTCAAGTCTGGAATACTGTGGGATCTTTACATACAAGCTGTGTAGGAGTCCTGACCCTGAGTTTAATGAGATCCATGCCTTCAGTGTTCAGTCCAGACCGCATGGAGAACACAATCCACATCTTCTCTCAGTCAGTGTGTAACCCCCTGCCTCCCTACCAGTATTATTCTCTTACTTGCAGTTCTGTGGAAGAGTAATTACATAACTCCAAATCTCTATTCAGCATAGGCTAATCTCAAATAGTGCTGTCTGACGTACCATACCCTCCACCCCCTGTTTACTGAAGTAGCCTCTAATTTACTGGGGAACGGGCAAATACTCAAAAGTGTGGTCCAATTATCTTTAGTGCAGATTGAATTGCTCGGGCTGAGAAGGAATGTAGCGAGCAAAATGCTGACCTAGTCCATGAAAACAATGTGTTTGGAAAGCAGTTTCTGCACAACGGAAGAAAACTCACAAGCAGAGAGGCGCAGTGATGCTACAGAGAAGCAAAACATGAACGCTGAAGCTTTAGCTGCTGTCTAACTAAACCACTTCAGCTTGACTGGTATTATTCTGTTTTAAGGATAAATAAAATAACCTTTTTGCATTATACATAGATAACTTTACATTGCATAAACAAACAGTCAGGAAGAACATATTAGATGTAGTCCAGCTTATATGAATTTGGTTTAAACAGAATAGACTTTTAGCTCTTTTGTTTCATTCCAGGTTTGTTTAATGACACTGTTGGAGTTGGAGAGCTGAGGAAATCAGTTGCTAGCTTAGGAGGTCAGCTGACTGATTGAAGTACCTTGCGAGCTCATGTTACCTTTGTCTGATATTACAATTACTTGGATGATCTGAAAAATTTAAAACACACTAGAGAAGATGTCTGTAAGAGGGTAAATAATGTTTCACAGCACTGAGTTTACAAGCAAACAAATACTTAAATGTCAATAATATTTTAAAATAGCTTTTTAGTATTTCATAGAAACATCCAAAAACATCTAAAATATGTAAACAGTCTGGAAAAATATCAAATATTTGTATTTTCTAAACTTTTATTTCCTATGTCCTTGTGTAAACGTCATCTTTTCTTCAGTCCTTCCTTCCTTTCTTTCCTTTATTATGTCCTTACTTCCTTCCCCTTCTTGTGTTCTATCTCCTTCCTTTGTATCCTCCCTTCCTTGTGTCTTTCCTTCATTTTTCCTTCATTTCCTTTGCTCCCTTGGGTCTTTCCTGTGTTTCCTACCTTGGACTCTATTTCTGTTCTGTTCCTTCTCCCACTTCTCTTCCTTCCTTGTGTCCTTCAGTCCTCTCTTCCTTCCTTGCAGCTTTCTCTTTTTTCCTGGTTGGAGATTTTAAGTCTGCTATGTGTCATAATATCACATGACTGTAAAGGACTAAGAACTCTGGGAAGTTGAGTCTGGAGAAGAATTTTACATGAATCATGTGGAGGAACCCACAGAGCATTTCACTAGATAACCCTTCTGTTTGTTTTCCTAATATTTCACTGTATATATTTATGGATCCAACTGACAATATTGGTTTTTTTTTGTATTTTTGATTAATTCTCTTCTGCCCTTTTTTGAAACCCAGACATAGTTCATACAAACTGATGTTTGAACAAGTGCAGAGGTCCTTCAAGTTGGCATTTGATGGCAAATGCTGCATATGTTGACTTTATTGCCTTTGATTTAGATGTTCCTTCAAATCCATACTCCGTTCGTCTGTCGGCCGTGTCCCAGCGCTTGGCAACCGTCACCTTCATGAAGCCGGACTCTCACGGTGGTGTTCCCATCAGCTACTACCTGGTCCAGTACAAAGAACTGGGCTCCATAGACTGGAGGGATGTAAAGTCCCACAGTGTGCAGAGTGAGTATGAAAAGGATTTTATTCCCCAACCTTTGTATAACTTATAAAACCTTTTACACTTGCGAAGAATAAAGAGTAATGGAGTTGTGTTTATTGCTTCAACACTTTATGTTTTATAGCAGCTGCAGCACATTAAAGCAGTGAGGTCTGTTATTTAAAAAAGATTCAGTCAGCAGGCTGCTGGAACACATCATTACTAGAATAATCACCAGGATTTTTCAAGTTTAAACTCACTTTTGCACTCAGAGCGTCTGCATGTTATCGAACGTATTGATTTTTTTCTTTCCTTCGTGGGTTAAAGACACCAACTGTGGGCCTTCGGGATTTACGTGAAACTGCAAGTTTAAACTACTTAATGCTGAAGTGATTCTGGTAAAGTTGTTATGTTTTTACTGGTTTAACATTTTGATCTGGTGAGTTTTCTGTGGAGGAGAGGGGAGAAAAGCAAAAGCTGTGGAAGAAATGTCAACTAATGCTATTATGTTTGGCTGTGGATAACAATGGTTGGTTGGTCAAAAGGTCCTGCTTTAATGCGTGCTTATTTTTTTTTTGTTCTTCTTGTTCTTTGTTGTTTTTGCCTAAATTTAAAATTTTCCAGAGTCCGGGGTCCTCTTTGATTGGATTTAGATCTCGGACTGAGATGGCCATGGAAAAACGTTTGATTTTATGTCCCCTGAACCATTTCTGTGGTGATTTGGCCGTATGTTTTAAACCAGTACGCTATTGATCCAATGAACCAGAAGCAACTTGGATTTTATTTTAAATGTCCTGGAAAGTCATGATCCAGTAAAATCCCAAGGATTCAAATCCACAGATACGGAGTGTTATACCGGTCCTGTGGTTAAAATTCCTTTCAACAAAATGTCCTACATGGTGTGAAATACCACTCTCTTCTTTCACCTTGTGCTGCAAGCTGTCAGTCAGCTGTGTATGATAGCCAAACTAGAGGAAACCTTTTTTTCTGGTAAACATGGAGCTGCCATCAGCTAATGCTTTCAACTCCAGGCATTGCGTCTGTTTTGCATTTTCACAAGTTTTCAATGGCCTTTGGAAACAGGCCCACAGCATCATGGATCCTCCTCTGTACTTTAGAGTGGTTAATCTGTAACTGATACTTGCGATTCTTGAGCCTTTTGAGCTGTTCAAAATTTTGGTGCAGAAAAACCTTTAGTCAATTCTTAACAAATTCATAGGTCATTCTCAGGTATCGTAACTGATTCCTAATTGATTCCTGGACATTTCTATGTGTTCTAAACTCAATCTGGAATTCGTGAAGCAGTGTAAGGAAAATTTGATTATTTTAATTTTAGTTTCTTATGTCCAAAAACACAAGCCCTTTAGTTTCTACAGTTTATTGGCAAAAACAAAAATTTCATTCAAAACAGCTATCATTCAAAGAAAATTCACTTCTGCTAGTCACTCATCACTTATTATGTCTCAATGGAAAATCCCACAAATTGTCAAGAAAGTAATAAATTCCCTGATTCTTGCCTGATTCTTCGATGCATTCGGCCTGTTTTTAACTGATTCCTACTTTTTCTTAATAGATGCCTGTAAATCTAACCAAATTCCTTACAATATTCGTGCAAATCAAGCCTATTCTCACGATTCTTCTTTATCTAGCGTACCTGCGTCAGTACCAAATTGGACCAGAAAATTCCAAGAATCCTCCGGAATCCTAAAATTTAGCAATGCATTGCAATTTATGTTATTTGTGGTCAGTGTGGAATAGCAACATTGCATGAATTGCATGTTCTCTTGTCTTTCCCATTTTGAAGGGTGTCTGAGTAGACTTACAGTTACTCTCCAGGGAAACAGAAAGTTAAACATGTGATAAAAGGTCACCGAAGACTCTTGTCTATGAACTTTTAATAGTATAAATGAATAAATACTTCTGTTAAATTTAGTTTAGATTTGTTGCAAAATGAAGATCTTCTAAAGATGGAGTTTATTCCTACTAAATAAATGTACTTGTGGGGTGCCAATAAATGTTGAGAAAATAGGAAAAACGGACACATTTATTTTTATGAATTAAGATTATCTGGAACTGTCCAGCTAATGCTTTATCCTTCACCTATTAGACCAGGGTAACTGTGGACCTGCATACAAGATGAACCTGTTATCTCCTCTGTTGACGTCACACACGTCAGCCGCCTAGAGTCGTAATTGCATGATCGGTCACGCGACCCTTCAAAGCCTTGGCCCTGGGATGTTGTTGGGGCCCCTGACGAAAGCCAAACACCTCGCAGCGGAGGGCGCCAGGACATTTCCGGGCTGAAAGAGCTCACTCCTTCTCCTCTTCCTGTGCTTTACGACTCCAAATTGATTTTCGAGCCTTGTCGGGAACTGTAGCGCGAGGTGAAGGATGGACGGATGGAAAATGAAAGCCAGGGGATGAATGGTCCGGTGATGAGCAGGTCCAACAAACCTGAAGGGCTTATCGCTAATATTCCTCATTTCAGAGTCAATCACAGTATGGAGATGGACTGAGGAGAATACTAACCACGATGTTGAAATGTACCAGAACAAATGAGCAGAACTGAATGTAATTTGGATAAATGTCATTATTTTACCAAAATTTGATCTAAAATACAAAAAACTGAGTCAAGCTAATTACAGAATACTGAGTGGCTTCATATTTAATCACAGACGCCACTTCAGACGTCAGCGCTGAAGTTTCCCACACAGGAAACTCTGCAGCATAATGAGCTGCCTGGACTCATCTCATTTCAGGGCTCAAATTGAAGTGCCTGCTTGTACCTTGGGATGAAACCAGAACACTGCTGCAAACTGGACCAGGACCAAAAGGACTGCAAAAAGCACCGATTACCAGTCAAGTATTTAATTTGTTCAGACAGACAAAAACTGTCTCTCAAGCTCACTACGCTGCCGGCTCTCTGCTGGCTTCTAGGAACAGTTGAGGTTATGCAAGTGAAATTTAAGGAGGAAAATCCAGATAATCTGATAACAAAACTTCCTGTTTTTCTCACTTTTGGAGTGTTTTAAAAACTGGGTCAGTGGTGTCCAAACCTTTTTGACCTGAGGGCTAAAATCGTCACAATGAGAGCTCTACGCCTGGCCACTCATATACATTTTTAAGAATAACAATGAAAAAGAAAATGTTTTTTCTGCTCAATATTGTAATAAACATGCAACATTTGAAATCCTTAATAGTTGTTGAGCATGAAAAACATGAAAATGCCAGTTGCACCATTAATTAAAATGATTAAATGCCTAAAAACTTTCCAAATTTTGTGTGTAATTGAAAAGTGCCATCATGTTGAGTTTATCCAAGCCTTTCGGTGCGTTTGCACTTTGGGTTCTTGAACATTTTTTCCATTAACTTAATTTCCCAGAACCCTTTTCTCTGCCTAGGTTGTTTCTTGTGTGAGTTTCCACTGTGGGGTCCAAAACCGAGCCGTCGCTGAGCAGGTCCCCATCCTGCAGGTGTACTGCTGCGATCCAGTGACACAGATATCCTCACTCAACAGGAATGTGATGTAAATCAAGGAAATTAGACCAAGACAGCATTAAACTCACGGTATATCACAGGGGTTATGATTTAAAAGTCCAAACTGTGTGGAAATGTGGTGGAGGATTGGATTTTTACCTGTGCTGATCCTCTCAACTGTGGGAGAAAAGAAAAAGGAGAGCTTCGATCAGGACTACAATCAACCATGAGTTATAAAAAAATATCAAGCTCTAAATCTTAAATAAAACCATCTTAAAATCAGAAGAAGTCAGTTAAAATCCACAGACCTGAAGTAACTGAAGCCTGCGAGATGCACATCCTGCAGCAGCGTGTCTGCTCCATGCGGGCGTAAAATTGCTGAATGTACCGAAGGAGGTTGCGTTTGGAACCCTATGCGGTCGCTACAGTCCTCAACACAGCTGTCCCAGGTTCGATTTCTGACCCAGTCCACTGCGTGCCTTCCCCTTCTCGCTAAACAAAGACGACTAGTGCCACATAAAGAGTGTAGTCAAATAAATTGTCATTCGTATTGTTTACATCCAGATGTTTGGCTATTTCAACTGTTTAACATATCTGTGAACTCAATCAGTGAAGCATGTTTCTCGAAATGCAGCTGATTGA
The DNA here is from genome assembly GCA_036173005.1 of Crenichthys baileyi. NCBI lineage: Eukaryota > Metazoa > Chordata > Actinopteri > Cyprinodontiformes > Goodeidae > Crenichthys > Crenichthys baileyi. Next base: position 64,729 of record JAHHUM010001534.1, on the reverse strand, counting down.
GATTTTCTTCCTTAACTCAGTACGAGCCCTTGTACCATTAATAAGAAATTAGTGGAAATAATGACTAAATAAAGTTTGGGATGAATCGTGGAGCTCTGCGGTAAATTATAGCATAGGTCTCCTGGCCCATACTAACATTTTCTGCATTTTTAGGTTGCATTTGTTTGGAAAAATTGAGTTTAAGTGAATTTCTGCCTCAGAAACCATGTGTTCAGCTCATTAAAGCATCAATGATGTGTTGAAATAAAACTCATCTGTTTTATTCATTAGGAGCTGCATTACTAATGAATATTTCATCAACAAACAGACCCTTTGCCTGAGAAGCATCAAGCGCCTGTTTTTTTCTGTAAAAAGAAAGATGATCGCTACATGTGAACTCTGGTTTTGTCCCTCTGCAGCCACCGTGGTGCTGACCGGACTGGAGCCCAACACGACGTATGAAGTCCGAGTCGCAGCTGTGAATGGGAAGGGTCAGGGAGAGTTCAGCCACACGGAGACCTTCCAGACTTTACCCATCCGTAAGTCGGGAGCCACTAACTCATTCCTCCAACTGAGAACCCCAGTCGTATCTCACATATGTGTTTAAGCAATGAAAAACGTCATAATAACGTCTATCTATCACTTCAATGGTTTTATAACCTTTTAGAGGGTGTTAATGTTGAATTATTGGCACCTCTCAGCAGTTCACAGATGGTTTTCAGGAAGTTGTATTTTATAAGCTGTGACAGTAGGCAGCGCTAAAACAGCTTAATTCGGCAGAAATATGGAAATGTTTTGGTTCTGATTTAATACAAATATTGGATGTGTGACAGAAATGCATACAAATGCATTACATGCCTCCAGAATCTATTCAGAGCATCAGCAACTGTGCTGAATGAGGCCTATTTGCCATATTACACAACCCGGGCATATTTATATTGGAGGGGGCTACAATCTCCCCGAGTTTCAGTGATATGAATTTAGATTATCAGGAAGTTGGAATGGATTCTGTCAGATTCTTGTTCTCATGTGAATCTGCTGCTTTAATAACTGTGTACTGCAGGGATTTCACGATAAGCATTTTATTTATCCTCCAATCTGGCCCTGCAGGGTTGCAGGAATCCTGCAAAGGTCTCAGAGGAAGATGTAGCTGCTGCTAATGTGGCATCTCTGCATCTACTGAGAATTAAATGTTTGAAAGAGGACCTGATAAGAGAGCCAGAGCAAACAGTAAAGGTCTGTACTGTTTCATCATCAGGAGAACCCAGTCCACCGGCGGTCCATGGGCAGAGAGGGATGGGAAAGGCCTACAGGCTGGGACTGGTCAAGCAGGACGATGGTGGGATGCCCATCGTGGAATATATCGTCAAATACAAAACAGTGAGTAAAAAACTCTGCATTGTGCCTTTATCTCCTTATTCTGTTAAAACTGCATATTTGAGCTTTTCCTTTGATATTATAAATTGATTTGAATCCTAGGTTCTGTTGAGAGGGTTTAACGAGAAAAACAACATTTATTTTAATAGTTATCCCAGTGTTTTTTAAAGAAATTAATTTTGAAATGTATTCAGTGAATTTAATGTTTGTTGTTGTAGGTCAGTGTTACTCGGCTGAAACGTGTTTTAATTCATTTTGGCCAGTAATTATCGGGCTAATTTTACTTTATTGAGATCTATCCAATCTATTTTTTGGGAGGGGGCAGGAAATTCATCAGTTCTTTCAGCTTTTTCTGTATTAAAAAAAGCTATTTATTTCTTTATAATTTATAATCATGTTTTTTATACATATTGTAGTCAGAAAAGGCTGATATTTGTTTTAATCAATCTGTCCATTAATTATCATGTAAATTCGGCTCTTTTGAGGTCTGTCCGAACCTTTGTTTAATGAATTCTTCCCCAGTTATTGTTAGTGAGAAGCTGCTGGTTTATGGCCCCAACCATCATCAGTCCCCTCCCATGCCCTCCTGTTCATGCACTCCTAGCTTTACATGTTCTCTTTGTGGCCCTAAAGGTTCTGTTTCATGCTCCTCAGTGAAAATAACTTTTTTAAATGTTTCCCAATAATCATTTGCACTTTGTCCTGGTACTGAAAGTAGTCTTGATGATATAAAATACTTCTTCCACGAAGACAAGTTTCTTGTAAAATGCTTGGAAAATATGGAGAATTGTGGACTTTTACTTAGTATTTTTGCCTGTAAAAATAACACAAGGAAAAAGAAAATGGAATTGAAAATACAAAAAAGTTTCCAGACCTTCTTGTTTTTCTAAAAATAAGTTTTTTGGAAAAAATTGCCTGAAGGTGCTGAGGTTTATCGCTGGTTTAACTCATCTTGTGAAGGACTAATTCCCCATCTAGCTTTAACACTGTGAAATAAATGCAAACCAGTTCAGCCACGCTCCACATGTTTGTGTCCAACTTGTCAGTCAGAACTTGGACCGGGCCTAAGGATCTTAAAACCGGCCCACAACATTAACCCGTTGGACTGAGAGCACGAACATGGACTGAGAGATGGATGTGAAAATTTTAAATGTGCCGAATTAGTGAAGATATTCAATTCATAATAATATTAATAAAAATTGTAAGCCAGGGTGAACATTCTTGAAGAGCTGATTTAAATATTAAAATCCAAATGAGTTTGATATTATGTGCAATGAGATAAAATATGGAGGAAATCTTCTCCAGTAAGTTTACTCAGTTTTTGTTCAAATTAATTATTTTCTTACCTTCTGGTGCACTTTAAACCTGGGTTCACTGTTTGAATTATTATTCATGAGCGGCTCTGATTATTGAGACGCTGTCTTGAGCTGACAGAATAAACGTTTCATATTTATCATTCCTGTTTTTGACGTCGAACTGCGCTTGCACAAAGAAGCTGAAACACAACAGGCGCAGTTTGGAAATCAAGCATTCATTAAATTTACATGAGGGCATTCAGTTTGCAGAAGGCATGCTCTTCCATTTTCCAGAAAATAACTCACACTGATAGTTTTTTTTTTGTATTTGACACGATCCCTGCACTGCATCCGAGACAGAGGGCTTTTTTCCCTCCAAACACGACTGGATGCATTGATTTGCTGCTAATGGACGAGTTGAGTTGCTCCATCAGTGCCTGAATGAATAACGTTGCGCTGGCACATCTCTCTTTTTCAAATCTTACAGTTTTAATGAGAGGCCAAACAACCTCTTAGGAGTTGCTCATCTTGCTGTCTTGGTTGTTTGGATTAAACCCTGAAGAGAAGGACAGAGGGCAAGATGGGCCCAGAACGCTGTAAATACATGCAGCCGCTAACTTTAGTGTGTTTTATATGATAGACCAAACAGTTGTGTATAAGTCTGAAGTGTAGGGGGATGCATGATTTTCACAATTTTTTCCAAATAAAACCTGAAATGTGGAGTGTACATTCACCCATGTTCATCCCCCTTTTCTCTGATATCCTCCTGAGACCCACCTCTACATTATGTTTTATTGTTCCTATCTTTAAAACTACACATGACCCTCTATTAAGGCCTTCTGCCTCTTACAGAGAACTACTGTAGGTTTAGAAACTCCTGTGAGGAAGTGTAAGCCTGCCAAGATGGTTGTCATCTCTAAATTATAGCAGGGTTTTATGGAAAAAACAAAAGCAAGCCCAATATTGACATAGAGTTTATGTTTTAATGTGTTATTTAAATTATTTTTTAATGAGTACACATTTTCACAACATTTGAGTGTTTTTTGAGCTAACCTCAGTATATTTACGAAGGTGCTTTTTATATTCATGATATAAAAAAGCACCTTTGTAAATATACTTTGTCAGGATGACTAGGTACTAATGGGTAAGAATTAAAATAAACAACAACCTTATTAAATATTTAGTTCTTTATTAAGAAATGTCCATGCATACTTTTTCATTTCTGTAAAAGAAAGTTATTTTATTTTAGGTAAACACCAAAGGTTAACCCTGTTTTACTCAGTAAACAATAGAAATCAACATAAATGTGTTTTCTAGGTGTGAGATTCTAATGGGATCAAGATCTGGGCTTTGACTAGGCCCAAGACTTTGCATTTCTTACTTCTCAGTCTGTCCTTCATGGATTTACTGGTATATTTTGGATCATGTTCCAGCATCCATTTCTGCTTCAGTTTTCATTTTTTCTGTCTGGCCTCCATGTTTTTCTTGGAATGAAAAGGTTTCCTCCCTGCAGACCTAACATGAAAGATAAACTTGTTCAGTCTCTTTCTGATATGGCATGTATGGACTTTCCTATCAACAGCAATAAGAACCAGCTGTAGACTTTTGGAGACTTCTTTTAGCATCTTGCAGCCTGCTTTCAAGGTGAACTTGCTTGGACAGTCAGATCTGGGTATGTTGGTAGTCATTTTCAATGTCCTCCACTTCTAGTCTACTTTTCCTACAGAGGAATAGCTGATTTTAAGTCATTTAGAGACTAATTTAAATTCTGACCAGACTGATGCTATGCTCTATTTTTTTTTTTTTTTTAAGTTATGAGGCCATGGATGTCTCGTTCTAATGTCTCCAAGAAAGCTGGAAGCTGTCTTTCAGAAAAAGTAAGAAGAATTTAAAATAATGCCTCTATAAAGGAAGGGTTCATGCCGTTGTGCAGGAAGGGAAGAGATTAGGACATGGAGGCAGAGCAGGATGCCAATACAGAGAAAATATCAGAGCAATCTTGGGCCATCATCTAGCATCAGGAGCACATAACTGCTTTGGGTTTGAGGGAACATGAATCAATTGCATGTGCGCACCAACATCATAGTCAGGCGTCCCACAAACCGGCCCTTTGTTTTATGAAAGAACACACTGACCGCTTCTACAGCCCTGGTGGAAAGTGGTGCCAGTTTGGTACATAAGAGGTGAGCATGCAGTGTATTTGGCTCTCATTCAGTGCTCAGTTCTCAGCCTCCCGCTTCAGTTTTTAGCCTTTTGTTTCCAGCTGAGTGACAAAGGAGGGTAAAGAGAGACTGGATTAAAACACAAAGGGTAAACAGTTGTTTATCAAATAAACATGCTTTGACCCTGATTTATTTTTTCATCCCTTTCCCACAGGACAAAGAGGAACAGTGGATGACCAAACTGGTTCCAGGAGCAAACGACTTTGCCATGCTGCAGCCGCTGCAGTGGAACACGAGATATGAAGTGGAAATCACAGCCCGCAACGTCAAGGGCCTGTCGGAGCCCACCTTCTATCAGTTCTTCATGCCACAGAAGCCTGATATTACAGGTAAAAACACGATAAAGGTAAACATTGTCCTCCAGTTTACCTTTCTGTTTCACATTGCTGCAGAAGGCTTTCTGGAATTGTTGAAAGTGCTTCTGGACTTTTTTATGTTGAATGCTGTGATTTTCTTGTCCTGGTAAAGAGTGACGGCATCGTTGACACACAAAAGCAAAAAATGTTCCATACAACCAAAAGCAAGGCTCAAAATGCAGCAGACCTTTTTGCTGCTTCTCTTTCTGCACAAATGAGGCTGCTGCCAACAAAGTGTTGCTTCTTCCTGTCCTGCTTTAGGTTTATCCATTCCTCTTCCTCAGAAAAATACTTCACGCATAACTTCATCTTTGTACTTTGGAAACCGCTCTAAAATCCACTTAAAATCACTAAAATTATCAAATAAAGCAAGGAAATGAGCGAAGTCTTTGCTAAAATGAAAAACCTCTTATAGACGAATCAAGCCAACCAGAATAGCTTCACAGATCATAATATAGGAGCAAAGTTGTCATATTCATCTTCAGTATCATCAGTATTTTAGAGCTGTGTGATCAGATATTGATTGCTAAATGTAACATAAAAAGAAAGGAAATTTTGGTTTGATCCCTTTTTTATTATTGTAATCGTGATCCTTGGCAATAAACTTAATATTGTTGGAAAGCCTGTTTAATTTCCACTTAAACTGAGTCACAGTTGTGTAGAAAATAGATTTGTGGATTGAACAGCGAACCTGAGTATGTGTCTTACCTTCCATGAAAATCTTGTTGAAACTTCGTCAGCACTAAAAACAGCCATAACGTTCCACAAGGGTCGGTGCATGTTTTGTTAATTGGATTTTCTGATTTTTCATCAGAAAACAGTAATGAACAACAAAAAACAAGTGGCTCTTGAAGACGTTTAACCTCTTGTCCAGAGAGCGTCTTCAGTTATGAACATGGGTTAGCAGTATCTGGCTTATAAGTTGTACTCATTGCTATCCCTCTTCAAGGTCGTATGAATCATATCTATGGTTGTTTTTACTTAAAGACCCAAACATGTCATCTAACAATACCAACATCTGAGTTGTTTGGTCACGTGTCTCTAGATGTTAATGGCTCTAAAGCTGCTTGGAGAGACAAGTCAAGACTTTTACTGAAACATGGATTTGCCATGGAATTCCCCATGGTGGCCAGTCTTTACATGCAGGAAGTGGAAAGCAGTGCACAAACATCTATGAGGGAATCACTGGTTTAGATGTGTGGTTGATGCCTGGGTCAAAATCCAAGCCAAAGAAGTGGAAGCTTTTACTGAACACGTCAACTCAGTGGACATAAAATCTATTTCACTAGGGATTATGCCAAAGACGACAGGTCTGTTTGGTGAGCAATGAGAAAGAAGGAAGTTTCAACACTAAAGTCTGAAGGGAACTTCTACACACAGGCCAAGACATACGTTTTTAATGTTACCACCACTGGAACATGAACTGTCTGTCATCGGCATCCTGCATCATAGAATCAAATAGGTTCCCCCATTGACAGCAGGGAGGGAGAAGGAACAAAAATACAACAAGAAAGCACATCAAATGGGTTTATAAACTACCTGGGCTCAAGTTCCGTCTTTTTAGCTCCTACATTGCAGCCATGAACCAATGCCCCCATTCCAACCTTGAGGCATGTGACTTTGAAAGCCTAAACTGGCATGTTTAGGAAGGGTTTCTCAAGTGACAATGACCCAAACCAGAGGGAGGCTTAGGCCAACAAACTATGTTACTTTATTGACCCTATTAGTGACCTTGACAACACTATGAGTTATCTTAATGAACCTATGTGACCTTGCTGGGCCTATTAGTGACCTTGATGGCCCTATCAGTGATCTTAATGAACCTATGTGACCTTAATGGCCCTATCAGTGATCTTAATGAACCTATGTGCCTTGAGGGTTGGCTATTTTGTGACCCCCTTTTGGCCCAAAACTATGAGTTATCTAATAAATCTAGGCCCTTTGCTGGGCCTATTAGTGACCTTGACAACACTATGAGTTACCTTAATTAATCTATGTGACCTTGCTGGGCATATTAGTGACCTTCATGGCTCTATCAGTGATCTGATCTTAATGAACCTATGTGACCTTGCTGGGCCTATTAGTGACCTTGATGGCCCTATCAGTGATCTTAATGAACCTATGTGACCTTGCTGGGCCTATTAGTGTCCTTGACAACACTATGAGTGATCTTAATGAACTTATGTGACCTTGATGGCCCTATTAGTGTACATGACAACACTGAGTTATCTTAATGAACCTATGTGACCTTGCTGGGCCTATTAGTGACCTTGACGACACCATGAGTTATCTTAAGGAACCTAAGTGACCTTGATGTGGCACTATCAGTGACCTTAATGAACCTATTAGTGACCTTGGTGTCCATTTTATGATCTAAACGGCCCTATTAGTAACTTTCAAATCCCAATTAGGGATATTAGGTACCCTATTAGTGTAACTGCTTTGACTACAAACAAAAAGCCTCATACTTGCAACCCATGTCAGACTTTTTTCTGGATGAGAAGTGAAACATATTCAAACAAGTCAAGTTTTTAAGTTAGTAATATACAGTCATATTCAATAAATTAGAATATGCATTCCAATGAGAATAATTTGTCAGATTAAAAGTACCTTTGAAGAATATCAACCTTTTAAGCAGATGTGTTGCACATACTTTCCATGAAGCCCACATGTTTGTATTAAAATGTTTTTTTTATTGGTCTGATTTAATATGCTAATCTTAAATGTTTTATTATTAATAGTTTTGTGCAGAAAATCATCACAATTAACAGAAATGACAGCTTGAAAACATCAATATGTGTGTTATTAATCTATATAATGTGTTTCACTTAGTGATGAAGTTACTGAAATAAATCACCCTTTCACTCATAATGTAATTTGATAAATATGACTTTATAGGATAGATAATGGTGTTTACAGTATTTTGTAGTATTTATATCATGAATTAACAGGGGTGGTAGTTACTGTTTCACATAGTGCCAGGTTGGTTTGGATAGCTTTTTTCTCTTGATGATTGAATCATTGTTTGATAACTGCTTTTGTATTTACTCAGCTCATCTTTGTCTGATGTTAAATTATATTTATCTGAAACATTTAAGAGACAAATAGCAAAAACAGAAAAAAAAATTGTTGGCAAAAAAAAGAAACATAAACGAAAGCTCTGTGTTTCAGTTTTGTTTTGTTTTTGCCTCTATGCCTTTTACCACATCCATTTGTGCCAGTTTGGATCCAGCAAGTGTTTTCCTCTGTCATTACTGCTGCGGCTAAATGGCCCGCCAGAGTGTAGGGTTGCTTTTCCGCCAGAAAACAAGAGCCGGGAAATGGCAAGCTTAAGGTGGGTCACTTCGATTGGCTGTCTTCTCTTGTTAGCGAACAGTGGGGAATCGAAAGAGAGAGCCTGGGAAAGTGCAGAGGAAACTGAAAGGAGGAAAAATGCTCTCCTTGTGAAGTGTAAGACTACCAACATGGAGAAGGGGTAGGATTTAAGAATCTTCCCAAACTTTGGTTCCACACATTTAGGGCTAAAACAGGAGAAACTTTACTGACCCAGTTCAGCTGCTCCGACACCAGCTTATGTTAAAAGTTTAATGCTGTTGCCTTCTGATTAAATCAAGACATTATTCTTAATATTTTCTGCCAAAATCAGTTTATTTTTTATAGAAAAATACTGTGGCTTTCTCATTTCCTGCTACTTTAAATCAAATTAGATTCTGAAGAACTTTCTTCAGAATCAGTCAGCGATATTAGATGTGAAATATCCGCCACTTCCATTTGAGGTCCAATATACTGTCTTGTTTTTCTCCTCCCCCATACTGTATAAAGACCCCGACTGCAGACCTAATGAAAGAAACTGAGTCCACATATATGTGCCCTCTATCTCTCTCTAAGCAATCCTCTCTTTTCAATTCTCCACCTATGTATAATGCATTTGCTGTGTATTGAATTGTTTTTTTTTTCCTTCTTTCTCCATACTAGTTTAGTTTATAACTGGCTACATACCTTTCTTCTGCCTCTGCTTCTGGAGAAAAATGCACTGATTGCAACACAACCCTTTCCTTTTCAATTTACTCTTCTTCCTTTATTTCAGATACGGTCTCTTTGCCCACCACAGTTATAAGGCAAATGCAACCTAATAAATTAGAATGTAATAGAAAAGTTCTGTTATATTAGATATATAATTTAAACTCAATACATTTATTACACACAAAATTTACAGATTATGGCTTATAGCTAATAAAAAAACCCAATTGAAATTTCGCAGAAAATTTGAATGTTACAAAAGACCAATAAAAAAGATTTTAAAACAGAAATATTTTGGCCTACACAATTATAAGCATGACTGCTGACTTTAGGATGTCCAAAAGATAGTAACTGACACCCTTCACAAGAGGATAACCCACAAAAGGTCATTGTTAATGTAGCTGGCTTTTTACCGTGTGCTGTATCCAGGTGTATTATTGGAAGGTTGAGTTGAAGGGAAATGTGTGTTAAAAAAGTTGCATTTAGTAATAAAGGTCCCAGCACATGTAGGAAGAGTGAGCTCCAGTGTGACTGATCAGCAAACTCACCCATATTTTCAAGAGGAAGACGAGGCACAAAGAATGAATGTTTACATTGATTTTCCTACTAAATAGATGAACTGAAAGGTTAAACGTTAATTTATTATAGGAGCCTTTTTAGGATGATCTTTAACAGGTGTGCTAATTAGTGTGCTGTTTATCAGCTCTAAGCTCATGAATTTTCAAATTTAAATTCCAAACAAAAACATTACAATTGCTAACTGTTTTTGCGGGGGAAATGGAGAAACCACCTCCTCCACCTCTTCCATCCAACTTATAATGTGTAGAAATCTATAATAAAACAAACTACACTGCTCAAAAAAATAAAGGGAACACTTAAACAACGCAATATAACTCCAAGTAAATCAAACTTCTGTGAAATCAAACTGTCCACTTAGGAAGCAACACTGATTGACAATCAGTTTCACATGCTGTTGTACAAATGAAATAGACAACAGGGGGAAATCTTTGGCGATTAGCAAGACACACTCAATAAAGGAGTGGTTCTGCAGGCGGGGACCACAGACCACTTCTCAGTACCTATGCTTTCTGGCTGATGTTTTTGGTCACTTTTTGATGTTTGTGGTGCTTTCACCCTCGTGGTAGCATGAGATGGACTCTACAACCCACACAAGTGGCTCAGGTAGTGCAGCTGATCCAGGATGGCACATCAATGCGAGCTGTGGCAAGAAGGTTTGCTGTGTCTGTCAGCGTAGTGTCCAGTGCCTGGAGGCGCTACCAGGAGACAGGCCAGTACACCAGGAGACGTGGATGAGGCCGTAGGAGGGCAAGAACCCAGCAGCAGACTGCTACCTCCGCTCTTGTGCAAGGAGGAACAGGAGGAGCACTGCCAGAGCCCTGTAAAATGACCTCCAGCAGGCCACAAATGTGCATGTGTCTGCACAAACGGTTAGAAACCGACTCCATGAGGATGGTATGAGGGCCTGACGTCCACAAATGGGGGTTGTGTTCACAGCCCAACACCGTGCAGGATGCTTGCATTTGCCAGAGAACACCAGGATTGGTAAATTCACCACTGGCGCCCTGTGCTCTTCACAGATGAAAGCAGGTTCACACTGAGCACATGTGACAGACGTGACAGAGTCTGGAGACACCGTGGAGAGCAATCTGCTGCCTGCAACATCCTCCAGCATGACCGGTTTGGCAGTGGGTCAGTAATGGTGTGGGGTGACATTTCTATGGAGGGTCGCACAGCCGTCCATGTGCTCGCCAGAGGTAGCCTGACTGCCATTAGGTACCGAGATGAGATCCTCAGACCCCTTGTGAGACCATATGCTGGTGTGGTTGGCCCTGGGTTCCTCCTAATGCAGGACAATGCTAGACCTCATGTGGCTGGAGTGTGTCAGCAGTTCCTGCAAGATGAAGACATTGAAGCTATGGACTGGCCCGCCCGTTCCCCAGACCTGAATCCGATTGAGCACATCTGGGACATTATGACATCATGTCAACGTCACGTTGCTCCACAAACTGTCCAGGAGTTGGCGGATGCTTTAGTCCAGGTCTGGGAGGAGATCCCTCAGGAGACCATCCGCCGTCTCATCAGGAGCATGCCCAGGCGTTGTAGGGAGGTCACACAGGCACGTGGAGGCCACACACAATACTGAGCCTCATTTTGACTTGTTTTAAGGACATTACATCAAAGTTGGATCAGCCTGTAGTGTCTTTTTCCACTTTAATTTTGTGTGTGACTCCAAATCCAGGCCTCCATTGGTTAATAAATTTGATTTCCATTGATGATTCACTAAAACTAGCCGCCACAGAGACAGTTTTTTCCCCCAGGCTGTTTCTCTGTTGAACATTCAATAGAGTACAAAACAACAGCATACAGATGTTGCAAATGCACCTTTTTATTTATATATGTGTATATTTGTACATTGTAAATATGTATATTCTGTAATGCAAAAACAAAAACCAGAGAGCAAAATGTACCAGAGTCAAATTCCTTGTTTGTATGTACAAACTTGGCAATAAAGCTGATTCTGATTCTGATTCTGATTTTTGTGCGATTTTGTGGTCAGCACATTCAACTTTGTACAGAACAAAGTATTCAATGAGAATATTTCATTCATTCAGATCTAGGATGTCTTATTTGAGTGTTCCCTTTATTTTTTTGAGCAGTGTACATCTAGCTGCCCCATGCCAGCACTCTAAAGGAATGGCTGAAATTGAAATAGTTTGATGTCTGAGTTCTCTTGATTTCCCCCCTGCAGCCTGACTCAGTGGGCCGCCACCAGCGCCCAGCTTTGTTGTGGCTGTTGCATTACTTTCTTGGCTCTCTTCTCACATTTTTTTCCGGCCAAGAGGCTTTGATTGAAGTGATGGATTTTCTTTGTAATAATCTCATCCAAACACTTGTGTGGAGGGTGTTCTTGACTTTTTTTTCTCCTTTCTTCTAAGAGCTTGAGCAAAATATTTTATTTTTTTATTAGTATTTCCAGAAAGTAATCCCAGCGAATCAAAAATCCCTTTATAGCTGCCCATTTCAATAATCAACCCCCTCATCAATTTTCTAAAGGGAAGCTGTAAATTTTTAAGTGGCATAATGAAAATATATTTTTGTTTCGTCATTTACTAAATAAAAATGCTAATAATGTAATGACAGTTTTATCATGTCATGCTAAGCAAAAGTAATTTCTTGTTCAGACAACTGTCTGCCTCCATACAATGCTTCAGGTATATCCTGGTGTCCAGTGAAACAATAGGAACTCTTTGCTTTTTAAAGATGATAGTTCAGATTTTTTTAATGAGGTGCTATGGAGTAGCTTTGAGCAGAGAGTGTCTTACCTGCAGTAAATCAATCTTTTCACAAGCTCAGTGTGGAATAAAACCCAAGTTGAGGTACTAGCTAGTCAGAATGCATTTTAAAACAACTTAAACAGTTAAAATATATTATAGTGGTTCATGGAAATGCTTTTTTTTTAAACCTTTAAGCAACGTTCGCTTTCCATTAGACTATTCCTCTAAAAAGATTTCTGTTGGTGTTTATACTGTAGACTATGTTAGTCCCTTACAGATCATTTTCTTTGTTGTAAAATAGAACATCATATCTGATGCAAAAGTACTTCTGAGTAAAAATTCATAATGTAGAGTTTCATTAAACTGCGGTAGCATGGAGGCACATTTAACAGTTGACGTGTGAGTAATCATTAGGGATATGTCCTACATTAGGTAATAAGGACTTTTCTTAGGATATTTTCTTATATTTATTAACAACATATACAGTAATTCACAGTCTTTATTGCTGCAAAGCCTCATAAACCCAAAAATGTTTTTTAAAAAGAAACAAATTCCAACATCAAATAAGCTGCTTCACTTCAGTATTTTAAGTCATAATAGAAAAACAGCTCAAACACCAGGAGTATTAAGCTGCGTTCTATTAACCTCCTCGGAAGTCGGAACTGGGATGTCGGAGTGTACGTCATCTCCAAGTTTTAGTGTTTCAGTTTTCCTGTTTGCTAGCAACCATACACAGCAGTGTTAGAACAATAACAATGACAATAAACACTGTTCTACGTGGTATTACATGCATATAAACAGCGTGGAAACATCTCGTCTTATAAACACTGAAAAATAGTACGTATACGGCTGACTAAATGTTGCACAAATGATAAAGAACTGCTACAAACAGTAATTGTAAGAATGTTTTACTTCTATTGACCATCTTTAATGTGGAAGTCGGGTACGGTCGTGTTGCCCCGACTTTCCGACTTGTAATTCCGACTCTTGCGGGTGTTCCAGGTAAAATTTCTTACTTAAAAGTCGGAAATTCCGACCGCGGAATACAAACGGAACATAGCATTAGTCACAACCAAACAGTCAGTTCCTGGGGTTGGGTATCAGTTAGTCTATTGGTATTATTTTGGTATGATCATCATTCAAAATTATTATGGTACATGATACAATATTATCAATTTCTAGCAATTACGATCCCGACACTTTTCTGAGTCTGAAAATCATGACAATAAGCTGTGAATGTAATGTTAACATGCTAACATGGCTGAAGGAGCAGTGCTTTGTACTCTGTTTTGGTTGATGTTGTGGGAAACAAATCTACATTACTTCCAAAGCATTATTTGAAAGGTCCAGTGCGAAAGGGCTGAAAGCTGGACGTTTGTATCAGTAACCATCAAGTGCAAGAGCCTCTGCTAGATTTTTAAATATGGTGGTTTCAGGATAACAGAAATAGGCTGTACCACAGACTCACTAGTGAACAAATCAGAGCCGGGCCAGGGGCGGGGCAAATGACCGGGCCTTTTAATAAAGCTCATCATAACGTCATTTTACAACATACACAAACCCGCAACAGCGGGGCTTACAAGCTTCGACAACACAGAAAAAAAATGTCATTTTGAAGTCCATCAAGGACATGAAATCTAACACACCAAGAGCTACATGGTAATTAATGATAAAACAACACAAATTCAAAGTAGTTCAGCACCAAGGACAGCATCTGATCTTTTGACACCCACTTTATCTATTTCAAATCAGTAGATTTTAGGTTTGGTAAAACTGGCACAGCGGCCCATATGTTCACAAACAAAATTTCAATATGAAGTACTTAGGCGAGCCTTGCGCTCCGCGAACTCCTCCACGATGCTCTGTATGTCCAGTTTCTTGGCTCTCTCATTCTCTATGGACAGCATGGCAAGTCCACTCGGTCTCTCCTGTCCCACTGTGCTTCTCAAGTGGTTTTTAATTAGTTTTAACTTGGAGAATGAGCGCTCAGAGGTTGCAATGGGGACGGGAAGAGTCAAAAATAAAAGGAGGGTGGTGCAAACCTCACTGAATGTAGAAGTTACTGCTGGGTGGTTGACAAGGAGCATTTTTGCCAGATCCACAACTGATTTTTGCTTTATCTGGTCCCGAAAAGAGGTTCTAAAACAAAGCAGCTGGCCAGGGAAGCTGGGGCCGATGTCCCGACTGTAGTGTTCACTAAGCCGCCGGGCAGCTTGGTGTAACTCCTCATCTCCTGCTTGTAGCGGTGTGTTGGGGTGAATTGCCTCAAAGATTTTCACAGTTCTGTTTAAGCTGGTCAATCTTTGGGACAGTTGCTGGATGATCATTTCAAGACAGGCATTAAAAACGTGCAACCGAAAGTTGCTCTCTGCGTCAGTGAGGCGGCTGTCTTAAGAAAGTTCATCAAAGTGACGCTTAACTTTTCTGGCCCTGGTTCCTTCAAACTGTGTTTGACTTCCCCATTTTCTGGCTAGAGCAAGAGTGGCAGACTTAGCTTCAGCAAATTGCTCCCTAAACTCCATCAAAACGCTGATGGCGTTTTGCAGAAGAGTAGATGCTTTCAGAATATCAACGTCCACAGCTTGCAGTAACTGTGAGGCAGCGTTTATACACTCAAGAAACTTGGTTTGCATGTTGACCAAAAATATTAAATAAAATTTGCTTATGGTATTCTTGAGCGCTCCTCGTTTTTGTCACTGGTCAGGGATATTTTGACGAGGGCTTTGATAATGTCTCCATATCTGTGCCTTAACGCAAAAAGCGCATCTTGTCGAGATGACCAGCGAGTGGGACAGAGGCGTTTTATTGTGACAGTTCTGCTCTCTGGTATCATTAATTCACTGAGGAGCTCCCATCGTTTGATACTGTGTCCAAAAAAGTTGTACAAGTTCTCTACAGTGTCATAGAACTGCTTCACTCCAGGGACATTTTTAATAGAGTCGTTGAGAGCAAGGTTGAGGTTATGAGCAGCGCAATGAACATAACCGGCAAGGGACTCCCTCTCTGTTATTCTTGCCTGTATGCCTGAATATGCACCACTCGCTGCCCCATCATGGCCCTTAGACAGATCTATTCCATTTTTCTCTATAGAGCCCAGGATTTGGTTTTCAAGCTCAGACGCTGATTAGCCCACAGTCGCTTCAAAACCCCAAAACACTTAATTGATCTGTATATCTGTTGGAATATCCATGTCATTCTTAACAACAGTTACATAACGGTACACCTGGCTGGTCTATCTTTGACACATCTTGCGTTGTGTCCATGATAATGGAATAAAACGGTTCTTGGTTTATTTCATTAATTATGACATCTTTCACAGGTTGAGACAGGATGTAAATAATCTCATCTTGAATCTGGTGACTTAGGTATTTCACTGACCCTTCTGGTCGGTTAATTAGCTCTTTCAAAACAGGGTCGTAGCGAGCTAATAACTCCATTATTGACAAAAAGTTGCCAGCATTTCCCTGACTTAGAACTTCCCTGTGGCCCCTGAATGCCAGGTTGCATGAAGCCAGAGTAAGTCATTTACAATGCGCTCCAGGACCTGTCTCCAAAACAAGGCTGCATTACACACATTCCTCTCCATTTCAGCGTCTATTGTGCTGTTGGGTTTCCATTGCTCATAGAGTATGCATGCACCAAGATGTATTTGCTGTATTTGGATTCATGCTTCTCAACTTTGGCAGAAAGATGTTTCCAGTCTCTTATTCTATTTACCTATACATTGTTTTAATACGCCAGCAAGGCTCACAGTAACGGCAGTCTAATTTGGGGGAATAGCACATCCAGCTGCAGGGAAGTTTCATCCCAACTTTAGTGGTAGTGCTGTAATAACCTTCTGAAAAACACTGATTGTCTTTATCAGTGGGAAATTGACCTTTGGGTCTGCATGGGCCCATCTTAAGGATATATCTTTTAATGCTGGCGTCCTGGATGTTTTCAGCAAAATTGGCCCGATCAGTCGGAAAACATTCCAGATGAGAGTTTTCACCAGTAGCGGGAGCAGGCCTCCTGCTGCTTTCATTTTCAGTGTCCAGCACAGGTGAGGAGGGGGGCTGCTGGTCAGGCACCAGGTCTGGCTCTACCCTGGAGCAGCCAGAAACTGACATCACTGCTATAACGCCGAGAGAGAAAAAATGGGATATAAGCTAGGCAGGCTGGGCTGGGCTACTACAGTTTACAGTCACCAACAGTCTACAACTAACTCACACATTGTGAAAAGTGATTGTTAGAATGGCTACCTGTAATTAACCTGGCTCCCTGGCTGTGCTGGCCGTTTTGGTGGGCCTGAATCGCTGCCAACAAAAAAGTCGGCTTCATCTCCAGGACAACGAACAAAATATGTCCAGTTTTTGTAACTTGACTTTTCCTTGCTCTCTTTTTTTCCTTTTCTTTTCGCTTTGCTGCTCCACTTTTATGCTTGTATGAAGTGCCTCTCATGTTAGCTTAGTCGGTAAAAATGCTCCACCTAGTTTGCAATCTGTTTCCTAGTGACCGATGATGAGGTTGGCGGACAGTTGGTGACGAGTTTTAGCCAAAATACACTTGGAGAAAATATCAGTGATCCACTTGAATGTAAGAGTAAAAATAAGGCCAGTCATGCAGAACAACGTTTTATTCAATATTTTACACCTACTATATCGCTAAAGTCAGTTGGTCTTGTAAAGCTTTTAGAAACCATCACTCAGTCCTGACTGTGGCACCCTTTAAAACCCCCATGTAGACTCGAACGTTTTAAGTATGTTATTCCTTTGGGCATATATTATGCTCATCTGGATACAACCAGGAGAGGGCCCTTCTTCTCCAACGGTCGTCGGACATGATAGAGGTCTGGTTGCTTGAAATTTTATTCTCCCTCCCATCTGGGCCCCCTGTAGGCCAGGGCCAGGGGCGTGCCGTCCTCCCAGCCCCCCCTGAAGCCCTGCCCCTGCACAGACTAATTAAACAGGCTGCCGCAGGGCTCTTTTTGTGTCGACGCAAAAGGATGAATTATCTCAAATTTACTTGTTGACACCGTGGAGCTGAGTTTTAAGACGTTCTCCAGATGTTAAAAAAATCTTACTGTTTTGAGGGATTTACCAAAAAAGAACTTGATCAAAAATTAGACCTAAATCTCTAGCAATGGACTTCTGGGAAAATACCAAATCAACCAGATGCAATTTTATGGCAGAGATGGCATTGTCCAATGCAAAATCCAATAATGTTTCAGTTTTGTTAGAGTTTAGCTGTAGATGCATTTTACTAAGCCATTGCCCACTGCTCGTCAAGCAGTTAGCTCAGGAAGAAATTTTGTGGACCTCAAGGGTACAAATTGCAGCACAAGTGAGCAGCGCAGGTGAATATCATGAGTAAAAAGATTATGGGAAACATCAGTTAACTACTAAATCATCTGATCCAAAGGAGGAACATGTACATGTAACAAGATCAATGTAGATCCAAGTATGGAACCCTGGGGGACTCCACAATTGAGCTGTGTAGATTAAGATATTACCTTGTTTGCGAGCACACTGAAGCTCCAAGATATGTATGATTAGCCACCATCTTAACTCTCCAGTCAGAACCTTTTTCTGTTTCCAAAAACAGATGTTTAGACAACTGCCTAGTGCAGATCAGACTGTTTATACAAGTCCTAAAGAACTCCATTTTCAGAAATCTAGACTATATTCATGGTTTAAAGAAGGTAACCCTTCTTTAAATTGTAGAGTTTTACATATTTTGTTCCATTTTGGTTTCATCTTTCTTTAATTTTCAGGGACATGATGGAATCTGTGATTCCTTGTTGTTGATGTTTTATACACTTGAAACCAAGTTTGAGACCAGATCATTTAAAAGAAAGACTGCTAGTATTAACAGATGGATGTACCTGTGTCCTTCTGAGAATCAGTTTTATTCCTGATAAAAATAAATTGCTTTGCCCAATAAACCCCACTGAAGAGTCAGCACAACTCTGGAACCAGTATACCAAGATACAAACTGCATCTGCTGCTTAACGTGATTCTAAGCAAGTTCTCCGATTATCAGCCAATGTAAATCAAACTGTCTTGGGGGGATCTTTGCAAACGGAACGACAGGGATTAAACTGTAAACAGAACTGTAATCAAAGACCTCTGTTTGTTTGCTTTGTGCAAAATATGCCATAGTTAACATAATTATACTTATAATATACTCACTGGTATACCAATATGATATAAGATCCCAGCTGATGTGTTCCCACTTATTTATTCATAGAGCAGTTAATTCCATTGCGATCAGAGGATTGGGTTTCTGAGCACATCTACAAAGAGACAATATCAGTGTCAACCTAAAAAGCAGAAAGAGGAAGAAAATGATTCAGACACTAAGTTTGATATGTAATATTTCTGACTATCCCAGCCACAACATCCAGCTATGATGTGCACAATAAGAGTCTGTTTACAACGATAAAGCAGTTTTGAACTGGAGAGCTTTTCTAAGGATGGAAAAATGCATACCACAGCTTAGGTGTAAATGCATGCTGATTACATTTAGGCTCAGATAACTGCTGGATCCCAGCAAGAATGGATTGCATCCTTTACATCTCAAGCTGAGGCGTCTCCTCTCTGAATGCACCTTCCTATGCCTAGCCTCCCCAATTTAACTCACAGGACAGCTTGGCTGTTGGGAGATGTCAATCAAAGAGAAAACCACCTCACCAGATGGCAGCAACTTAATATTTTGGACATATCACCATCCTGTGGTGCAGGCCCATGAACTGACCTTCAAAAAGTTTGCTTTTGAAGTTTGAAATGGAGCTAGAGATGCACGATACCTTCACCGTCCACTTTATTAGGTACACCTGTTCGATTTGTTTTTATACTAATAGTGAATCAGCTAATCATAAGGGAGCAACTCAGTGCATTTAGGCATCTAGACGTGGTAAAGAGGACCCACTGAAGTTCAAAAGCACCAGCATGGGGAGGAAAGATAATTTAGGTAAATGTCAGACAAGAATGAGCAGACTGGTTTGAGGTAATAGATGGACACCAGTAGCTCAAATAACCACTTATTACAACCAACATGTGCAGAATACCATCTCTGACCCTGAAAGTAGATGGGCTGCAGCAGCAGAAGACTACACCAGGTGCTGCTCTTGTCTGCTAAAAACATGAAACTGAAGCAGGGGATCTGTTTTGACTTGTATCAATATTTCAGGCTGCTGCTGCTGCTGGTGGTGTAATGATGTGGGCCCCTTAATACCAACTGAACATTTTTTTCACACCACAGCCTACCTGAGTATAGTCGCAGAACATGTCCATCCCTTTATGACTTCAGTATACCCATTTTCTGCCGGGTAGAGAGCACAAAGAAAGCAATCAAACCAGACTATGGTGAGGAACCTACCAAAAGGAAAGGGACATCTGTTAATTTAGCCATGATTTATTATTTTTTTTTAACATTATCTGATCAATTTTATAGCTCTATGCTTGAGATTCCAAAGATTTTATGAAGCTTTAAATGGGATTGATACAGTCAGCTTTCTGTCTCCAGAGCAGCTCCAGGACTGACCCAGTGCTCCGTTTTAGTTTGCTCAGTTTGTCTGAGTCATTGACTCAGCTGAATAAAAGCTGCTACCCCTACAAACCCCTTTGTATCATAGCTTGATGAAGAATATCTTTCAGCAACTGTTGAAGGCTTCCTCAAGACTTAGGCTGTTCTCTGTTCTTCTTGTACATAGCCTGTGTTACATTACAGCGTGCCAGGAATACAAACAACGTGTGGTCTGTCTCTGCTGTCAGCTTTTTTCTTTATATTGCCGTTTTTCTTGCAGTTTTAAGATCAAATTTTAGCAACAAAGATCAAGGGCTTGATGCTTAAATTACTTCTTGAACAATCTTTAACCCCAGACAGAAGCAATTGCTAAAAAGTGGACCAAATCTTTTCCTTTGAGGTAGATTGTTAAAAATGCCATATACTTGTGCGTTAAGAGTAATTTCCCATGGTTTTTCATTATCGCTTTGCTAGCTCTTGAGTGCACTTGAACTTCATCTGGGATTGACTTCTTCCTCTGAGGAAATTGACAAAAGAGAGGATTCATCCGTCTCCTTCAAACTAAGCTGAATTTAATTATTAAGTTTCGTTTTCCTTAAAGAAAGTTTCCCCTCAGGCCTCCTCATCACATATCAAACTGATCCATGCAAATTAATCCTCACATCCATCCCCTAACGATCATGTTTATCCCCACTAATGTCACAATCAATGAGTCCTCATCTGGTCATTATTAATTGAGTCACTTCCTCACAGATTCAATCTATAGACAGTCAATCACGGGTCAGGCCTAACGGGACTTTATTGTCAGAGATGTATATGAATGTCTTCAGGTGCCATCCATGCTCTTGGATGTCTATGTGTTGAATAATCCTGCTAATAGGCCTATATATCAACAAGTAATCAGAGGAAGCCAGGAAAAGGGTTAATAGAGCAGAGAAATAAGAATTAATTGTTGCTGGGTTCCCAAACCAGGAAAGTTTGATAAAACTCCAGTTGGAAGAACAAATGATTTACTGCCAAAAGGCTTTGATTAAAACATGTTGATGACTCTGCCATAATGTGCAAAGACAAACACATCCATCCATCTAATTGATCTTTTTTGCTTTAATGTTTAAAGTTGGGTTTTCAAACTAATCTATAAAAATCAACTGCTTGTAAATCACTCTGAAACATGCAGTCAGAATACCCCATTAAATATTGTCCTTTCAAAGAAATGTTGACTTATTGATCTTATCTTATTTAATTAGTCATCAACAACAAAAATTATACTTGTTTAATTTATTGAGTTAAAAATATTTCTAGATATATGATCTTCTCTCTGAAGGCATCACTTCCACAGCCAGGATCACCAAACTAAACCTCTGAGGTTTAAACACGAGAAACCTCCTTCAAAATGCTTACTAATGCTGTTCCCTTCACATGAACCTGATGTGATATCATTGTGGGTAATTAATACAAGGTAGATGGATCCATGCTTTCATGGTGTTTACACCAAAATCTGCCCTTTCTGTCTGAATCAGGCAATTGTTCTTCGTATTGTTATTCTCGAACTTGGTGAGCCATTGTGAATTGTAGCCTTAAGGGCAGAATATAGACGGGTGGACTTTGAGCAGTGCATACCCCGCAAGCACTGTCCGCAGACGTTTGAGGTTTCATAGCCGAGCGTACCATTTTCCTACATTTCTGGTGACAAAGTACTACATTTCCCACACGTTTTGCCATGCCGACATCGGATGAGTAGACAGAGCTAATTTGCCTTGTACCTTTGGAATAAGAAAAAGAGAGAAGACAGCATATTAGTCCATTAAACCAGACTAAGGATTAAGCATGGGAATGCACCTCGTACACGCGACCGGTTGCTCTGAGCAGTGTGTCACATATAAAAAAGTTTGATGTGGAGACTTTTTCCTGCCAAGCAGTTTGTTGTGTGGCACTGCGGTCTTAAAAATGAAGCTTTGCGCGGACATGTCTGGCGGACGTCTACATTGAGTCTGCATTGAGTGCACCTCGAGTACACACTGACGTCCATGGAATCAAGTATGTTCTGCCTTCTGTTCTTGGCCTACAGGAGTTGCCCCTGGTGTGGTCTTCTGCTGCTTCAAGGTTCAACTTATTGTGCGTTTAGAGATGGTATTCTGCATACATTGGTTATAGGGAGTGGTTATTTGATCTACACTTTTCTTTCTGTCATCTAGGACCAGTCTGCCCATTCTCCTTTGAAAGTCACTTACATGCCTTTCTTTCCCATTATGATGCTCTGGTTGAACTTCAGCATGGTGTCTATATGAATAAATTGACTGAGCTGCTGCCATGTGATTAGCTGACCAGCAATTAGTGTTAACAAAGAACTGAACAGGTGCTCTAATAAACTAACCGGTGAGGGTATAATCTTCAAGAACCTGACGGTAATTGAAAGGCTGTGCACTAAAGGAAGTAATTTGTACAAAATATAAAGTCAGTGCCATCAGATGAAGTAGCTGCCTATTCTCCTTTGACATTAACCAGGCATTTTGTCCACACAGCTGCTGCTCACTGGATAAATTCTCTTTTTTGGTCCACACATCATAAACCAGAGAAATGCTTTTCCATGTAAATCTCTGTAGACCAGCCTGTCTGGCACCAACAACAGTTTAATGTTGAAAGCCATTAAATTCCCTTCTTTCCCCATTCTTAGGTGCTGTTTGAACTCCAGTAAATCATATTCACCACGTCTAGATGCCGGAATAAGTGGAGTAGCTACCATGTTATTGGCTAATTGGATATTAGTGATAATGAGTAATTACACAGGTGTTCCTAATAAAGTGTCCTGTGAGTGCATATTTTAGCTACAGTGACAGAATTTTTATATATAGTACACCCAAAAAACAGAAAAATGGGTCTTAAAAATAAAAATGTCTGAAATATGAAGGCAAAATACAGACTGAGACTTGGGAAAATCTGTAGATCTGAAGAGGTTTTCAGCAACATTAAGAGAATAAAAAGAAGTTACAGAGGAAAAGACAACAAAGATGGTTATTATTGCTATGTCATGAAAATTATATAAATAAATATATTATTGATGGCAGAAGAGAGGCTAAAATAATTTGTAAACCCTAAATTGAAAATTGACAGCCAAATAAATTTGACAGCAATGGGAAATGTTCCACTTATCTCTTTTTGAAATCAACAAACAAGCATTAGCTTGCCGGAATGAGTTTTCTTCATTCCTGCTTTTCGTCCAGAATGTAGATGTGATTAAATACGCCAGGCAGGAAAGCATTCGGACCGTGTTGTCAGGATGTTTCTACCAGACTGACCTCCAGCCAGAGAGCATTAAATAGGGACCTATGCTGCAGCACGATTAAAAAAAAAATATTACCACAGAAGCAACAGAGTGGATACAACCACCCCGTGGATAGATTTAAAATAGAAACATGCTCGGCACAACTGATTGGGACTGGAATATTTTAATTAGGTGAAAAAAAAAGGGAAGACTCGGATATCTGCAATTGTAGCTTTTTTTTTGTAGTGTTTAAATTGTTGGGCATTTTTTTTACTGGAGAGTGATTCCAAAGATTAGATTACAGAATTGTAGATGTAATGAGACAAAAACCAGGTCATTGCTTTGTTATTAGCAGAGAATTAACATAAATTTCACAGCAGCGTTGCCTGTGTGCGGTAAATATAAGTTGTATGCCAATTGACTAAGCTGGAGATAAGATTATTCAATTCAATTCAATTCAGTTTATTTATATAGCGCCAATTCACAACACATGTTGTCTCAAGGCACTTCACAAAAGTCAGGTACATACATTCCAATTAATCCTAAACATTGAACAGTGCAGTCAGATTCAGTTATTTATTCAAATTGGATAAAAAGTTTTTCTGTCTAAGGAAAGGAAACCCTGCAGATTGCATCCAGTCAGTGACTTGCAGCATTCACTCCTCCCGGATGAGCATGTAGCGACAGTGGACAGTCACTGGTGTTGACTTTGCAGCAATCCCTCATACTGAGCATGCATGTAGCAACAGTGGAGAGGAAAAACTCCCTTTTAACAGAAGGAAACCTCCAGCAGAACCAGGCTCAGTGTGAGCGGCCATCTGCCACGACCGACTGGGGGTTAGAGAGAACAGAGCAGAGACACAAAGAGAACAAAGAAGCACTAATCCAGGAGTACTTTCTATGGGAAGGAAAAGTAAATGTTAATGGATGTAGCTCCTTTAGTCGTTTCACCTAGAAAGAAGGAACAGATAAACTCTGAGCCAGTTTTCAAGGTTAGAGTCTGAAAGAGAGCACAGAGAGATAGTTACAGTAAAAGCTCAGTCAGTAGCAATGTCTAGGAGAGAGAAAGGGTTAAACACTAAAAGACAGGGCCATGTGGCTCATCGGTAGAGGGTGAGCATTAAGTTGTTGCCAGCTGAAGCTCGGACGATTTCCCTCTCCAGAAAGGTGTCACAGGTAGACACAGAGCCAGGCCAGGTGTAGCTTTTAGGAAGAGAGAAGAGAGAACAAAGTTAAAAGCTGAAATAACAGCAAATAATGCAAAATTGGAGAGTAGTGTGAGAATGTAGCGAAGAGGGTGAAAGTGGTCATTATGTTCTCCAGCAGCCTAAGCCTATAGCAGCATAACTACACTGATAGTTTCAGTTCAGATTATTTAGTTAGACGGCGCTTATTTACAACAATGTCATCTCAAGGCACCTCACAAAGGGTCCCACTGATGGTCATTGTTATACTAAAAACCACAAGGATTGGGATCCCTCTCTCTGTCAGACTGATTATAACCTATGGAAAAGAGAAGGGGTCATACAGGTAGCAGAAATGGAGGGTGTGTTTGCACCTCAACCATAACTGAGCCGGTTTAGGCTAAACCTGACTCCCCCTTACTCCATCCAACAGGGAGGGTGGAAGGCTCCCTCCCTCATAAACTAAGGCACTCTAACTATAAGCTTTATCAAAAGGGAAAGTTTTAAGCCTAGCCTTAAAAGTAGACAGGGTGTCTGCCTCACGGACTAAAACCGGGAGCTGGTTCCACAGGAGAGGAGCCTGATAACTAAAGGATCTGCCTCCCATTCTACTTCTAGAGACTCTAGGAACCACCAGTAAACCTGCAGTCTGAGAACAAAGTGCTCTGTTAGGAACGTATGGAAAAATCAAACTCTGAGGTTGATGGATCTAGATTATTAAAGGGCTTTATATGTGAGGAGGAAAATTTTAAAATTGTATTCTGGATTTACAGGGAGCCAATGAAGGGAAGCTAAAATAGGAGAAAAATTCTCTTTTTTTAATTTTCACGGGAACTCTTGCTGCAGCATTTTTAATCATCTGGGGGTTTTTTTACTGCATTTTGGGGGACATCCTGATAGTAAAGAATTACAATAGTCCCAGCCTTGAAGTAAAAAATGCATGGCTATTTTTTTTCGCATCAATCCTGGGACAGGTTTTTTTCTAATTTTGGGCAATTTCCCGGGAGATAAAAAAAGGAAATCCTAGAAAAACTGTTTTAATGGGGTTTTAAATGACTTGTCCTGGTCAAAATAACACCTAGTTTTTTTTACTTTTTACCGGAGGTATTTTTAATGCCATCCGGTTAAGGGATTGACTAAGCAGCTTCTTTTTTAAAGACTCCGCTCCAAAGATGACAATTTTCTGTCTTGTCTGAATTTTAGAAGCAGAAAATTTGAGGTCCCCCCAAGTTTTTATGTCTTCAAGACATGCTTGTAGTCTATCTAACTGGTTGGTTTCATCAGGATTTATGGATAAGTAAAGCTGAGTGTCATCAGCGTAACAGTGAAAATTTATCCTATGCTGCCTGATAATTTGACCTATTGGAAGCACATAGACCGCGGAACGCACTTGAAAAAATTGGGTCGGACCCATCATATACCTTGCCACCCAAAACACACACGCTGACACATAAAACACCACCATTCCCCTGATTAGGGCGCCTGCAGGATTTTACATTGTAGGCAGAAGACAAAAAGTAAATTACGGTTCAGGACTGGGTCTACTGCCGATGTTGACACAAAAGACTGTTTTTTTGTATTTTGTTAATAATTTAGACCAAATTTAAGAAGAAAATTTAGTCAAATAATTCAAATAATTGATTTTTTTTATCAAAGCAAGGTACGCAGTCCGCACAGCCTTACAGCTGTACTGCCCCTGATCATAAAACTGATTAATTAAAAGTCGGACACTGAATATCTATTTCTATGTTCCACGTTTAAACACCCCATTTTGTTTCTCGCCAGTGATCGTAATATTAGGCAACAGAAAAAGGGTATTAACACTCAAAATAAAAATAAAAAGTCAAACTCACTCCAGTTCTAAATATTTCCGAAGAAGTGTGTCCGTCTGTCATTATGCTGGATAAAGTCTCTGGCTATCCTCAAAGCATCCACTGTGGTCAAAACCTCCCTGTGTGTGGGCGCACATCAAGCTATTCAGTCTTCTCTGGGTCATTGTTGATCTTAAATACGTCTTGATACGACGAAGGGGATGAGAAAACCTCTCAGCACTGGCAGTGCAGGGGGAAAGGTGTAAAAATTTCAACATTTGTGCACCTCTGGGAGTAGATTTTTTGCCACAGGAGTTGCATTCATTGCCGCCCTTTTGAGGCTATTGTTGGGGCCCTCACTCAATCCCAGTAGTCTGAATCACGTTTCCCCGGCAACATTCCCAGCTCACCGAGAGTGTCACTGTCAAAATCATTTTGTAGCGATCCATTATTAAGAAGGGGAAGATGGGAGTCTCTTTTTTAGCGGTGGAAATAATCATGTGCTCCAGAGCAGCTGGGACATGCAAGTCCTCTCTGTTAAACGCCGCTCCAGTTCACCATCAAGTAGATCCAGGACCTCAAATAATTTTTTTCTATAATAATCCACTGGGGTTCCTGGAATGTGTGTGCAGACTCTCTTCCTGAATCTAGTCTAGCATGGCGTTTCTGTTGCCGGGGCAACACTGGGGCGTCTCTGAGACCTTGCGAGTGTTCAAAACGTTTTTGTAAAACTCCTCAAATACGTGATCTGATCTCTTTCTCTGAATGAAGCTCCTTGTCAAAGCTACAGCCTTCTGTGCATCCTGTTATGATATGTTTACAGTTTGTAAAGCGTAGTTATCAAGGACAGATTTCACTGCACCTGTGCGCACTGTCCATCTCGTTGGGCAAAGAATGCGCAGGTTACTATTACCGGGGGCCATTTCATGTTTTAAGACTTGAAACTTGTGGCTCTGTTTGGGGGATTGTTTCACAATATGTGCAACTTCTTGCACAAAAAACCACCATCTCTCAGCCCTTTACATTTTTTCCCTGTTTCTTGCAAAATAAAATTAAGACAATGCCCAAGCAATGCACATAAACAGCTGCCCGATTGTCCCTTTGAAGCTTGCTGCAACTCCATTCAAATGTCCAGACATACTTTTCTGCCCCATCATATGCCTTCCACGGGCCCTACTGGGCAAATGTTTTGGGGGCCAGATCGTCGTTTAGTGCAGTGAGGATGGTGGAGCGTCAGCCTGCGGCAAGTCGAATAGGCCAATAAAAAGTCCTCGTGAGGGACAAAAACTGTCGTCAACCCAGTGGAAAAAAACCCCCTAACTGCTCTTTTTTTGAAATGTCTCTAGTTTTTATCTGCTAATATTGCATAAAAATCCCACGAATAGAAGAAATAATCTGGGACAATATTGAATGAGAAACTGAATTGGCTCATTTAGTTTCTTGGTCTGCCAACCCCTGGTAAATTTCAGGAGAATCCTGTGCGCGTAATTCCAACAGCTTGTAAAGGTTGCTGTTTGTTGGATTATTACTATCTAGTGCCATGCACTGACCTATGAGATACATGATGGAAGTTATCTCCTTAACTAGCATGTCGCGTCTGTGCTGTTTTTTAACTTTGAGCTGGGCGTCAAGCTGGGACAAAATAGTCCCCTCTTGGGATAATACATAAGCTACAGCCTCTCTATGATATTTGCTGCTTTCATGTTTTAGGAAAAAGACAAAGCTTTTTTCCAGTTTTTGGAAAACCAAGCACCAGCCTAGCGCTGTTCCCCTGATCCCTACAGCATATTCCAGCCTTTTAAGAGAAATTGTTATTCACTGTATCAAATGCAGCACTGAGATCTTAGAGGACAAGTACACAGACACAAGTCCATTATCTGAGGCAATAAGAATATCATTAGTGACTTTCAGCAGAGCTGTTTCAGTGCTATGATGAGCTCTGAAACCTGACTGAAACTCTTCAAACAGGTCATTGCTGTGTAAATGCTCACACATTTGATTAGCAACTATTTTCTCAAGAATTTTAGATAAGAATGGAAGATTGGATATCGGTCTGTATATTTTCAAGTCATCTCGATCAAGCGAAGGTTTCTTGAGTAAAGGTTTAATTACAGCTACCTTAAAAGCTTGTGGTACATATCCATTTACTAGAGATAGATTAATCATATCTAAAATGGGGCTGGTAATCAGAGGGAACACTTCCTTAAATAATTTGGTTGGGATTGGATCTAACATACAAGTTGAAGGTTTAGATGAAGCTAATATTTCTGATAACTCAGGAAGCTCCACAGGACTAAAACAGTCCAAGCACAGATCAGGTTCTACAGTTATTTCCAATGTTGTCTCACTTGTTGAGGATGAAGTAATCATCTTCGGGAGTATGTCAAAGATTTTCTTCTTAATGGAATCAATTTTATTTAAGAAGAATCCCATAAAGTCATGACTGCTGAGAGCTAAGGGAATGGATGGCTCAACAGAGCTATGACTCTGTGTAAGTTTAGCAACTGTACTAAAGAGAAAACTAGGATTATTCTTGTTCTCTTCTATTAATGATGAGAAATAAGCTGTTCTAGCTTGGTGAAGTGTCTTTTTATACAACAGTAGGCTATTTTTCCAGATTAAGTAGGAATCCTCTAGGTGTGTAGAGCGCCATATTATATATGCTGAAATGTTTTTTGGTAGAACTGCAAATCTTTGCAAGCTGTAGAAACACAAGGCAAACATCTAATTCTGGGATGAGCAGAATAAGGAACTGAATTAGAGTTTAAAGTTGGGGATTTTGGTACTGTGAGCCAGAAAATGGCTGAGATTTGCCTTTGCAGTCTGTTGCTTCATTTTCTTGTGTTTTGATCTGGCAGTAAAAGCCTTCCTCCCTGGTTCATGGCAAACATCTTGACAAATTACCCCCACCTTGTGGCACTGATGAGGATTAAAGTGGAAGACTTGGACTGGAGTCGCACTTAGGTTGCAAGAACTAAAGACTTGACTCATTGGGCTCAGTGGTTCTGATGGTGTGGGATGGGGGGGGGCTGTTTTCAGTGGGTTCCTCCTGTTTTATCTGATGAAAGTAGTCTGATTACAGGCAGCTGCTCTCTGCCTGCTCCCTCCTCAAACGCTCAACTCTTAAAAACTCAGACCTCAGCAGATCTCTGTTTCAGCTAAACATGTCTTGGTGAGCACACCCCGGACTGCGCACTACAAGTGTCGGGCTTCCAGCTGTTTTGAGCGGGCCGCAGCGCGGAAACAGAGGGGAGGTGAAGTGTGCTTTGATATAAATGAAGGTTGGTGTACTGATGTCACAGTGTTGCACAAAGATGTAGTCCTCACCTGGAGTAATTTTTTATGAACTGTGAACTCTTTCATTCGTCAACCTTAACAGCTTCTACTGCAGGTTTGAAAAGCAGCCATTCACACCTCCCACTAATCTCTCACCATCTACTGTGGATCACTTCTGGTTCCTAGGAACCACCCTTCTGACACTGTTGAGAAGAAGGCCCAGCAGGGACCATACTTACTGCAGCAACTCTAGTAGTACAACCTTCCACAGGAGTTGCTGGTTATCTTCTACACTGCCATTATAAGGTTTCTCCTGTGTTTGTCCAGCACTGTGTGGTTTGGCTCATCCACAAAACAAGACAGGTCCAAACTGCAACAAACAATTAGGTCTGCAGAGAGGATCATCAGAGCTGACCTTTCATCCATCCAGGACCTGGACAGGTCTAGGGTCAGGAAAAGTGTAGTTAACATCTCTGCAGAATCCACATATTCTGGACTCAAACTAAATGGCAAAAACCAGCCGCCACAGAGACAGTTTCTTTCCCCAGTTTTCTTTTCCCTCTCTCTAATGAACACTTAACAGTCAGAGTGCCCAGATCAATACCAGGCATATTTGTACTAATTCAACCTCTTCTTCCTCTTTTTTAAAAAAACTGGAAAATATATTATATTATATATATTTATAAATATACTGCTCAAAAAAAATTTAAAAAGGGCCACTTAAAAAACCAATAAACTCCAAGTAAACAAAATACTGTGAAATCAAACTGTCCACTTAGGAAGCAACACTGATTGACAATCAGTTTTTTACATGCTGTTGTTACAAATGAAATAGACAACAGGGGGAAGTCTTTGGCCCATTAGCAAGACCACTCAATAAAAGGAGGGTTCTGCAGGTGGGGACCACAGACCCCTTCTCAGTACTATGCTTTTCGGCTGATGTTTTGGGCACTTTTGAATTTTTTTTACCGGGGGGTAAGCCACAACCCCCCAAGTGGCTCAGGTAGTGCAGCTCATCCAGGATGGCACATCAAAGCGAGCTGTGGCAAGAAAGGGTTTGCTGTGTCTGTCAGCCGAGTGTCCAAAGCCTGGAGGCGCTACCAAAGGAGACAGGCCAGTCCCCAGGAGACGGGAAGGGCCGTAGGAGGGCAAAAACCCAGCAGCAGGACCCATTTTCCCTGCCTTTGGCAAGGGGGAAAGGAAGGAGCACTGCCAGAGCCCTGCCAAAAAGACCTCCCCGCAGGGGCCCCAAAATGTGCATGTGTCTGCACAAACGGTTAGAAACCGATCCATGAGGATGGTATGAGGGCCCGACGTCCACAAATGGGGGTTGTGCTCATAGCCCAACACCGTGCAGGATGCTTGGCATTTGCCAGAGAACACCAAGATTGGCAAATTCGCCACTGGCGCCCTGTGCTCTTCACAGATGAAAGCAGGTTCACACTGAGCACATGTGACAGACGTGACAGAGTCTGGAGACACCGTGGAGAGCAATCTGCTGCCTGCAGCATTCTTCAGCATGACCGGTTTGGCAGTGGGTCAGTAATGGTGTGGGGTGGCATTTCTTGGAGGGCCACATGGTCCTCCATGTGCTCATCAGAGGTAGCCTGACTGCCATTAGGTACCGAGATGAGATCCTCAGACCCCTTGTGAGACCATATGCTGGTGTGGTTGGCCCTGGGTTCCTCCTAATGCAGGACAATGCTAGACCTCATGTGGCTGGAGTGTGTCAGTAGTTCCTGCAAGATGAAGACATTGAAGCTATGGACTGGCCCGCCCGTTTCCCAGACCTGAATCCGATTGAGCACATCTGGGACATTATGACATCATGTCAACGTCACGTTGCACCACAGACTGTCCAGGAGTTGGCGGATGCTTTAGTCCAGGTCTGGGAGGAGATCCCTCAGGAGACCATCTACCGTCTCATCAGGAGCATGCCCAGGCGTTGTAGGGAGGTCATACAGGCACGTGGAGGCCACACACAATACTGAGCCTCATTTTGACTTGTTTTAAGGACATTACATCAAAGTTGGATCAGCCTGTAGTGTGTTTTTCCACTTTAATTTTGTGTGTGACTCCAAATCCAGGCCTCCATTGGTTAATAAATCTGATTTCCATTGATGATTTTTGTGTGATTTTGTTATCAGCACATTCAACTTTGTACAGAATAAAGTATCCAATGAGAATTTTTCATTCATTCAGATCTAGGATGTGGTATTTAAGTGTTCCCTTTTATTTTTTTGAGCAGTGTATATTTGAGTTCGACTTTTTGAACCAAGCTGCTGAAATTAAGTAGCTTTTTGTTGATGTCCTTATTTATTGGAAAGGAAACTCAGAAACATTTTGGAAAATATTTACACCAAACAGCCACTTAATTCCTGAAATTCTTTAAAATAATTATAATAAATGTGACCATAGTAAAATAAAACATTCTACTTCCCATCTCGTTTTGTACTTCATGGCCACATTTGCCTCCTTCTTTAACATGTGTGAATTCTTTGAAGGACCAACGTCCAAAATAACGCTCACCTCCATGTTTATCACTTTGTTTGTTTTTTCTAAATGACCCCCACACTTGGAAATAAATGTTAGGAAAAAGCTTTCAAATAGCTACAACAAAGCATGCTTGTAGCATATCAATCCAACCTCAAACTGTCAAGGCACTGCAGAGATCATTAGAGTAACAAAAGTTTGATGTTTATGGATTAGTTCTGAAGGAAAAGCCAGACATTTAAGATAATCTTTATCTGGACTCTCCTAAGTGTTTCCCATAAAAGATCTGTGCTCAATACTTTTGTGTTAAGAACATTCCTTCAGCAGCAGTTTAATGGTTCACATTATTTTGGATTTATAAAGCAGATACAAGCTTTGTGTTTGAAAAGTGCAAGCACTTATGTTTGAGCTTAAATCTACAGCAGACTGATGATAAAAGTGAGTGAACTATGGCTCAGATGAGGGATCAGCGCTCCTTTTCTCCTTTGGAAAATGGGATTGCTTGAGGGCAGCTCACGAGGTGTTATTTACTGCCCCTGAATCTGTAGATTCAGCAGCCAAATTAGCTCAAATAAACCTTCAAAAGGGTAAGATAGAAAACAGTAGCCTATGGCAATGGAAAAAGATATTGATCCGGTTTTGAAGTTGCAAATCCCTCATTGCCCCATTTCATGAAAAAGCAAAGAGTTTTAATTAGAGCTCCCTTTGCCACCAGGTTCTCTTCATCTGTCTCTCTGTGCCTGGGATTGCTGCCAGGCTCTATTGTCTGAAGCTTTGGCTGCAGGTCGAGAACAAAGTCACAGACGTGAGAGTCATTTGGGTTGAGGCTTCTGCTGTGAGTGCAGGAATATTCAGGCGTTTTTGTGGCCCAGGCTCTGTAATGCACCACAAGCCAAGCACTGGGTCAACAATTAACTTCTGGAGTGGTTTTCTGAAATTTATCACAATTAGCCGTTGTAGCTAATAAACAATAAGCGTCCATTTTCACAACAGTTTTGTATATTTTAATAGTTCTCAGTTATCTGTCCTTTTATTCCTTTTATGTTTCTAGTTTTCCATGGCTTTAAAATTTTAGTGTGGCCTTTCTGAGTATTTTGCAGATCAATTAGAAAATTTTCTGGTAATTTTATGTCTCTTGTATATAATAATTTTGGATAATTTTGCCCAAATGTAACACTTTATTGTCAATTAGAATCTCTTAGTGATCATATAGCATCTCATTGAAGGAGTCCTACATCTTTTTACAAATTTTATGCCTCTTTGTGCTATTTTTCTTGATCCCTCTTGTTGCTTTCCTCACCAGCTGTAAATGTCAGCAGTACCCTTGAGATCCTGACATTGGGCTGAAGGGATCCTTCTGTAATACTGTATTTCAAGCTTTTAAGCTTAAAGCCTCATAGTCCCTGTTTGAGTTCAAGAGCAACATGCAAGGTTAATTATATTGAACTCTTCTCTTTTTAAAGAGGAAATTCACTGATGGTTGCATATTAAAACCTGTCTTTGAGAGCACTTGTAAGGTTTCTCCTTGGGTTTTCATGGCCTCGGCTGCACACATGTCGACCTCTGTAATTTTTGTTTTGTGCATTAATAACTGCTATAAAGCTGTTGTCTGGACCTTGAAATTGTTTACAGTAAGCCCTCTGGGTTTTGCTTTCAATTGAACATTTATTTGGACGGCATCCAAAAGGAGATATTGCCACCTACTGACTTGTTGAGGTGATCAAACACAAAATTCATGCTTTCGTTGAGTATGTAATCTGTTGGTGTAAATGTTTCTTAATTTTGGTCTCATCAACAACTTTATCAGGAGTTAGGAAGTTAGTAGAAAGTTCTGCAAATGTGACCTTCTGTGACTTACAGGGTACTGAATAAACATGTATGAATATTCCAAAGCAGAAAATGCATTTCAGTTCAGCTTAATTTTCTAGAGCTAATTCATTTGAAGGCCCTTTACAGCTATATTCATAGAAAATTAAAGATATTCGAATTTGGTCCTAATTAAGTTTAATCCAGATTTATTCCAATACAGTTCAATCACAGATTCAGACATGCAATGTCAACTGGTTTTTGACCTTAGTGTTATTATAGATGTATGGCGTTTTAGAAGGTCCTTTAAATTTATGGCAAGATTGTTATGACTGTTAAAAACTAGCATCAATATTTTAAAAACAGTCCTGTAACAAACCAGAAGACAGTCGTCCAAAAAGATTTGCAGCTGGATGCGAACATTTATTTCCAAGAGCCTCAGCAGCTGGGGCACAGCTTGAATTGAAAGACATGTTTTTAATAACAAAGTTAATAACCTAACAGATTGAAATATTTCCCTAAATAAAGGACAAGAAGCACTGTTGATAAAGACACAGGCCTGGTTAAAAGCAGCAGGGCACAACGGATAGTAAAGTAGTAAGAAACTCCCCAGCCAAAACAGAGGGATCAGTACCACAAATAGTTTTATTGACAGACGACCTAAAATTTTATATTTTTGACAATAAAAACTGTAGAAAATGTTCACAAAGTTCAATAGAAGCTGTAGAGGCAAATGGATTTAAAACAGGGTTTAAAACATTAAAACAACTTGTAGCCAATGACTGTTAGAAGAGTTCAGGCTTGAGAGAAAGCTTGATTTAGCTCCCTGTACAGCATTTTGATATTTATGTAAACAGTCTTTGAAGATTCATAAAGACACATGAAGTTTGTCTTTTTACCATTGCTGGACACAGTGGCGCCATTATTCTGATTAATTGATTTAAATCTAAAATATAAAACAGCACTCTCAAAATGGTCGAGAAAAAAGTTGTCCATCTAAGGAAGACTTTGCAGCAATCCTTCATCCTGAGCAAGCTTGTGGCGACAGTCGGTAGAAAGCACTCCCTTTCAACAGGAAAGAGCTTCCTGTAGAACCAAGCTCCACATGACGAGTTCTTTGGTACAACGTGGCTGGAGGGTGAGGGGACAGGAAGGAGTCACAGTTAAACACAGAAGTATTGAGCAAGGAGTACTTTCCAAGAGAAAGAAAAACAAAGACAGCACACATATTTAGTGGCAGAAATAGCTCCATCAATAGCTTTATCCAGGAAATGGTGAAAAACAGAAATACTGAGCCATTTGTACTTTCCGTGTGTAAAGACAAAGTAAAACAGGACGCATAGGAAAGAGATGCAGTTTCACACGAAAGCACTGAGCCAAGAGTACTTTCTATGTAGAAGAAAAACATAGTGAATACACAAAGTTAAAAGCAGCATTAGTTCATTCAGTGACTCTGTTTAGCAAAGACAGACATCTAAACACAGAATCCCTGAGTCCGTGGTACTTTCCATTAAAAGAGAAAAAAGGTGAACACAAAGTTAACAATAGTATATAAATTCATTAACAGAGAGTAGCAGGACAAAATAGAGCGAGAAAACGTGGTCAGTTTGTCCTTCAGCAGCCGACGCCTATAGCAGCATACAGAGAAAAGCTAAGCCTCTCAGACTTTAAGCTTTATCTGAACAGGTAGGTTCATTCTATCTCCAATCACTGATTACTCACAGCCATGCCTGACCTCCAGTCGTTCTCTCTGATTCTGTTCAGTTTGTTCAACCCCAGGATCACTTAAGGCCCCAGCTCTATTCATTCATGCCCCATGGGAGCTGCACTTTACTGTCCTACATTCATATATTTATTTTATTAATTCAATCCATCGCAAACCCTGCTGCCTTTTTCTGAGACCAGTGTGTTTTCATGACTGTAAAACTTAAATTTCTGTCCCACATAAACCTGTTATTGGCTGCAAGCTGTGAAACGAGAGGCACCCAAAGGATTCGAGCTGAAACATCAGTATGTTCATGATACTCTGTGGAGCAGTAGAGTTAGAAAATGTGCACTACATCTCCCCTGCAGAGATGCAGACGGCCACATAGCGCTGAATGAAGATGCAAGGCCTGGGGCACACAGAGCAGAGCAAATGGGTTTTGTTCTGAAGTTTGAAACACCCAAAGGTTTATTGGATTTTAAACAAATCAAAAGACCTAAATCGTCACGAAAAAAGATTTTCGGATCACTGCAGATCTCCTTTTCCTTATTTATTCAAGTCTTTGAAACTTTAATCCCAAATAGTGGAAACTTTGTAAAGCAGAAATTGATTTGTTTTGGAGGAGATTTTGTGAGATTCATGTTAATATTCAAGATTATTCCAGGCTCCACTGAGAATCGCGGATTAGTTTGGAAACTATCCAGCTCGCTCCGACAGATTTTATTGACCTTGGAGTCATTCTGAGAAAGTTTTGGAGTGAGTCTGCTCAACAGCTTTTCTCTTTTTCACTCTTACATTACTGTTGTACCCTTTGTCTAAAATATTGACATGTTATATAGCAGGGGGCTGACCTTCAGCCTAGAATCTGCAGGAACCTGACCAGAAGCCTCGTCCTTCAGCAGCACAGTGAACCCCTGCTGGCTCCAACAGTGCTGAATTTTCTTTATCTTAAAGAAAAGCACATAAACTTCTACCCTGTGTAAGCTTCATTAAATTGTATCACAGTATATCTAAAAACAAACGGTTTAATATTCTCAAAATCAGCCTTTTTAATTTCTTTTTAATTTCTCAGGATTAGTATTTAGTATAAATCAAAGATAATTGGTCTTCAACAAGTGATTAAAGGAAAAACCACATGAACAAATAATCACCGAAATCAAAAATCAAATGTATTGGTAAAAGTAAGATCTGATCTCTAGATTCAATAGTTTTTATTCTCTATAAATAATACTACAAGCTATAGGGACGTTTTATGATCAGGGAATAAATGCTGAAACCCAAAAGGAAGAATTTTGAGTACTAATAACTACATTTATCTGAAAGGGGAAAAGACAAAATTGAGAATGAATTCAAAGTCATTGAACCACAATTGATCCATCAGTTTCCATCAGAACTGGAAAGGAGTGCTTTACTTTAGTCAGATGCGCTGTTGTACCTCTTATGGAGTTCTGCAGGCATGGGATTCATCACTTTTTCTGCTAATACAGCCTGATCAACTCAGAGCATGCAAGCTGGACTGATTTCTTCTGACACTGGCTTTTGGATGTCTGCATTAGGAACCTGGTGACACGCTTAAGAAAGTACTAAAATATGTTGGATAAACAGCCTAGGTCTATGCAGAGAAATTGGAATCCTAAAATAACCTTACACAAAATGAGAAATGTAACAAAGAAAGTACGTTGTCATAAGTAAATCTCACAGGAGGGATCAGTTCTGACTCTTACCCGGTCCATAAAGGCTTCAGGGAAGGTTTGCTGGTGTTTTCTTCCCTGACTGAGTAGGGCCCCAGCTCTCACTCGTTTCATGGGGGGAGGAGCCATCAGGAGGGATTGATCAGCCAATCGGAGATGGACTTGTGATAAAGTCACTTTCGACAGCCAGCAATGAATATTATTACCATGACTTTTCCTGAATATTTTCTTGAGACCAGACAAAGACCAAAAATTTCAACAAATACTTGTTTTTTTCAAACAAATCTGGATCCAGTGGTAAACTGGTGCTAGTTCTTGCTTTGCCACAAATACTTTGTGTTTCCACTGTCACATGGTCTTTGCATCAATTCTGAGTTGGGCTAGAAGAAAGATCCACTTTAGAAGCCATAGGCGAGCTGATGGAGACCAACAACCAATTAAAACTTTATGAGCGCAATGTTTAAACCTCCAAGGTTTTTTGATCTACCCAATTCAAGACAAAATCATTTGTTTTTAACAATAATTAATTCATTAAAAAATTGACTTTAACACTTTAATCGATATTCAAAGTTGCCACAAACCAAGCTTATTTCAAAGCTTTGGAGTTTCCTTTGCACCAGACGCATTGGAGAGGTTTACTACTGGACCTATAGTCCAGAAGGATATTTTGAATTGATGTGGGTGAAAAAAAACAATGTAGGTGAAAGTTCAAATTAAATGTGTTCATGTGAACTACAAACTTAAATTGCTAACAAGTGTGTTGTCATTGTGTGTTGTGTCTCTCCGTGTGCGTTTCCCTGCCTTAGCAGAATCCCTGTTCAGCGGCTTGGGGCTCGGCGCGGTGGTGGGCCTCGGTCTGGGAGCACTTCTGCTGCTCCTCGTGCTGGTGGACGTCAGCTGCTTCTTCCTGCGTCACTGCGGCCTGCTCATGTGCATCACACGCACAATCTGCAGCAAGAAAACGGCCACTAGCGGCAAGGGCAAAGAAATGGAGGAGGGCAAGGCGGCCTACCTGTGAGTATCCGCTTTCTTGTGTTGTGTTTCATGAAATCCTGAATCAATTGTTTGAATTATTGTAGCAACAGGGTTGATGTTTGCAAGTCACCAGGTCCTTCATGCTTGGAACATCTGCTGTGGGTGTATCAACAAACTTAAAGAACTGAAGGGATGAATGAAAATCTGTAGAAACTCTTTGAGCAGCTTACTACTTTGGGCATTAATACCCACGGAAAATCTGTAGTCAGTTTAATCAAGTGTCACAAATTGTAACAATTTTGACATTGCCTTTCATGTCATTGTAAGCATATAACCCTCCTTTATTTGCTGTGAATGAGCAAAGGAGACTTCTTTTTACCGTTTACTGTAGGTACACCTACAACAGCCGCCCAACCACCCTTTCAACCACAGTATGTCTCTGATTATGTCTTTCTCACTAACGTCTGTGCCTTTCATACAATGTGCCGTGAGTCCTCTCCTCTCATTTGCATGCATTCTGTCTCTGCATGCTCATAATACATGTGTGGTGGTGTTTCAGTAGTCTGTAGCTCACATTGCTTTTAGTACCTCTGTATTATGTTATGCTTGCAATGCAAATGTAGTAGACAAGAGTATTGGTGCATGAGCTGTTTGTGTAATAGAACACGCGCTCTTGCTTTGCTGCTTCTCAACATACAGCATGCAGCGTAGAAGCCCACCCATCCTTAAATTCACAACTCCGGCGATTTTTTAGATTAAGCCCCGCTGTTTTGCACGGGGAACCGGACAAAGCGAGGCCGTCCGAGATGGCACCCACAGTGTCGGATTTGTTAGCCTCAGCCAACAAATTTTTGTTTTTTATCCTGCCAATATGAGAGGAGAAGGAGGAGCAGGGTAGGGACTTTGACTTTTGCTGAGTCACCAAGTGACTGGCTGCTCAGACTGCATGCACAGAGTGTGTCTGTGTGACAGCAGAGCAATGCAAACGCTCCATACAAGCGAGGGTGGTGCTGTTTGTTTAGCAGGGCACAGATGCAAATAAATAGCAACTCTGAACATGAACTTAAAATATTGTCATTCTATCTATTATGTTTTGCAATTTTTGTGTACCCATATTCTTTGTAAAATGTTGACATTCTTTCTGTTATATTTTCTTTTCTTGTGGTGTTTTATGTCTCATGCCCTCTATATAAAGCCTCTCAGTCCTACATTATAGTGTTTCTGCAGAATGTCTGACTTCTTGATGCCTTTTAGAAATCTGACATGCAAACTTCTAAACTCAGGCTTAAAGCTTTAGAACTGTTGCAGAACCACTTATGAAACGTACATGTGGAGGCGATCATAAAAAGCCAGTAAACAGTCTCAAAGGAAAATAGGTACTGATCAATATTTATTTAAATCGTAGTGGTTGCAGAAAAGGTGCACAGCTTCAGACTGAAATTGCCCTGTTATTATTTATTTATTTACAAATAAGCCCACCAGCGTACTGAGCTGTCTAAGCAAGGAAAACAACATCTAGCACTGAGCAAGAAAACTTAACCTTCCAAGGTCCCAGGCTCTCTACAAGCTTTCAGCTTTGCTTCCTCCATTGTTCTGCCATGTGCCTCGGTCATCCTTGGTGTAACTCACCTCCTCTTGTTTTTTATTGTAATAGACCACCACAATAACTTTATTCCAGGTTTTAGTTTGGAAAGTTCATGTCTTCTTCTCAGCGTTCCTCCATATTTTTCATGTAAAAATTCCAAAATAACTGCTCAAAAAAATAAAGGGAACATTCAAATAACACATCCTAGATCTGAATGAATGAAATATTCTCATTGAATACTTTGTTCTGTACAAAGTTGAATGTGCTGACAACAAAATCACACAAAAATCTTCAATGGAAATCAGATTTATTAACCAATGGAGGCCTGGATTTGGAGTCACACACAAAATTAAAGTGGAAAAACACACTACAGGCTGATCCAACTTTGATGTAGTGTCCTTAAAACGAGTCAAAATGAGGCTCAGTATTGTGTGTGGCCTCCACGTGCCTGTATGACCTCCCTACAACACCTGGACATGCTCCTGATGAGACGGAGGATGGTCTCCTGAGGGATCTCCGCCCAGACCTGGACTAAAGCATCCCCCAACTCCTGGACAGTCTGTGGTGCAACGTGACGTTGTAGGATGGAGCGAGACATGATGTCCCAGATGTGCTCAATCGGATTCAGGTCTGGGGAACGGGCGGGCCAGTCCATAGCTTCAATGTCTTCATCTTGCAGGAGCTGCTGACACACTCCAGCCACATGAGGTCTAGCATTGTCCTGCATTAGGAGGAACCCAGGGCCAACCAGACCAGCATATGGTCTCACAAGGGGTCTGAGGAGCTCATCTCGGTACCTAATGGCAGTTAGGCTACCTCTGGCGAGCACATGGAGGGCCATGTGGCCCTCCAAGAAATGCCACCCCACACCATTACTGACCCACTGCCAAACCGGTCATGCTGAAGGATGTTGCAGGCAGCAGATTGCTCTCCATGGTGTCTCCAGACTCTGTCACGTCTGTCACATGTGCTCAGTGTGAACCTGCTTTCATCTGTGAAGAGCACAGGGCGCCAGTGGTGAATTTACCAATCCTGGTGTTCTCTGGCAAATGCAAAGCATCCTGCACGGTGTTGGGCTGTGAACACAACCCCCATTTGTGGACGTCGGGCCCTCATACCATCCTCATGGAGTCGGTTTCTAACCGTTTGTGCAGACACATGCACATTTGTGGCCTGCTGGAGGTAATTTTGTAGGGCTCTGGCAGTGCTCCTCCTGTTTCTCCTTGCACAAAGGCAGAGGTAGCGGTCCTGCTGCTGGGTTCTTGCCCTCCTACGGCCTCCTCCACGTCTCCTGGTGTACTGGCCTGTCTCCTGGTAGCGCCTCCAGGTTCTGGACACTATGCTGACAGACACAGCAAACCTTCTTGCCACAGCTCGCATTGATGTGCCATCCTGGATGAGCTGCACTACCTGAGCCACTTGTGTGGGTTGTAGAGTCCATCTCATGCTACCACGAGTGTGAAAGCACCACCAACATTCAAAAGTGACCAAAACATCAGCCAGAAAGCAAAGGTACTGAGAAGTGTTCTGTGGTCCCCGCCTGCAGAACCACTCCTTTATTGAGTGTGTCTTGCTAATCGCCAAAGATTTCCCCCTGTTGTCTATTCCATTTGAACAACAGCATGTGAAATTGATTGTCAATCAGTGTTGCTTCCTAAGTGGACAGTTTGATTTCACAGAAGTTTGATTTACTTGGAGTTATATTGTGTTCTTTAAGTGTTCCCTTTATTTTTTTGAGCAGTCTATTTTAGTTCTCTGTCCTCTTTATCTTATTTTAAAAGTATCATATGGATATATGGCACACATTTTTATAGTGGTCAGGGTTTAAATATCAGATGTACAAAAAACTGAGTGGAACGAAGATTAAGAAAGGAGGATGGATGAATGGATGAGTGGGTGGGTGGATGGACGGACGGACGGACGGACGCACGGACGGGCGGGCGGACGGGCGGGCGGGCGGGCGGGCGGGCAGGTGGGTAAATTAACGGATCATTTATAATAGCAGACCATTTGTACACCAAAGCCTATAAAATAGTTAACAGGGAAGATGTTAATGCAAGAGAAGACACACACACTGGGGGTTGTTGTACTGCAGTACCTCACCTGAACAGTAGGTGTCAGTGCAGAGAATATAATTCTGCATTACTGGCAGCAGAAGGGTTGAACACTTTTCCTATACAACAGCTAAACAGTTTCAACTTATTGTAAATTGTATTTTAGGTAATATTCTCTCTCTTTTCAGAGACCTGGGTTTTCCATCGTTACCGACCAAAATTGATTAATGAAGGCATCATTAAGGTTCGATAAAAAGTAATTTAGAAAGTGTTCGTCTGGACCAACATGAGACTGAGGATGTGTTGGGCATCTTTTAGTATCTTTCAGTCTGGATACCTGTTGGCTGAAGCTAAATTAGTTTGGCAAGTTTACTATGGCTTTAATTGTCTCAAGGAGTCACAGGTCAGATTTATTTTGGATCATAATCCAGGCATAAAACATAGAGCGGATTATAGGCAAAACACAAGGCTTTATGGTAAATGTTATTCAAAGTTTGATCCCTGGTGTTTTTAGTAGTCTGCTGGTGGCAAATCCATCTCCAACCTCACAAATACAGGAATAGCTTTTTATCCTTCCTGACCCTTAAGTGGGCTCTTGGCAAGGATCCTGAAGTTTAGTGCTGACATTTACATCAAACTGCTAGTTTGGTGCTGATATGTTCATGCTCAGAAAAAAAACAGTAGCTGTTGAACAAAGTGGACTGTACGACAGGGTGGTTCTGCTGAGACAGGGTGGTTCTGCATATCTCTGTTTGCTCAGGTTGAAGGATTTATGGCAGACATGTTTGACTTGGAGGAAACCAGACCTTTATGTGTCTCCATGCTCACCTGAGGAATAATAGTGAGCAAAATATACCCAACAAACCCACTCATTATCTGAAACATAAAGTGGGAAAAGACGGTCTTTGAAATAGAGAAAATTATGGTTGCTTTTCTGTTAATTATTTGCTCACTGATTAGTTGTTTTTAAATTCTGTCAAAGGAATTGCTGCATCTTTCTTGATGACAAATTAAAAGGTTACTGCTGTGTTTTATCTAATTGGTTTTCATAAAACATTTGCAATAAATTTTTGGAGTTTGCAGCAGATGGCCTTTTTTTAAAAACATTTTATTTTTTGCTGGATTCATGTTTATTTCTATGCAGGCACAATCCTTTTTTATTACAGAAGTACAGAGAAGCTGGATTTGGCCAGACTTCATAGAGATAAGACAGTTAGTGGTGTTGACAACCTGAACGCACTTTAATTTCAAACTCTTCAGCTGCTAAACCCCTGAGCAAACAAAGCGAATGGAAAGCCAGTCGTGTTGAGAAACTAATAGGATTTGGAGTGAACACACCTGCCTTTGTCAGGGTTAGAAATATACAGTGGCTAGTAAAAGTATTCATACCCCTTGAACTTTTCCACATATCGTCACATTACAACCACAAACATAAATATATTTAATTGGAATTTTATGTAAAAGACCAACACAAAGTGGAATACAATTGTGAAGTGGAACAAAAATTATACATGATTTCTTTTTTTCTTTTTT
The DNA here is from genome assembly GCA_036173005.1 of Crenichthys baileyi. Lineage (NCBI taxonomy): Eukaryota > Metazoa > Chordata > Actinopteri > Cyprinodontiformes > Goodeidae > Crenichthys > Crenichthys baileyi. The sequence goes on along the minus strand of JAHHUM010001534.1, from coordinate 21,303 downwards.
TAAAATGTAAAACTGAAAAGTGTGGTGTGCAAAAGTATTCAGCCCCCTTTACTCTGAATGCATCCAATTGCATCAGGAGTAACCTGATGTTTGCTAATGACTAAATAGAGTCCACCTGTGTCTAATCTAATTTCAGTACAAATACAGCTGCTCTGTGACGGCCTCAGAGGTGGGTTTAGAGAATATTGGGGAGCAAACAGCATCATGAAGTCCAAGGAACACACCAGATAGGTCAGGGATAAAGTTGTGGAGAAGTTTAAAGCAAGCTTAGGCTATGAAAAGATTTCCCAAGCTTTGAACATCTCACAGAGTACTGTTCAATCCATTATCAGGAAATGGAAAGAGTATGGCGCAACTGTAAACCTACCAAGACAAGGTCGTCCACCTAAACTTACAGGCCGAACAATAATCATGTGCTGCATTGTCAGTCAGTCATTTTCTACCGCTTATTCCATAGTGGGTCGCGGGGGAGCTGGTGCCTATCTCCAGCAGTCTTTGGGCGAGAGGCGGGGTACACCCTGGACAGGTCGCCAGTCCATCACAGGGCAACACACAAACAGCCATGCACACACTCATTCATACACCTAAGGGCAATTTAGAGTGACCATTTAACCTAACAGGCATGTCTTTGGACTGTGGGAGGAAGCCGGAGTACCCGGTGAGAACCCACGCATGCACGGGGAGAACATGCAAACTCCATGCAGAAAGACCCCCGGCTGGGAATCGAACCCAGGACCTTCTTGCTGCAAGGCAACAGTGCTACCAACTGCGTCACCGTGCAGACCTTAATGGACCCATTTATTTATATTTTAGACTCATAAAACACGGAGGTGGCGAATCTCTGTGTCAAGAAAATGAGCCTTCAAACCCCTGATTAAGACCCTGGATCATACCTGAAATAATAAGCCAGCTTGTAAAGAAACACATAATAGTGTAAAAAAAAAACGTAAGCCTTTCTGCAGCTTGGGGGCTGCTAAACTTCATTTAACTGTAAGAAACAGGCACTGCAGTCTGCCTTTGTGTGCTTCAGTCAGTGGTCATGTGCTTAATTAGTGTCAGATGAGGAAAGAACAAGCTACCTCGGTTGTGCTTTGGTGTCAATAACAAGCTTAGAGATTAGAAATATACATGTGCATAACCGTTATTATATCTCGCCAGCCTGCCACATGGTGCACAGTTCTGCTGCTGGCCCTGCCAGCACATTCAACTGCTTGTCAAGACCCAGTTACAGTACCCTAGTGTTGCTTTGACACTAATGTAACGTCTGATAGCGTTTGTGCACAGAAGCAGTGCATTATGTGCTGTTTAGATGGCATTGATGGCTGTTGTAGAGGTGAAGAAGGGATGAAATTTATCCTAAACAAAATCTGAATTTTCAAGCAATGACTTATTACAGTCATGCAGCAACATTAACCCTTACATTCACACATTAATAAGTGTTTTTTTCTGTATGGGTGTGTTTGCACTGGAGCCTCTAAGTTGGACTAGTGTTCAACCCTGTTAACTGCCACCTACTGGACAGCCACTGCAACTTCATAAAACCTTTCTTCAAACCCTCACGTCCAGCAGTCGGCCAGAAATGCAGAGCACCTTAGCAATATCTTCCCAGTTCCTCTACATACTGTCACACTCTTAAAAGTAAAGGTTTACTGTTACAGTTTAGAGGTATTTTTTGGGGAGGAAATTGCAGTTAATCAGCTGGTTAATCACTGGCTATATTTAACCCGAAATTTTGATCATCACTCCAGCTATGTACTTTTTAAAAAACACTTAAACGGCAGTAAATATTAGACTGTAGCTCGGCAAGAGAAGTTGAGCTAGGTCAAATGATGATGATGATAGTGACAGGGCCTTTCAGTGTTGCTGTAAAGGAAGGATTGGTTTATACTAAATGGAGTGCATTGTGTCATCCTCCCAATCTATGAAAGATGTGTAGCTGTGATATTATCCTGTTTGATGTGTAAAAGTTGATATTCTCACGTTTTAATCTGCATTTGCTCTGCGAGAGACCATATGTTTATGGAACAGAATGCCGGTCCAGAAGTAATGAACAGTAAGTGCTATAAGCAGCGTCTTGAGTGTCCACGCCATGACTGTGCATGTTTTTCACAACCAGAAATATTTCCAGACAGTCCTGTTAGTGAGGGAAAAGTGAAATACCAGGAGTGTGCAGAAACAGATGGGAGAGGAGCGGTACTAAATTAATCCATACAGATGGCAAACCTTTGGCATCTCATTAAAAGGCAGTTTTAAAACCTTGATGTTCTTTGGTACCAGTACCCGGTCCATGCCTAATTTACTGTACATCTTGTAGAAAACTTTACCAATAACAACATTTAATTTGCATCTTAAAGCAGTCTGATGTAAGACATCTTTAGTTAAGTAATTTCAAAGGAATACAAATGTAATAAAGCTAAGAAAGAAGTTGCTAATTTGTTAAGAAAAACTTCAGAAGACCTTCTAAAATCTTATAAACGTATTGAAATATTAAAAGGCAGTCTGGTTACGAGTTAAACCTCTCATTTCACAACCTCAGCTAAAGAAAGTTTTGATGCCTAACTTTACTGATATGTCGGTTCAGCAAATACATTTTCTGTTGATTTACATTCAAGAAGGAGGAAACAGCAAGAGGCAACCCATTTTTCCATGATCTGAGGACACCTCACCATCTGAAGTCCAATCTGGGTTTGCATGAAGCTAATGAGACATGAAATTGGCTCTACTCTGCAGCCACTTCAGCATCCACCAATCAACCAAAGGGAAACCCCCTGTAGCCAGTTGCAATATTTGGGCTTATTAGGTACAGTATCACACAGGGTTACTGTTTTACATTCATGATCTGGTTCGCTGGACAACTCCCCTGGAGTCCAGTAAATGTCCAGCATGGCGGTCCTACTGTATTTCTATTCTGACACAGAGTGGCTCAAGAAATCCACTATTAACTGCTTGCATAAATAAAAACTTGTGTTAATGAAGGCTGAAAATATCAAAGTTCACCCCTGTGGTGAACTCTGTGGAGCTGTAGCTTTGTTCCTGTTTTTTCTTAGTTAATTCACAGCATGTGAAACACTTTTCCCCAAAGGACTTCCCAGATATTAAACTGATTCATCAACCCTTATTGTGTTTCCAGCTAAACTCTTATATAAACTTCAATCTCACAAGTTTCTAAAGGGAAGAGGGATTGATTTCCTTTAAGACCAATGGATCAAATGAAAAAAAGAATGCAGAATAAAATAAGTTCACTAAATCTGAATATATGTGGCTCAAGATTTCAAAAAATTCAGCATTTAAAATGTTCCTGTAAGGGTTAGAGGCTTTAAAAGGATGAAACTGATCAGCAGTCTGTAATTACACTCACTGGTTTTAATGCATTTAAGATTAACCTGTTAACTTCATCAAGCTAATGTCAGGCACCAAAATAAGGGACCTTCAATTAATCAAGCAAAAGAAAACATAAACAACAAATTCAGTACAGACGATATAAGCGGCCTAACGGCAGTATGTGGGGCCACCATTATTTAAACATTTTTACAAAATGGAGAAAAGCTCCCAAACAGTTGTGTAGACTTGATTCATGGTATTTTCTGGTTGTACTAAAGCATATGTGCTCATTTAAACAATGTTGCAAATGGGATTTGAACATCAATATATTGTTAGTTGAGGAAGTGTCATTATTAATCCGTGAAGTCCTGCGTGTTCTTAAGGGAAATCAGTGTTTAGTTTGACAGTTTTTGAAAATAGATATCATTAGTTGTTATTAATGCTTGGTTCTTTAAGTTTATATTGAAACATATATTATGTCAGAAGCTGGACTTTTAATTTTTAAACCATTTAAAGATAATTGTTAAAGCTGTTCATCACAGAACAAACTATACTGAGAAGTTCCTTTCTGTATCTTCCAGCAGTAGGTTCAACCCAGCTGTGGAAAAACTGCAGAGCCCCCCGACATTTTATCTGCTTTCTTCTAAATACTGTCATTATATAATCACAGGAGAAGTACTTGGTGTTTTTTCTTGCTTATCTATTATATTTAATTTACCAGGGTGGGTGCCACAGACTGTAGACCGCACAGGACATGGCCCCCACACTTCTCCAAGTCCTCCAGGCATCCCTGAGCAAGATCCAGGCCCCCGCCACTCTAGTCATGTATTGAGGATCAGGCCACAAGACACTAGGATGACTCCCCCAGACAGCCACCAGGGCACACCAATACATAGACAAGAGAGAGGGTGGTAGGGTCTCCCCCCAACCCCCCAGCAATACAGGGACACCACCAAACAGGTCACTACACCCACCCTGCTACCAACCCCAGTCATCATCCCCACACCAGGGTACCCACACTATGCGGAGTTGCCCCCATAGCCGCCACCCACAACTTACATGCTATCTCACCCCATATGGGGGTCCACACTGGCATCCGATGTCATGCAGCAGCTCCCAACTGTGTCCGCTACATATGTTAGAGTGCAAATGCGTAGATATGTCTTTGTTATTGTCTCTTTGCAAAGGGAAGTGTGGATGACTAAAGTGCATTAAAATGGGGAGAGGGGTAATCTCCCCATTGGTTCCCCCACTGTTGGTAGGGACCCTGCAGCCCCGACCCATACCCAGTTAAAAATTAGCAGGCCATGTTCACATATTGACGTCATATCTCATCTTATATCTATAATAATAACCAACTGTAATTCTGACATAAAATACAGGCAAATAATGTTGATTAATGATGAATTTATGGCATTCCGCCGGAGTAAATAATACCTTGAAATCCATTTTTTTCTTTTTGTTTTATAGCTGACTGGGCGGAATGAGCTGCATTTTCAGTCAGAAGCATCAGTTGATGGATGGTTTCTGATTCAAGGTGACAGACGAGTCCTGAATGATTACCAGGAGGGGCGTCAGAATAAAAAGCACTGCGACCTTGTGAACTCAGCAAATGAGTAGCCCTCAGCTAAAGTGTGTTAATACTGATCTGCCGGTGGGCTGATACACATATCAGCAGGCTGACCGAGAGCTGGGCTGTTTCAGCTTTCAGTGCATGTGACCCAGTCCTTGTTTAAAGATTAGATCAGGAAAACAAGCAATGAGGGAACAAAATGTGAGACAGAAGTGCAGTGTTGATGTGAAGGGAGGTAAAAGCTGGAGGTTATTTTGATTTCCTTTAATAAATATGAAGCAGCCTCTAAAGGGGGCAGTGGAAGAGAGACGGGAAGAAAGGGTTGAAGTCCAACACTTTGGGTTTGAAGTAAAAAATTTAACAATTCATAATATAAATGTACAGATTTTTATTTTTTTATCTATTTTTTAGTGCTTCTTGGTTAGGCTTTAGTGATTTAAAAGGCAATAAGAAGCAAACTGGATATGGTTTATATTCATGTGTTATCCCACTGACCTGCTACACTGAGCAGAAAAACAATAGGCCACCTGGAATGACTTCAGAAGATTTATTACGTTTTTTTTCAAACAGCCAAAGTCAACCATTTAAAACTAAAATACATTTCTGGAAATCCACATAAGCAACAAAAACATGCAACCTTTTTCTCTCCAGATTTTCCTGTTTTAAGTCTTTATTACACGATTATTTCACTTAGCCAAAACGATGAAACCATTTTTAGAGAACTTTTAAAACTTTCTTCAAATTCAGAAGCTTAAATACGTTTCCTTAGTGTTTCATAGATGGGCCTGTTAAACTGTTGGACTTGCATCAGACATTTCGGATATCCTTCCACAAGCTTTTCACAAAAGTTTGCAGGAATTCTGGCCCATTCATCCTGAGAGAACTCATGTAACTGGGCCTTGAGATGATGCCCCTTTTTCTAACAGATATAACGATGGCCATTTTATCCACAGGACATGGTCTGATGAAAACTATGGCCTTCATCCCAGAGTGCATTTGGAAACTGTAATCTGGCATGTGATGCTGCTTTTGGAGTAATGGCTTCTTCCTCTCTGAGTGGCCTTTAAGCCCTTGCCAGTGTAGGTCTCCTTTGTACCCATAGATAAACCAAAATTGTGGAGGTCCACGTATTTCTTTGGATTTCTCAATGGTGTCACTCAAGGAATCATTGTTTTCAAGGTGTTGCCTTAAAATAAATCCAAAATATTCATGTAGCTCAGATGTCATAGATTGTTCTAGCAGAAGCTTACAAAGCCATGACTTAAAAAAGTAATTTCTCTCATTATTCTGGCATTTAGCAAATAGAAACAATGTTGGTATTCCTAACTGACCTGGACCAGGAAACTTTTAGTTTGATTTAATGTCTGACAGTGGGAACAAACTGGTTTTATGTCTTTCTAAAGATGTATGGTTTCAGCTGTTTGTGGTTATTTGAGCACATTATCACAAAGATGAAGTGGTGACGTCCTTGGGCTGCATTACTCAGCGAAAGACACAGAAGAATAAAGCAAGCATTTGTTTCTGAGAAATCAGACATCGCTTCATAGGTGTGTTCTGCTGTTTTCTTCCTGCTCTAAATGAATCCAACTAAAAGCTAATGGAAAGTGGCCGGTAATGGCATTTAAGTTAACAAAGGAGGAAAATATTAGAGCAAAGTGTAGTGACTCAGTAGAGGAAGAACCATCAGCAGAGCTTGTTTTAAACTTTAATAAGACGGTTGCATCTGTATTACATAATGCAGCTACTCTGAAGTTTAAACAGTGTAAAACATCTTCCCTTCAAATCTTTATGACGGCTTTAATATTATCTTTCTTTAAGCTACAATCAGTCCTTCATAGAACAGCATCAAAGTGTTTGGACCCTAGTTTGAGACCTCAGTGACACGATTAACACTGTACAGACATCATTTTCTCTTGGACGGATATCCAGTTCAGTCATTTCCTTTCTTTAACCAGGTTTGAGGTATTGAGAGGTCACAGATTGCCTTTCTAAGGCAGGCCTGTCCAACATAGCAGCAGCACGGTATAAAGTTCACAAAACAGATGAGTAAATTACATAAAGATTTCATAAAAACATATCTGGGAACACTCACAGTTCGCTTTCAGAGGTTTCCCCAAGGATTTAAACTCAGTTTTGTAGATGCTGTTCAGATTGAAGATTCAGTATTCCAAGTCTGAAAAGGTATGGAATTTGAGTTTATTATTTATCAGGTCTGCAGAAGGATGAAAGAAGAAAAGTGTGAATAAATATTTCAGATTTTGTCTGTTCATCATGTCCTCCTTGTGCCCTTACTTCTTTGTTCCCTCGTGTCTTTTCCTCCTTCCTTGTGTCCTACCTCCACTTCTCCCAAGTGTCCCATCCATTCTTCTTTTTTTTTCTTCTTTGTGTCCTTCATCCTTCCCTCTTCTTGTCCTTCCTTCCTCTAGTGTTCTCCAGGTTTCATATTTAAACCCTGCCAGCTACCATAACTTCATCACTTCACCATTTTGTATTTTAAAGCTTAAAGAAAAGAGGTGGGACCTCTGGAAAGTTGCATCAGGAAAAATCTGTATTTTTCGAGCATCAGATGTTGAAACCTCCAAGATCTTTCTATCCTAGTTCAATTCTGACTTTTGGAACCATCATTTTCAGAATGTTCACATTGAACAAGTTTGGAGGTAACCAGGGAAATGAGCTAAAACATCTAAAACAATTCAGGACACATTAGCTTTGCTTTGTACATACCACCTGTTGCGACATTTGTGTTTAGAGAGATCTTCAGGCTGATCATGGTTGATTATTTAGAGGAAGTAAAGTCGTGAATGGGTTTCTGTGGGTAAAACAGAAGACGGATCATTGATGGTTTGGTCAGTAGATGCAACTGGGGACTCAGTTAGCCTCCAGTTTCCTGCATGATCAAGGTAGGTCTCCAGTGCAGCCATCTGGTCACCCACTCTATCCTTTTCATAGGGAGCTTCCCTGTGAGAACTCTGGTGGTACCTGAAGGGGTGAGCCCTCATGTCACCTGGGTCTCATCGTCTGATCACCCTTGCAACACTCCAGCAAATAAGAAAGGCTCAACAAGTTTCCCCCTTAATTTGGTTTGGGGGGCGGTCAAAATGACCAAGTTGCAATAGATAACTGTTTTGAAGATCTCTTCATAATTTTGTAATGATTTATTATAGGCTGACTTATAACTTTCCTAACTCCATTGGACCAAATTTTGTCATCAAAAAGACTCAGACCAGACTGTTATACACTGCATTTACATCAAATATATGAGGTTTTAGCAACATCATAACTTGACAATCACTTTTTACAGCTTGGCACCAACTTATTTTCAGCAGCTAAGATGTAGCTGCAAAGAAGAGAAAAGAGACCAATAAGGAGTTTTCATAACTGAGGACACTTTGGCCTGTTTCAATTGTAAATTGGGAAAAAGTCAGGAGTACAAGATTGCATGACCCTGTTTTCCTCAGAGAGTTTTCCTGGGTGCTGAACTGCTCCAAGGTCTTCTTTTGGTCAAACATCCACAAGCTGATAAACTGATCTCCAACCATTCAGATCAAAGAGAAGCACGAATATTCATAATCTACCAATCTTTCTATTACCCTTTTGTGCAACTGTGGAGAGGCTGTTATATTTAATATCCCCACTGGCTTTAAAAAAATAAAAATAAGAATAAGGCTCTCTTATGTGCACATTTTAGTCCTGTTTTACTCAGCATTTAGTGTTTGCGCTTCATAAAAACACATTTCCCCAGAACCTCAGCTGTGGCCATAGTTTCACCATGAATCTCACATGCCTTTCTGTCTTTTCTGCGTCTTCTCTTCACTGCAGGAAGCTGCCGCTGAAGGAAGAAAATGGCAAAGAGTCTCTCAAGCCGGATACGATTGAAATCAAGGTGCACAGTGACAACAGCATCCACATAAAGCCAGACGACAGCAAGGCGTAAAAAGCAAAAAAAAAAAATATGTAAAGGTAAAGAAAAATGGGTCGGTCCCCCTCGCCACCAAAAGAACATTCGGATCACGAGACCAAACCCCCCGGAAAAGTGAAAACACTGGAAAATAGTGGAGTAAAATACTATATCTGTTTATATCGATGCCCGAATGAAAGGCATGTGTAAATAAAATTAAAAGAGAGCAGACGGGAAGAAAGGATCAACCTTTTTGACATCCAGAATGCATTATGTTCCCACATACACGGATTCAGTAGGAGGCTCTTGTTGATTAATGATTGTATTTTATTTTATTTTCTGCCTTTTTCTGTCTCGTTTTATCAGCTCTTTAATGAAATTCCTCAGAATATCCTTTTTATTGTGTTTTATCAAAGCCCACGTGAGGTTTAGGAAGGTCAAACGGTGTTATAGCCTCCATATTGATTTGTTTTTTAAACGTTGCGCAGTCCTAAGTGGAGAATAAAGGTGTGGACATAGTGTTTCCATGCTTTGGATGTTGTCACTGCAAAAACCGCTTTATGCCTTTAATAGCCAAGCTGGATTTCAAGCTAATCAGATGCAAATGTAGCTTCAGTTTGTTCCATGCCGGCAGGATCTTCGGAAAAAAAATAAGTCAAATAATGCACATAAAAGTTCAAATGAGGGCTTGTCAAGTATACATTAAGGTTTTGGATCTGTTTTGGAAAAGAAAGCAGTGGATATTATCACCCAAAGCATGGAGACACGTGAAGGAAACGTGTTTTTCCTTAGTTCTGTCCCAGATCTGCCTGACATGCGTTTATTTTGAACAAGAAAAACCCGTTTCTGTTTCTGACTCTCTGATGTCGTTGTGTGTTGTACATAGGTGAAAAAACGGATATTTTACAGAGCTTTTATGTAAATATATTAAAAAAGGATGTCTTTTTTTCCACAATGCAAAAGACTTGGCTTTTGTTGTTAACATCCCCCAGATGAGTAGATTTATTTCCTCCTTCCTCTCCTCTTTCCGTTGTGTTCAGGTCCAAAGTTCAGTGCTGGTGTAATATTGCTTTTCCCACTCATTTGCCTTCCCTTAAGGAAACCCCATGCCCTGAGGCTATTTCGTGGCATTTCAACTGAGGTAGTAATTACGGCATTAATGTGCCTTTTCTTTATTTTTATTTTTTTCCTTCCTTGTTCCCTTTCTGTGGTGCGATGCTTTTGTACGGCTCGCTCCATGAAATCAGTTCCTGATCGTGACTTTGCTGCTTTTTGCGCCTGAGAATGTGTCGACTCTTTATTGTGATGCTGTGAAATTGGGGAACCGTGGGGTAGTCGGGGTAGGACTGTGGGTTGTAGTCGGCCACACTGGACCTGTACAGATGTGTACAGATAGATGTTGGGTGGTGCTGATACTCGGATCAAACTAACAGGGTTCCTACACGTTCTGGGAAATGATGGGATTGGGTTTCAGTATTTTCCAGGTCTGGATAAGCCTTGACAAAGAACATAAGAATATGAAAAAATATTTGTATTTCCAGACTTCATTTCCTATCCCATTGTTCTTCTTTCTTTGTTTCCTTCCTTCCTTGTGTCCTTCATTCTTTTCCTCGTGTCATTTCTTGATTCCTTGTGTCCCACCCGTTCTTGTTTGTGTCCTTCCTTCCTTCCCTCCATTCTTCCTTGTGTGATACCACTCTTCCATCTATCCTTCCTTCCTTACTTGTTCTTCATTGTTAATTCATTCATTCTTTTCTTTCTTGTGTCCTAACTCTCTTCCTTACTTTTTTCCTATCCCATCCTTCGGTCTTTTCTTACATTTCCTTCCTTCTTTCTGTTTGTTTTTCCTTTTCTTTCCTTCCTTCTGTCCTATATCCCTTCCTTTAATTTGTCATTTTTCTTGTGTCCTACCTCCCTACTTTGTGTCCTTCCTTCCTTCCTGTCTTTTGTTTTTCCAGCTTCCATGTATGAATCCTGTCCCTCTTTAGATATGTGTTCCATTGATTCCTGGTATTTTATGTTAAACGTCTGTTAACAGACTGGGAACTCTGGGAAACTGAGTGTGGTAAATTCTGAAACATGTACTTGATAAAAGTGTAGGAACTCAAAGGTAAAGCGACTGGCTTCAGAGATCTGGCTCTAATGGTGTGAAATGCATCATCACGTATGTGTGTGTGTGTGTGTGTGTGCATACATGTGTGTGTGAGTGAGTACACATCAGGTTGCATGTATGTCTTTTGAATGTATCTGCACGTACAGTACTGTAAGTCCACCAGTGTGTGCACATTTTGGTTCTAGTAAAAATCTCCCAGTGGAACCAAATCTGAACTTAATGACCTAAAAATCAGACTGAGCTCCAGTTCCAGGATTTATTTTATTACTGTTGCTTTATTTTGTTTGTGAGAGGCATCATGCAGCTCTGCAGGTCATTTTAATGATGACCGCATACCAGGTGTGAACGCTGCGAATAATCCTCTCTCTTGTTTTATCACGGTGGGGATGGGACTGTGCTCCAATGAGTAGAACATCACTATGTAGTTCTCGACAGTGATTAATCCCCCCGGCTGCAGCCTGTGTCTGTGAGCCCACCGCTGCTCGCCGCCTCTCAGACTGCGCTGGCTTTTATCTGAAACCCGTAAAGCGCCGGCTTTGTTTTCTCACTGCAAAAACATGTACTTGCATATCTCAAGTGGATGGTTCCTGCCATGGAGTGGTTCTGCTGCCTGTTAATGATCACTGTAAATACTGGAGCACAGTGCCTGGAGGCTATACAGTTTGTACATGTTCCTTTTGTATTTGAATATGAGTATAAACCCACTCTCTCCTTGTTTCCTCCACCAAACCTCAGTCCCTTTGATTCTGTCAGGAGTTAAACAGATGTGTTTGAGCTTAGTGTACATTATGTGTCCTCTTTGTCCCCATGCACCCCCCCCCTCCCCCTCCCTCCCCTCCCCTCCCCTCCCCTCCCTTGACCCCTGGACTGTCCCTGCTGAGTGTCAATTGTGCAGAAGGTGGGAACTATCGATGTTTTTCTGTATGTACCTGTGGAACACTTGTGACTCGTATCATTTTGCCGCTGTAAATAAACATGTCCTGGTAGAAGAGAGTGATGAGTTGTCTTTTATCATTTTATTAATCTGTGTTTTGTATTATAAAGAACTGTTAAAATGTATGGGTTAGGCCATTATCACCTACTGTTAAGTGGAAAAGTTGTTTTATTGCACTTAAACAACAAAATGAACCTTGTTTTACTCTTTAAACTAAAGACATCAACAAATATATGTATTCTGAGGAAAAGGTCAGGAGACCCTACCTTCTAGTAGCTCTAATAGCTTTAGTGACATGCTTCTTGTAGCCATCTACCAGTCTCTGACATCGAACTGGGGAAGTTGGACCCACTCCTTAATTTCAGCTGTGAAATGTTTGAACAGCAAAACATGGGGTGATTATGAACTGGTAGCTGCTGGGAAGGAAAACATCTCCTGGCAGGGTTTTAGATTGGAAGAAGGAAGAAAGAAGCAGCAAGCTCTCTGCAGGAACGCGTTATGGACTACTGTGATGAAGACCGCGCAGTTTAGATGCAATAATTAAGGTAAGGTTTGCTATGGGTTAAAATGACCGCTTTAATCCACACTGGACAGGCTGATAAATGCAGCAGTTACATGCATACTAAGTGATGGGAGTAATGTTAAAATTTACACTTTATTTCGGACTAATCTTGACTGGTAAACAATGTGTTGGCATAGGGGTGCTCAAATGTCCCGAAGCAGCAAACGCACCACTTGGAAAGGTGCAGGTGCTTGAGCTGATGAGCTCCACCTGTGGACACAGCCTCAGTTAAACCGGTAAAATGTTATTTTAAGAAATTAAACCTTTTATTAATAACACTGAACTGAAAACATGTTGGGCCAACCGGATATGAGGCTGCTGCCATAAACAAGAATTCACGGTGGACCGGCAGGTGAGCTGGCCGTACTGTTGTTCTCTCCTGCCTGCCAAAACCAGTTAGTTTTCCGACGTAGTTTGAAAGTTAACTGGGCAAAATCCTAATTCTGTTCCTCAGACCGTCGAGCAGAGACCTGAACGCAGCAGCATGTTGTTCACACACCGATCTCTAACTGCGACGGGACCCGGACTTCTGGTTCTGGAGCAGAACAATTCTGTCGGTACGTTTTTGTTTTTTTTTTTTCTCTTCTACACGAATAATCAGAACCAAAAACAGAACATGTTATGAGCCCATATCGACCGGAACATGCCAACAACACAGCGAGGAAACAAGCTAACATTAGCCTGCGGGCTCTTTAAACGGCTCCCCCAGCAAAGATCCTCAGCAAGCAAGATGCGCTTACTGTAACTATTTTGTGTAGCCGCGAATGCTGTTGATTGTTGTTCAGAGCAGCTTTGTAAAACCCAGTTAACCCGTTGTTGGAGCAAGAGGGTCCAGAAGCAAAGTGAGAAAGCTATTTAGAATGGTGTTAAATTAAACTATAAATCTGAAGAGTTTTATGCGAGTTAATTGACTCTCTTCTTTCACAGACAACTTGTACTATTTTATTACATCATTTTAGAGAATCTGATCCAATCAGCTCCCTGTACGTCAATATGGTCGACATCTCTTTTTAATTTTTGTCCTGGCGGAAACCCCTTAATAACAAAAACAACGGTTCTTTTTGGAAACGTGACAAAAGCATGCAACACACCTACTTCCACAAACTTCCTAAAATCCCCAAGAAGAAACCGGAAGTCGTTTTTTCGCCACATCCGGTGGTAAAAAGGCTAATTGCAGAAAACAGTTTGGGTTATTACTGGTATATTTTTCTATAGAACTGTAGAAATGTACATAGTAACCATGTGATTACATACTTTCTACAGCAAAAATGACTTTATAACATGGAATTATGGGAAAAAGAATAAGGGATATTTGAAATAATTAATAGGGCGTTGAAGAGACTAACATTTTTTATTTTACACTGTTGGAATGATTTCATAACCACCTCTGGGTTTCTGTAACTTTTCCCTCAGTTGTTTCAATGGTTTATTGTTCTTATGATTAAAGAAATACATAAAACGTAATTTAATTTAAAAAAAAAATACTCGTTGACTCGTTATCTTTTATCGTCAAAAACTAGAGCAATTGAGGGTGACTAATAAACAATTCCTGGCAATAAGTGTCTGTTCTTTTAAGTTGTAAGCAAACTTAATAAAGGGAAGGTTTTTTTTCACTAGTTCTGGTTCTGTGAGCTTATCTAGAAGTCAGGTTTGTGGATGTAAAGAGAAACCACTATCATCCATCCATCTCTTCATCTATCCATGCCTTTGTTCTTAGGTCCAAACGTCCAACCATCTGTCTCTCCTTCAATCTGCGTCTTATCCATTTGTCTGTCCATTTGTCCACCTGTTTGTCCATCAGTCTGTATGTCCATGTGTTTGTCAATCCATTGGTCCCTCTCCCAGGGTTTTTATGCAGTCTGGGAAAGATTGAATTGGGTTTCAGTATTTTGTAGGTCTAGATAAGTATTACAAATATATGAAAGTTGGGAAGAATGTTTATTTCCAAACCATTTGTCTAAAGGGGTTCATACTTCCATCTTTCCTTGTGTCCTTTTATTATTGTCCTTCATTCCTTCTTGCCATCCATCCATCCATCCATCCATCAGTCCTCCTCTCCATTACTTGCGTCTAGCCGTCTGTCTTTTATTCTATCCATTTATTCATACATCTGTCTTTCCTGACATCAGCCTCCCATTCATACAGTCTCTCAGTTTTATACTGATTCATAGTTGGACCACTGCAGAAAATATCAACCATAACTTTAAATTACATTTGTTTTTTTTCTTTTAAAGTGAAACAAAAGTTGACATAGAAATCTGAAAAGGGTGAGCTGAGGATGAGGGCCGATGAGGACGGGAAACTGGGGTTTGGCCCAAGTCTTAAAACACAGATAATGGGGAAACGTTTCATTGTAATCATGTCCATTATAATGGCTTGTGCTTTATTCAGGTGCCATTGCGGGATAAATGCCGTCGTCTCTTTTATAGCATTTAATTTCTGCTCCGTTAAAGTTGACTGAGCTCATTTTTTCCAGAGGGCAGAGTATTTTCATGAAGGTCGTTTCTAAAGTTTCATCACTTCTGCTGTAAACTGTAACTCTGGCATCTATGTCTGACCTCTCCTCCTTAATAACTGAGCAGCTGAGCTTAAAGGAGGAAGTAAAACATTTCTAACTAGCACAGAGAAGCTGGAGCGTTCCTTAACAAAGCCTCCCCCTGTTCAGCGCTCATTTGAAGTCAGCAGATAACGTTCCTCAGACGTGCAGGGAGGGAGGGAAGCAGGCTGTTGGATTCTGGCTGCCAGGGCCTCTGTTAACGAGGGGAACAAACTCCAACTTCATCTCCCAAAGAGACTTGAAGGAAGTCTGCAAATCAAACACAGTCTCATATTGATGAAGAGGAGCGGTGCTGGATGCTTTGGGAGGGTGGGGGAGGAGTTAAACAATCAGACGGAGGAGAAAAGAGACACTGCTGCCTGTTAGTCTATGATTAACGTTTTAATTTCCCTCACAGAAAGCAAACTCAAGTGATGGACCACACAAAAACACACTGTCCTGAAGATACCTGGGAAGTTCACGCTATGAGAGAAGATAGCTCTGCAAGCCTTCAGCTGATAATTCCTTCCTAATCTTTCCTTCTGCAGAGAATCCCAAGATACCAACAGCACCTTAATCCCACCTGTTAGAGAAGTTTGGGAAGTCCAGGACTAAATCCCTCCATCATTGTTAAAAGTTTACAAACTGACGAGCTTGCATGCTCTTTAAAGACTTCTCTGATGGCTAATTTCTGAAACTTTGCCCACGTGTGAGGAAGTGGAGCTTCTTCTGCCTCTGAGCCGTGCAGAAAATCCAGGAGAGATTTCTTCTTGGCATAAACAAGCCTCCACTCCTTTAATCTCCTTTATTTCAGACTGTCCCATCACACGCGCGCCATTTTTTTGGTTTGACAGGAGAAGAGACGGGAACAGGAAGGGAATGTGTGTGAGGAGGACGGGAGGTATTAATCTCTTTGAAGAATTGTGATGCGATAAATCTCTAAAGGCAGGAAAGATTTAACTTTTTCAAATGTTCATGGTTTATCTTTTACAACAGTACTTTTATTTAATATTGGACCCCATGCAGCGAATCAGTCGTTTGAAACTGTCTTGCCAACAAGGAATACAGTCTGGAACCATCCGGGAATTTTATTTAAGTATTTTCCAAGTCTCTAAAACTGGGTCCGTCATCCGTCTATCCATCCTTTTGTTTGTCCATACAGCAATTATTTCTCTGTCCATCATTCTTCTATTTGTCCATCCATCCTCTTCAGTCTGTTTTATTTTCCAGTTTCCATTTCTGAAGGCTGATATCTGGAAACCTGCGTATGTTCATTGTGACCGTTTGTATTTATGTAATAATCGATTAGTCTGGAGAGGTATAATATGAAAAATAATGCAGGAATGGAGACTTAAGCATGCTAACAGTAATTCAATCCCTAACTTTGTGGATTTTCAACTTAACATCCAAGCAGAATAATGGTCAACCTCTCTGTTGAGGCGCTCTCATCTTTGGACTATATAGAAAATCTGTTCTAAAAAATAAAGAATAGAGGCTTCTTAGATAAAACAGCAGCAGCAGCTATGCAACATGTATGTATAAACATAAAAGGGCATTAAACTGTCTTGACAATGCTAAATAGACGTGTCTGGTGCTGAACAATAAGATTATATGTATGTGTGTGTCATAAAAGTGTTGTATAAGGACTGGGGATGCAAGCAACTGCATTTCTTCTCCACTAATGTTGGCACATTTCTTTGAGCCCCATCAGAAATACTTGCTTTCAAATCTAAACAGGTAGAAAATAGACTCCACTTCCAATCAGATTTTTTTTTTTAACGTTTGTTTTCTACAATTTGTTGTCTTTTATCTCCATCCATTTGTAGATAACTAAGTCACCGTTTGATCATTTATTTTCGATGTGCCTTTAGTTCTTTCCCTGCATCTTTATGCCTTTTTGTTTGAGTAAACGTGCCTCTGCGGTTCTCTTAAGTTTCTTTGCGTTATTTTTCTGCAACCCTTTTCACTCATTTTGTGTCTGATTGGATTCCGAATCTCTCTACGGTCATTTTAATTGGCTGCAACTAGTCTTGTGTACAAATTCCTGAACCTCAGCCCTGTAGTTCCAGTTAATAATCCTCCCTTGGCTTATTTTATGCAGCTTAAAGGACAAACGTGACCAGCATGAATTTGCCCAAGAGGAAAAGTCTACAAAAGGCTACATGCAACACACAGTGCTGTGAAAGTGTTTCTCCACTGTTTATTTGCCCTTACTTATGTTAACGTTTCAGACCATGAAGCAGATTTCAATATCAAAGATTACTGGAGCCAAAAATAAAACTGCTATTCATACCAACATGGTTCTATGTCAGAGTATAACTTCTCCACCTCATGATTCTTGAAATAACTGACTTTTAAAAAAAAAAAAATTTTATTTACTAGCCACACCAAGATCTGATTACAACCTGATATGTGAAATCAAGAAAATGCTTAAAGAGGACCTGTCTGACAACATGAAGTAGGGAAACAATCTAAAAAAGCAACTTGATTATGCGCCTAAAGAAATTGAAGACCAGATAGGAAAAAAGGTCAAAAATATTTATCTGTTAGGGTTACAAAGCCTTTTTTAAAGCTTTGGGACTCAGGCGAGCCACAGTAAGAGAACCATTATCCACAGATGGAGAAAACATGGAGAAGTGGAGAACCTTCACAGAAGTGGCTGATCTACCAGAATTACTCCAAGAGCCCATCGACAACTCATCCAGGATGTCACAGAAGAACCCAGAGCAACAGCTAAAACACTGCATGCCTTTACCGTCTCATTTAAGGTTAGAGAGACTGGAACAAAAATGGCCTCCATGGAAGACATCTACGGCTGCTCACATTTGTTGTTGTTTGAAAACAAATCTTTGGGTGGAAGAGAACAAAGGGGACATTTTTCAACAGTCTGCCCACTTACTTTGATGTAAAAGTAACAGCATTTCAGGCAAAAAACATATAGTCACACAAGGAGGTGGTAGTGTGGTGATCTGGGGCCGCTTCAGGACTTGGATGACCTGCTGTAATAGATGGAACCATTAATTCTGCTGTCTGACATCATTTTGTGACATTAGGCTTAAGCACACTTGGTTTACAGGAGGACACAAACAAGTTTACCTTTTGAATGATTCAAAAAGAACCAAATGAAGGTTTTCCAGTGGCCTAGTTTGGACTTTAAATCTTTTGGAGATGCTGCGGCATGGCCTTGAAACAAGTGAAAACAATTGGACCAAAGATCTCCAGGGGCGTATAAGACTCGTTGCCAGTTATTACAGTGCTTGATGGCACAGTCACTTATTAGTTTTAAAGGTCAGTTTTATTATACACACACCTGGTTGGTTTGGATAGCTTTTTTTCTCCTTAATAAATAAAATCATTTAAAAACTGTTTTGTATTTACTCATTTTATCTTTGGCTGATAATTTATCTGATCTATAAGATTTAAATGTGACAAAAAGAAGAAATCTGCAACCAGTTTTCTCTGCACGGACACTGAATGATGCCTCCTTCGTCTTTATTAACCCTGAACAGATGAGTCACTCTTTAAACTATGAATACTAAAATCTTTAGGCAGCAAAGTGGTGTTTAGCATAAATAATACAGGGTATTTTACAAAAATGGGGATTGTTTTAACATCTTGTATTTTGAACACAGGTACACTAGTAGAACAAGGGATATTTAAAACCTACGCTG
This sequence comes from Crenichthys baileyi, assembly GCA_036173005.1. NCBI lineage: Eukaryota > Metazoa > Chordata > Actinopteri > Cyprinodontiformes > Goodeidae > Crenichthys > Crenichthys baileyi. The sequence continues at coordinate 2,695 of JAHHUM010001534.1, read as the reverse complement.
TGGAGGAAATGAGCTCCATTTGTAGAGGTGAAGAAACTTGGAGGTACAGCTTGTTTCCGTGCACAGAAGATGTGCTTCAGCAGAAGTCCCTGTGCTGGGATTAAGAGACACGGCGCCATCCGACTGCAGTGATTCCTCCATTTCGGAAACATAATCCCGAGCTTCTCTGAGAGTCGTATGCCATATGTCATTCATTTAGAGCGGCGAACTTCCTCTGCGTTCACACCTGTTGGACCCATTATAACTTCATTAACCAGAGCAAACAGGCTGCCCGTTTTTAACATCAGGAAGTTGCTGATTTAGGCGGCATACATTCAAAATGAGCTCAGTCAGGTGTTTAAAATGTGAAACACTCACTGCACACTGATAAAAAGTGGAAACTTAAATTTCTGGGGAATGAAATACGTTGTCTTTAAATGAAAAGCAACTAAACCTGAAGCTATAAAACTGCTCCATGTTGTCTCTTTCTTTGCGTCAACTTGCCAACTCGGGAGGGAACTGAGACACAATCCAGATGACAAATAGGAGCTTTATGCCTCTGCGGTTCGGACTCGCTGCTCAAGGACACACTGGAAGGATTTTCCAGAGGAATAGGTCTAAATTACTTCGGCCTGTAGCTCCTTCCAAGTGACGCAGAAACACACGTGTTGCTGCACTCAGGCAAGAGAGTTATTTTGAAATTTGGGACACATGCAGTCAAATGCAGCAGGATGGAAATCTTGAAGTCACAGAGACTGGTCACACTTTCTGTGTCGAGCTTTTTATTTTAATCTCAGGGCTATGGGGGACATAACTGAGTGCACAGATTTCAATGAGGAGCTTTGAAGGAAACGCTCTTAAAGCTGCACGACTCAACCATCCTCTTACAATCACAACTTTCGGTCCAGTGCCTGTCATAAATGTCTTTGCAGTGAAGAATCCAATCAGTGAAGTGACTAAAATCAAATGCAGTTGTCAGAACCACTTAGGCTGAGGCAGTCAAAGCCAAGAGGGGTGCAAGAAAAAAACCAATGAGAAACCATATATAAGACCATTGTTGTTATCACAATGATGTACTGTATTTTACTGTAGCAGTTTCCTGCCAAGTTACAACTATAAAAACAGTTGTTTGGTTTGTGACAGAGATGTCCACAAGCCATTTTTTGCAAGTCCAAGTCAATTCTCATGTCTATGATCTTAGTTCAAGACAAGTTTCAAGTATTTGAGTGACAGGGCAGTCAAAATGCAAATCACTTTATAGTTGTAATGGTCTGTCATGACACTTCTGCTGTATGGTTTACATAGAAAGTTGCATTGTGATATCTAAGCTTAAACTGGTAAATAAAAAAATACAACTTAAAAAAAGCACATACACAAATGTTTTACAGATACATTTGTTAGCTGTATTTTTCTCCAAAAAGCTTATTTTCTTATAAAACTGACATTTTTGTGGATACGATATTCTTTGCTATCTTTTATTATAAAAGAGAAATGAAGGCTGTAAAAAAAAGAAAAATCAAAATCCTGCCATTTTCACAATATAAATAAAATAAAAACTAAATAAATAATTATTAAATGAAAATTGAAACAAAATTTAAATGATTCTGACATGAAAAGCCCTGCAGTAACACCTGGTAATGAATTAATGATTGGACCGCTGTGGTGCTAAGCTTGTTTGTAGCATAGATGCTAACATCAGTGGCTAACCTTTCCGGGTGGGTTTTCACGTGGCAGATGACAGTAGATGTGGACCCAGCATCCTGTATTTTCATGCCACAGACGCTGCAGTTAGCTGCTCTTTTGTTTGCTCCTTGTGTGAAGTTTTTGTAGCCAAAAGTTATTACGAATGGTGGGACAGAAACAGGTGTGCTCACCGGCGTCTCCATGATTGTGATGGTTTGCACATTATGATTGTGATGGTTTGCACGTTATGATTGTGATGGTTTGCCCGCATTTGGTCACGTAGCTTTATGTCACCGCTACTTGTAAGAAACATGATAACACACAGCAGGCACGGGATCAGACAGAGCATATATTGTCACACAAAACACAAGAAAACAATAAAAAATAAGAAAAATTGTTCACAAGTCTCAATTGTGAATCCAAGTCGCACTATATGTGGAACTTAAGTGCGACTCGAGTACGAGTCCCAAACTCCAGTCCCCATCTCTGGTTTGTGATGTTTAATACCCTTTCAGGGGTTGAAGGTTCTGATATAGCTTCATCTTATGGTTGTGTTAGTTTTGCATCCTCTCTGAGAGTCCCTCTGTAGTCTATTTAGCTTTGTGTACTGACCCCATTTTGTTTCTTCTGTATCCTGCCCTCTCACAAAATTATCTTTACAGGAAATATGAACCCTGTAATAATCCTACTCAATAAGATATGATCATTTATTAAATCTCTGTGTGCTATTGTGCTGTAAAATGTTGTAATTACAGTCAGTGACTGACTGACTGATGTTGTAATTACATTGCATTTGCAGAAATGGCTGCACTGGAACAAAGCTATATAGCTTTTATCTACACTTGGTGATGAAATTAACAGAACAGACGCTTCATGCATGAAATTGATCCAGGAGAGTTTAATAACTGCTGTTTGGAACAGACTAGGTGCATTTTAAGGTGACTTTTATTATCAGGTATAGCTAATATATAAAGTATATCTAATCAACACTTTATCCTAAGAATGGCTGTTAAAAGTAGACGTTGTAGTGGGG